>CM070823.1:39918791-39935914 GCA_036326025.1 Chrosomus eos | reverse complement strand
TTTTAAAACTGGTTAATCCTGGAGGGTCTGGTCTGTTCATCCTCCAGGTCGAACTTCCTCCAACGAGTTTTTGAGCCTGTGATCTCTTTCCTTTCCGCGGCATCCTTTAAAAAATATGAAGAGATAAAAATTATTCTTGTCAAATATATCTGACTAACTCACTAATTTGTGTGAATGAAGTAAAAGTAAAATCTCTACTTTTAAAAGTTAAAGTAATACATTAATAAAATACACTTAATTACTAGTCAAAATAATTTTACAGGACATTCTCCCTTTGATAAGCACATACTTTGAAAGTTCTCCCGGTGTCACTCAAAGCTGTCGAGCCTGAAAAGATAAAACCTGTAGTACTCTCAGGAAGAAAAACAAACAGTTAAACAACAATGAAAGAGACACTGTGTAAACTTGTTAAAATGACTTTTTTTATGTTTTTTTTTTGGGGGGGGGGGGGGGGGGGGGGGGGGGGGTAAGAAATTAAATGAACTGCTCTCTGTGGAAAACGCCGAAACACAAGGAACCTGTAAAGAAACAAAACAGAACCAGACATATTAGAGAACAGGGACTACAATTATGGTGATGTGATGAAATGTCACAGTACAGATTAAGAAACCATATTAACACTAACCAAGGAGAAAAGTGCAGCAGAAAATGCAGGTTGTGCTCTGATCAGTCAGTCTGAAAAAACACAATGACAACATAATGAAAAATTTCTAAACTCGAGTCAACTATGCATAACTTCTTTGCATGTTCTATATTCATTATTTTTATCTATTTGTAGAATATAATTTAGGAATGTATCTCAATAATGTTTTTTCTTGAAACTCTCTCATATTTTCAAGAAGCAGAGTTATGTAAAATATGTGGCCTAAAACCTGTGATGGACTGGCCATCCATCCAGGTTTACTATATAGGACAAGTGGTTTGGAGAATGGATGGGTAATTCATTCTTTGTTGCATAAACAAAACAGTTTTTTAATAGCTTCTATGATCCTGATAATTTTTTAACTATAACGATTTTCTTATCAAGAAGTCAAATCTGAAGTATTCTGTATGTGCCCATGTCCCTAAATTAAACATTTACCTCAAAATGCAGTAAGGAATGAAAACAGTATTCTGAAACAGAGAAACAAGAGCATCATAAAACTCATCACCACACTCACAACCCATTTAACTTGAACTTTTAACTTGAACTTTCATTGCTGAACATTTTCAACTCACTCCAGTCTAAACTAAATTATTTTTTTGGTCATTTCTACATTTTCTGTAATTTTCTAGAAAAATCTACATTTGTCATATAAATAACCTTATATAAATATCCGACCTTTTACCATCGCGTCATTTGATTTTGATTAATTGCGCGAGGGAGAGATAGCAAGGCAGCGCTTTGAAGATGGTGAGAGCGTGCGCGCGCCCGAGGCTCTCTCTCCCTCTGCTCGATCTCTCAGTGCAGACATACGCAGCAGTCATCTACATCAATCACCGATCAAATAAGGCTTTTATAAGGCAAATAAAATAATTTCAATACAGGAAAAACCATGAAACAACGCGGTCTACAGTGTAAAATGAATTTCCTATATTATATTTGCATTGTGGTTTATGATTAGATAATTCTGTCAGTGAGCGCGCACTGAAATCAGTTCTCACCGGAATTCTTCACCGGAGACTAATCTAACCGCCTTTGATTGGACGTTGCATTTTTTAAACTCAGCAGAAACGCATGTGATTGGCTGTACTGCTCAACGCATGATTTGAGTGACATGAACTTTGATGATAATGACGATTGATTCATTACTCTTTTGGTACCATACATTCTAAATATTACTTAACTAAAATATAGTGACTTTATTTTTAATTGATAAAAGTTACACTTAAGGTGTATAATAATCAAGGTCTATGCGCGTGTCGGAACTCTCTCTCTCTCCATGGCTCTGCTTGAAACCAATCTAACAGATTGTCAGCGCGGATTTGTGTAACATCAACCACGTGACCGCAAGGCGCGAAAGCACGGTTCCCTCAGTTCACTAACGAGTATTAAGTTACCAGTAAAACACTCATGGAACTCCCGTTATATTAAATAAAGCCAACTACAGAGCAAAATGAATTTCTTACATACATTATATGCACTTTGTTGTTTAGGATTAGAGAATTCTGCCAGTGAACACTGGAATCGGTTGTCACCAGATTTCTCCACCGTGACTAACTTTGACGCTGCCTTTGACATGAAGCAGCAGCATCAGTCAACAATTTTCATTTAGATATCTATGCATGAATGTAAAATAGAACGGCGAGTATACCATAAGTATATTACATCACCAAATAAGCTAGTTACTGAGGATGCTGTATCGTTAACTTAAAATAAGCGCCAAAAGTAACTCGTCAAACAGTGATTAAGCTAATAGCTACACAAACAGCAAAACTCAGAGTAATAACACACACGCGCGCGCACACACACACACACCACACACACACACACACACACACACACACACACACACACACACACACACAAAATATCATGTTAGAATGATAGAAGTGTGTCTAGCTGTAAACATAACTTTTCATACATCCTCTTTACAGAGAAAAAGGTAGCTTCAGAAAACAAAAACAATATTAACTACAAGTCTTATGATAATACGAATAATATTACCTATGTTTAATTCAAATAAAGAGCTGAATTTGACAATACAAGGCTTTATAAAACAGCATATATGAAATCGACCGCCTCCACTTACCTCAGGAGAATACTGCGGGAAGTTCATCAGTTCTGCTCCGTGAAGAGTCGTTCTCGCAGCCAATCAGCAGCGAGCTTTGATTGTACAACCAATAAAATCACACCTTGTAGTGATGGGTCGGTCATGAACGTTTCCTTCAATGTGAACAAATCTTTAATATGACTCGGCAATACCGAGTCTCGAATGTGTCTGATGAAACCACTCATTCACAAATCCCTATATGGCATTTGGGTGCATTATATGTGCAAGGAGTGAACGAAATGAAGTGAAGTAGCTGTGTCCGAAAAAATTCTGTCATATATCACGACTGTATTTTCGACCACATGTTTATTTTAGGTTTCAGACATTTAAATACACATACCAGCAAAAAAATATATATATTTTGTTGTCAGTAGCTTTACATTTTACCCTATTCTTCTCCCAGTTCACCGGCCACTTTCATGTATTTCGTGAGAAGTTGAGGAATTGACGCCTTAAACATGGCGCCCCCCATCGCACATACAGCTCAACTAACGCGATCGTTATGATGGTGTTTAAGACAACAAAACACACCCACTTGCACATATTTGACAATCGGAATATCAGTGTTTCATGTTATAGCTAATACATTCTGTGAATATTTTGGATAGAAAAGGGAAAATTACATGAAAGCAGATCATCATTCATTCAGCGCTGTGTTGTGGTTGCGCTATGTCACGTGACAAGCAATGATGCGTCACCACGGAAACATTAAAGTGACAGGTTTTAAATAACGGTCGCCTGGAAAAACTTACGCTGGGGGATCACTTAGAATATTTTAAACAATCGTGTGAAAGGGTTATACAAAACATATATATTTTTTATTATTTTATTATTCTTTTCTTTTCTTTTTTTTTGATATTTTTTTGATATATGACTTTTTTTTCGGATGACGTGGTCATTGAACGCCCTCAGGCGACCGTTATGATCATTGATCATATGGCCTTTATTATATATATATATATATATATATATATATATATATATATATATATATATATATTATATATATATATATATATATATATACATATACATATACATATATACATATATATGGTTATGATTGCATTCAAATGACTACGCAACATACAGATGATCTACAAATATTTTTTAAATCATCCACCAAATTATCATCTCTTTCTTGCAGTTTAACGAGTAAACAACAATTCCACGAATTATTAAAACACCTGGCTGTTAGTAAAACATATGAAATTGAGTTAATGCTTAAATTAGATATTTTAATAATAAAAATAATATACCTATATAATTTACCTTATTAATATAATTTCACTTAATTTTAAAATCCATCTATATAATATTGTCTCTATATTTTAATGTTTTATTCAAGTAATGATTAATAAAAAAGGAAGAAAAAAACACTAAAACTAGGTGTCCGTTGTTGTTTCTTATTTATTTATTTACTCACATGTAGCCTACCGTCAAACTATTGTATAAACGCAATATCACACACGTAGTTGTGCGATATCGCTGTATTTCAGCACACTTTAATTACCTATGGCTGTAATTACCTACGGCTGTGATTAACTGTGTAAGTCATTTGGGGTGGTTAGGGAGCTCTTAGTGTATATCATTATCCTGTGATTACCTAAGGCACGAGGCCGCAACCAAATAACAGCTGTGCTGATATACAGCAATAATGCATCGCTACGAGTGTAATAATACTCATTTAACACTTAGTTCGTTGTTTGGGGAGGTTGCTATGGAGCTCTTAGTGTATATCACCATCCTTGGGTTAGGCACGAGGCCGTAGGCCGAGTCACAGCCAAGTCACCGGCAATGGCCAAGTCACAGCAATAACACACTGCTATGAGTGTGATATAACTCATGCTAGGCGGTTGCTAGGGTGTTCTGGGTGGTTGCTAGGGTGTTTGGATGGTTGCTAGGGTGTTGTTAGGTGGTTGCTATGGTGTTGCTAGGCGGTTGCTAGGGTGTTTTGGGTGATTGATAGGGTATTTTGGGTGGGTGCTTGGGCGTTGCTAGGGTGTTCTGGATGGTTGCTAGGGTGTTGTTAGGTGGTTGCTATGGTGTTGCTAGGCGGTTGCTAGGGTGTTTTGGGTGGTTGATAGGGTATTTTGGGTGGGTGCTAGGGTGTTGCTAGGCGGTTGCTAGGGTGTTCTGGATGGTTGCTAGGGTGTTGTTAGGTGGTTGCTATGGTGTTGCTAGGCGGTTGCTAGGGTGTTTTGGGTGGTTGATAGGGTATTTTGGGTGGGTGCTAGGGCGTTGCTAGGCGGTTGCTAGGGTGTTCTGGGTGGTTGCTAGGTGGATACTAGGGTATTCTGGGTGGTTGCTAGGGCGTTGCTAGGCGGATGCTAAGGTATTTTGGATGGTTGCTAGGCGGTTGCTAGGGTGTTCTGGGTGGTTGCTAGGCGGTTGCTAGGGTATTCTGGGTGGTTGCTAGGGCGTTGGTTGGCGGTTGCTAGGGTATTCTGGATGGTTGCTAGGCGGTTGCAAGAGTGTTCTGGGTTGTTGCTATGGCATTGGTTGGCGGTTGCTAGGGTATTCTGGGTTGTTGCTATAGTGTAACTAGGTGGTTGGTAGGTGTCACAGATGGTTACTATTGGAGTTCTTTACATTTACTTGGCATGATTTAGCACTTACCTTATCACTATTAGCATGTAGCTATTCACAGCTAGCATGTGTAGCATGTTGGAATTCCTGTTTGCTAGCATGAGTCAAAAGAGCCAACCCCCATCTCTATACGATGTTCTGATGCAGAGATATAGGTCTTGCAAAACGGTTGCTAGGGTACTCTGTTTGGTTGCTAGGGAGTGGCTTGGCAGCTGCCAATCATGAAGCTCCAAAGTCAATGTGAATGATATAAACCAACCCCCATCTCTATAAGATGTTGTGATGCAGAGATGTAGGTCTTGCAAAATGGTTGCTAGGGTACCCTGATTGGTTGCTATGGAGTTGATTGGCAGCTGCCAGTGTTGAATCTCTAAAGGCTTCTTTTCACTATGAATGATATAAACCAACTCCCATGCCTCTGTGACATTCAGAATGGAAGATATCCCTCTTTGGATTTTGGTTGCTAAGGTGGTCGACAATGGTTGCTAGGGAGGGGCTAGGAAGTGTTGAGGTGATTCATGATTGGCCGTTTGCTGCCCCGAGTCAAACGAGACCACCCTTGTGTTTCTATGACACTTCTATCCGGAGATATCCTTTTTATCTCTTTCAGTGGAAGTCTATGGAACTTGTTGCTAAGGTGCTCTAAATGGTTGCTAGGGCGTGGCTTAATAACTTCACAATGATCCTGAGAGACTGATTGGTCGTCTGAGTAAAACTAGCCCACCCCCTTGTCTCTATGACACTGTGATCCAGAGTTATGTTCAATACAAAATCCCTACGCAATGTGTAGGACGGCCCACCATAGTAAGTCAATGGGGCAAATTTGGGCAGCTCCTGCCCCCCAGGGGTGCAAGTTTTACCCCATTGTGAGGTATGTTCTTACAGACCCTGTCAGCCTCTTCAAATGTGGCAAATCACACGTTTCTGAGAAATCCTCGCTCAGACCTACGAGTCGTCAAAGTTTGTGGCAATGTTAAGTCTATGGGATTTTTTTTACCCAATGATTTGCCCCTGGGGCAAACACCGTACCCCTCATCGCTAAGAAAAGTCACAGCACACCTCTCCTCAATAATCCGCACAATTTGACACCTCAATCAGGGGTCTGTGATGTCGGCGTATATTTTTTAACAGATGATTACTATGGAGTTTTTAAAATGAGTTTTTATAGAGTTTTTATAGAGTTATTTAGTATGGCACGAGGCCTGCGGCCTCGTGCCTATCGCCCACGGTTGCTAGGGTGCTGTAACTGGTTGCTATGGTGTGGCAATGAAGATTTTAGGCCATTACTTATTGGCTGCTTGATAAAATAAATCCTCTGAGGGAGAGAGAGAGGGCCTGACAGCAGGGCTGTCAGGCCCTTTTCTGTGGGTGGTGTGAAAGTGGCAGTTGGGATTTGAATTTTTGAAAGTTCCGCAATGTTAAGTCAATGGGATTTTTTTGGCCGCTTTTTCGTCCGCTGTGCGAACATCGTACATCCGATCGCTTATAAAAGTCATAGCACACCATTCCCGAACAGGCCGCACGTTTTGACACCTCATTCATGGGTCTGTGACAAAAACTGCGGGAGGAGTTGCGCGTCAAACTTTGGCCAGAAGAACTATAATAATAAAAAGAAGAATAATAAGTATGCACAATAACACTAATGTTGCCTTGCTTTCAGCAAGCACCATTAATAAAAATAAGTATGCACAATAACACTAATGTTGCCTTGCTTTCAGCAAGCACCATTAATAAGTATGCACAATAACACTAATGTTGCCTTGCCATAGGCAAGCACCATTAATAAGTATGCACAATAACACTAATGTTGCCTTGCTTTCAGCAAGCACCATTAATAAAGATGAAGTCAAAAGGGGACACAAGAAGAACCATCAATGTATGAAATTGTTACATGATCTATTTCCTGTTTTAATTCTCATATGCTGTGTGCTATGATTAATTTTTTTTAAATGGTATGTCCCCTTTGATGTGACACTGTAGGGGGATGAGGTGGACTTCATGGTTGACACCCAAAAGCTGCAGGACAAAGACCAGAAACTCACACCAGCTGCCAGGAAGACATTTTATGAAATTGCCACAGGTATAGTATCCTGGTCCATAACTCAGGCATGTGATTGGCTAAGGACAAAAAAGCAGGAAAATATACTGACGCCCCCCCCCCCCCCCAACCCCCCTAGTGGGGTCCGGGGGCATGCTCCCCCGTAATAAAATTTTAAATATTACATATTTTAAAGCATCAATCTGATGCATTTTGATATGCATTTTTTTCATGTGTCTACTATAAAATTAAGACATTTTTTAAATGTATATCACAGCTGTTTAATGAGGCAGCAACATATGATAGATAGGACAGAACAAAAAAACGCTATTAATAATCTTTCATTGCGCAAAAGTATTATGATATGATTATTAAAGGCTCCGATACAGTGCGGCACAAAGCGTTTATGCGCATCCCGAGCGCAGAATGACACGCTTGAAACACGGAGTCACAGCGCGCAGCTCTTCGAGTCCGCATTGAAAAGTTAAAAGCACAAAGGAAAGACATATTGATCCGGCAAGCGGCATAGTGTATTATACAGTATATATATATGCAATAGTTTATTGAGCCTTTTCTTTTAACAGTTTTAAATTTTACTGTGCGCGCGTGAAGAACAACCTGGAAGAACAAGGGGAGGCTCTCCAGTGTTGTGATCCAAGTTAACAGACACACGGTAGAAAGGAAGATGATTAAGGTACAGCAATACAGTCCAGCAAGATAGTCATTTTATCCGAAACCATAGAGCTTTATCTACAGATCAAGTATAATAATATCAACATTGAATCATCTTGGAGAGAGTTTCATCGTTGTTGACTGTTGTAACCGAACGCGACGCGCTGTTTGATGTTGAATGGAGAGTGACTGACAGCCGCAGCGGAGTGAACTTGAATTTAACGACTTAAATATACATTTCTATCTCACATTATAGTCTACTATAGCTTCATATAGTATTACTACTACGTCAGCCTGTAGATTTCCTCATATTATGCTCTCCTTTTCACTTGACACCCCCCACCCCCCTTCTTTTTATTTTTTTTTTTTTTTTTTTTACAGACCTGCATGATTCACGTAGGTCACATTTTCAGGTCGGAAAATCCGGAATTCCGGTGTCGTGCCGAAAAGTGATGGTCTGCCGAGAATTGATTGCCGGCCGCGGGAGCGCGCGCAGCGTGTTAAAGCTGTATCGCCCATTTATACAGTTGCTTCAGGATCAAACAGACATAACGTGCAAATAAATATCAGATTATGTCTGTGGTAATAGCACTCACCTGTAAAGGGCCAATACAACCATGTAGTATTTCACCTGCCAAAAAATGATTGAAGCCTCTACTTACTGACTGAAAGGTTATTTCTGCCCTGAAATCAGTTGCTTATATTCATGAGGGTTAAATATGACTGATTATAACTCACATAATACTTTTTACCTCTTAAAATACATGTAAAGCGCCGATACAACCATTATAATGCAGTATTTCACCTGCCAAAAAGTGATTGAAGCCTCTACTTACTGACTGAAAGGTTATTTCTGCCCTGAAATCAGTTGCTTATATTCATGAGGGTTAAATATGACTGATTATAACTCACATAATACTTTTTACCTCTTAAAATACATGTAAAGCGCCGATACAACCATTATAATGCAGTATTTCACCTGCCAAAAAGTGATTGAAGCCTCTACTTACTGACTGAAAGGTTATTTCTGCCCTGAAATCAGTTGCTTATATTCATGCGGGTTATATATAACTGATTATACCACCCCCTCCTCCTCCCCCTCTTGGCCGTCCACCACCACCTCTTCCTCTGGGTATTTCACCACCAACACCATCACCCCCTCCTCCTCCTCCACTGGGCTGTCAACCTCCACGTCCTCTACAGGGCCATACACCACCTCCTCCTCTGGGCTCTCCTCCACCATCACCAACTTCTCCTCTGGGTCGTCCCCCACCAACACCCCCCCCCCCCCCCCCCTCCTCCACTGGGCAGTCAACCTCCACGTCCTCTACGGGGCCTCCACCTCAGATGTCTGCCTCTGTAAACCCCACAGTGGACCCCATGATCATGAAAAGTATGTTTGATATATTTCATTTAGTATTTACTTAAAGGAGTAGTTCACTTTTAAAAAAAACTTTTGCTGATAATTTACTCACCCCCATGTCATCCAAGATTTCTATGTCTTTCTTTGAAAATTTAAAGAAATTAAGGTTTTTGATGAAACATTCCAGGATTTTCTCCTAATGGACTTCATTGGGAACCAAACGGTTCAAGGTCCAAATGAGAGTTTCAGTGCAGCTTCAAAGGGCTTTAAACGACACCAGATGATGAATAAGGGTCTTCTAGGACCCTTCGAGTCATGACTCGAAAAAAGATTTGTTAATTTTGATGAACGAGTTCGAACAGGAGAGTCACGAACGCTCATCACAGAACAGAGCAAGGCGAGCATTTGTGCTTGTCGGCTCATGCAAAAGTTCTGTCATTTTTTTTTTAGAAACAGTAAAAAGAGCAATGCAGATTTGTCTCATTATGATATCACTAAATATTGGAATCAATTCTAAAACTGACATGTCACATGCAAAAAGGGGGTAAAACTGGTGACAGTAATATTGGTTAAAAGATGATCAGCTGTTTGTTGTTATAGCTACAACAGTTTGATTAAATAAAAGAATGTATGACACCCTAAACATCAGGAAGAGAGAGAAAAGTGTTTGTCCCAAAACAGATATAATAACAAAATTTACTAAGATTTCACCAGCTTCAGGTTTTACTTTTCTAGACATGGGGCCATAGTGAGAGTAAGTAGAGGGAGAGCGGATTTTATAAGATTAGTTAAAAAAAAAATCTCTAACAAGATGTAATTCTCATTTTATAGATGTGAAAGATGCATGGGAGGGGAAAAACATGTATGTCCTACTCACAAAAATTGGACCGTACAAGGTGTTCTTTGCTGACATTTCAAACACTGCTCCACAAAGGCAAATCGAAAGTGAGGTGAGCTGTCAACATTTTTATCTTTTAAAATGGTTTCCCTACTGACTGTTGTTAACAGTGAAAATGATTTGAGGCACAGCTCAAATAATTTTCTTTATTTTTGACACTGCCCAGTGTGTTTTAAAGTGGTGTTTTTATTACAGGTAATTAATGCATATCTTACTCTTCTGGTAAGAAAATTTAATGAGGAGAATGCAGACAGGGCCTTTGCAGTTGACACCTTTGAAATGACCAGCATGTGGGAATGTAAAAAAACAAAATTAAGGTATTAAACAATATTTTCTCATAGAGTTATCCTAATAAGTTGTCCACAATATATTATCAGTGTTTGATTTGTTGTTTTATTGTTTTACAGATCGACCCGGGGATGTACAAGTACATTGTGGGGGTCGTCAATGAAAACCAACATTGGATGCTGGTGGTAATTCTCAACTTTTCAACTTGATGGTCAGTGTTGCCACAGTTACTTTACAAGTTACTTGATTTTAAAAGTAACTAAGTTACTTTACAAGTTACTTTTATTAGTTACATTCAGCAGTTGCCGACAACACCCCTGCCACCTCAACATAAAAATGACAACCGGTTTTGCCAACACTCACTTTATTGGAAGTGTATTTTTAACAGTAATATCAACAATCTATCTCCTGACATTTAAAGTTGAACTTAAAAACTATTTCCTGAAAAAACAGTCTTTCTTGACTTCACTTAATATAAATACTTGTTTTTATAAAATATATATTGTTTTTTTTTTGTTTTTCTTGACCCTGTAATTTAGTAACTGTAGAACACGTTAACTGTAATTTTGCGTATATGATGAAATTAATACAATTTCTTGTCAATCTATGTCTATTTTAATGTGAACAATGCGCTGACACTTTAATTCAGCACGGTGCAGCACAGCAAAAATAGACTAGGTGCGGAAACGATTTCTGCACTGCTGTATACTCACGCACCTGGAACGGATCGACGGACCGCACCCGCGTGCAGTGTGAAAGCTCTAACCTGTTAAAATGGGTACGGGAAAAAATATGCACTCGCAGACGGAGACAAGTATGTGTGAAACGGGCGTAAGTTTGACTGTGCAGTGCTGCGACTCCATATGTTTTTTCAAATTCGACGAAGTGTTTCTGTAGGTAGATAACACTTTGTCGCCACCAGCACAGAGTTACAACGGACCTTAATGTTGCCATCTTTAGCTGACAGACACAAACTCAAAATAGTGACTGTATTTCCAGCTAGAAAAAGCGCATCTCTCTCCTCCCTCCATTGTTGTTTACGTTTGTGTCGCTGCGTGGTACGTACACGTGACGTGAACCTCATGCTTAAAACGTGACTTGTCGCGCACACTCCCCGAGATGCAAGAAGAAATAAATATATATTTTTACTAAGGAAAATGACAAAAATAGTAACGCACAGTGACTTGGATAAGTAACTTTAATCTGATTACTGGTTTTGAAATAGTAACGCGTTAGATTACTCGTTACTGAAAAAAGTGGTCAAATTAGAGTAACGCGTTACTAAGTAACGCGTTACCGGCATCACTGTTGATGGTGTTGGGTGAAAAGTACTGCATGCCATATATATGAATATCTGAAGTCTGCATTATACAAATCTACCAGTACAAGATGATGTTAATTTAATTGTAATTCTACATTAGGTGATTATACCAGGAGAGAGAAGAAGCCTTTTTCTTGACCCCTTAGGAGAAAGAAAATGGAAGATTAAACACTGCCAGGACATTACGAGGTAAATTAGTCTATATTAGCATAGTTTTAAAATGACAATATCAGTAAAGTAGGAGAGAAACAGTTACAGGACGTGAAAATAAGTATCATCTGTGTTTTAGAGGAAAACAGATATTGAGGGCACAGTTAAAGTTATGCTAACCCTAATGACATTTAGCAGAACCTATTAAGTAATTATAGTTTGAATTTCACATTTGTGATACCTTACAAAAACTGTTGAGAGACAAACACATATTATTTGGGGATGTAGAGGCTAGAAACTCAAAGAGAACTTTTATACATTTTGGAAAATGATTGGCTTGTCACCATGTTACATGCTACATTCGAATAATATTAACTGTACATAAGTTGCTATTACACCACACAATCTGAGGAAATATCTTCCCCTTCAGCTAAATTCCGATTGTTTAAAACGTCCCTTTCCCTTAGTGTTACTTTACTGTACCAAACAGTTTTGTTTTCATATCACAATTATAAACTAAATTATAACGTAATTAGTTTAAAGGTTCCTCTAATATAGTCTCCCTATATTGTACCCTACATGTATTCAGTATTTTAAATAATTTATAGTTAGATAGATAGTCTCCTTTTCTCTAAAATACAGTTATTACTCCCTTTTTTCTCCATTGCTTTCTTTAACCTAATAACCTATGTATATTTTAGTGGTGCCAAAAATTGTTTCGGAAATACATTGATCATGTGCTGTATTATAAAGTGGAATGTGTGTCAAATGCAATTAATGTATATAGTATACATTGAAGCATTCTTACAGTATATGTCTTTTAGATCATTCATGAGACACAGAGGGCTTAATCCATCTAGATGGGCATGTGACACACTGCCTCACTCTATTCAACAGGATGCCACTTCATGTGGGGCCTATGTATTGAAGGTATGTAGCATAAATAAGCATTGGATTTAATTGAAATACATTCAAGGTTTCCATTAAACATTTGACGTTAAACTCAAATTTTATATCATGCATGAACACAATGAATTTCAAACCAAGGTCACGGAAACTTTACACAAAACAAGTGCACTGTTCTTTGTGTCTGTCTTAAGGTACGAGTGGGATTCAGAAGATAGGTCATTTTATATCAGTCAATATACTGTATATGATGTAAGAAGGTATAGCATATAAAAGTTAATAAGAATTACCAGGCATTCACCTTTACATGCTTTGGGTGACTTTAAACGTTCCCACAAATAAGTACTATTGCTACAGTTCATATTCCTGCAATGGCTGGTTCATCATTTTCTTTCATGAATCTTTGTATCTTTTGTTCACAGTTTGCTGAGTGCATCTTGGGTGGCTTTCCACTGGCATTTGCTAACTCTGCCTCAAGTGTAAACACCATGAGGCAGCAGATTGCAGTCTCTCTCCTTCAAAATACAGGTGTCTCTTAAAAATATTGTACATATCATTTAATATAATTTTATATATATAATTTAATTTCATAATCATCATGTCATTTTAGACTGGTTGGAAACATGTTTTTGCTCTACATATTTGAAACGTACCAAATTATGTAACTATTGTATTATTTACTCAAACAAACATTGGTTATAATTTGCTAAAAGAAAAGTATTACCCATTTGTTTTTGTAGATGACTTGACTGAATTGTGTCATCTTTGTGGGGAGCATGATGGTGACAATCACTGGGTAACTGTTCATGTTTTTCATGTCTTCTCATGTTTGGCTTAAAAAGGATGACAATCAAATGACAAATTACCACTAAACATTATTTTTAAATTCTACAGTAATTCTACAGTACATGCTTGCTAAAAAAAAGAGTTATTTTAGCTGTAAGGCATGATGGTGTGCTTTGTAAATTGAATAATTTGCAACCATTGCTAATATTATTGTATAACTATTTCACCATAATTTTTTGTTTCCCCTTTTGTCAAATCCAGATTGGCTGTTATATTTGCCCACGATGGTACCACCGAAGCTGCGCTAAGAGGCCCTACAAAAAGAGGAAGATCAACTATTTGTGCAAAGCATGCCACTGAGATACCAACACTCTTTTCCTCTTTTTGTTCATTTTATATGCACACACACATGGGTTTGCCGCTGTTGTTTGTAAATGCGGTCAAAGCAGAGTTCACAGTGCTGGTCTGTGAGTCTTTTTGTAAATGCTGCCATTATATTGTTGATATAATTTGTTTATTTTTCTATTTTAACTTTCATAATTAAAATTTAATTGTGTTTGTCATTTATACATTATTTATTTTAATATAAGTTGCAGTACCTTTATTTTGAAGGATTGGTTCAAGTTTATGCGCAAATGCGGATTTCACGTCAGATTCATGCGGTTCAACTTCAGAAGTTCATGCAAGCAAATTTCAGGGCAGAAATAACCTTTCAGTCAGTAAGGCTACGTTCACACTGCAGGGCTTAATGCTCAATTCCGATTTTTTGAAAAAATCCGATTTTTTTGCAAGGCCGTTCACATTTCCAATTAAATGCGACCTTTTGTGATCTCCTGTGTGAACGTGAAATGACCCAGAAGTGACCCGCATGCGCAGAAGAGTACTCAACGGTCAACGACGTCACTTGCTGTTTGCGGAAGTACCTAAACATGAATGTCAACAGTGAAGCTCGTTTAGCAATATTAAAGTTATTTTCCCAACAGAGCCAGCACAATTACAATCTTTTCGTTTTAAGAAGAAAATTAAGAAGGAGGAGAGCGTTTGAGCGCCTTCGATTAACTCACGGGAAGAGACACGTCTGCGGCGGACCATAACAGTGCAACACGTTGGAGTGTATTGACAGGTG
This sequence comes from Chrosomus eos, assembly GCA_036326025.1. NCBI lineage: Eukaryota > Metazoa > Chordata > Actinopteri > Cypriniformes > Leuciscidae > Chrosomus > Chrosomus eos. The sequence goes on along the minus strand of CM070823.1, from coordinate 39,921,024 downwards.
CGTGCTATCGGTGCTATCGTACGATAGCTAACTTGTTTATCTTCTCATTCTGCCTACTTCAACGCAGAATTATGACGTTTGTCGCATATCAACGGCGTGCGGGTCGGATACATGCGACCTGGCCGTTCAGATTGAGGTCGCATTTCAAAAGATCGGATACGTATCGGATTTGGACCACATACCCAAGTGGCCTGGGTCGCATTTGAAAAGATCGGATCTGTGTCGTTCAGACTGTCATGAAAAGATCGGATACAGGTCGCATAGGGGCAAAAAAATCGGAATTGGGTCGTTTCAGCCTGCAGTGTGAACGTAGCCTAAGTAGAGGCTTCAATCACTTTTTGGCAGGTGAAATACTGCATCATAATGGTTGTATTGGCCCTTTACATGTATTTTAATAGGTAAAAAGTATTATGTGAGTTATAATCAGTCATATATAACCCTCATGAATATAAGCAACTGATTTCAGGGCAGAAATAACCTTTCAGTCAGTAAGGCTACGTTCACACTGCAGGGCTTAATGCTCAATTCCGATTTTTTGAAAAAATCCGATTTTTTTGCAAGGCCGTTCACATTTCCAATTAAATGCGACCTTTTGTGATCTCCTGTGTGAACGTGAAATGACCCAGAAGTGACCCGCATGCGCAGAAGAGTACTCAACGGTCAACGACGTCACTTGCTGTTTGCGGAAGTACCTAAACATGAATGTCAACAGTGAAGCTCGTTTAGCAATATTAAAGTTATTTTCCCAACAGAGCCAGCACAATTACAATCTTTTCGTTTTAAGAAGAAAATTAAGAAGGAGGAGAGCGTTTGAGCGCCTTCGATTAACTCACGGGAAGAGACACGTCTGCGGCGGACCATAACAGTGCAACACGTTGGAGTGTATTGACAGGTGCGTGCTATCGGTGCTATCGTACGATAGCTAACTTGTTTATCTTCTCATTCCTGCCTACTTCAACGCAGAATTATGACGTTTGTCGCATATCAACGGCGTGCGGGTCGGATACATGCGACCTGGCCGTTCAGATTGAGGTCGCATTTCAAAAGTCGGATACGTATCGGATTTGGACCAATACCCAAGTGGCGGTCGCATTGAAAGATCGATCTGGTCGATTAAAAGACGGTCATGAAAAGATCGATACATTCCATACGCAGAATTAATGAATCGTGAATTGTCCGTCCGATATCAACAGCGCCGTGCGAGTGTCGGATACATGCGTAAGTAGGCCTTCACATTGGGAGGTTCTGCATTCAAAGAGTATGGATTACAGTATTATTATGGACACAAAAGTATTTAAAGATCGATTATATCAGTCATGAAAAACCTCATGAATAGTGGGCAAAATAACTGAATTGAGGCTTCAATCACTTTGGCAGGTGAAATACTGCATATAATGGTATGTATGGCCTTTCATCATTTTTGAGGTAAAATATGAGTTATAATAGTTATTACCCATGTTAACAATGATTTTCAGGCAGAAATACTTAGTATAATAGAGCTTCAATATATACCTCATAATATAAGCAATGATTGGCAGTAAACTTCATAATGAGGTTTCATCATTAAATGGCCCTTTACAGTGATAGTAGGAACAATATTGGATTGTATTCCCTATTAAAGGAAAGTTTGAGTTAATCAGTCTATATAACCGCATGAATATAACACTGATTCAGGCAAAATAACTTCAGTAATATAAGCTCATCATTTTTGGCAGTGAAATACATTTATGTTTATTGGCCTTACAGTTGGTGTATTACCAACATAATATTATTGCACTTATGTCGTTTGATCACTAAAAAACTGTATGAATGGGCGATACAGCTTTAACACGCTGCGCGCGCTCCCGCGGCCGGCAATCAATTCTCGGCAGACCATCACTTTTTGGCACGACACCGGATTAATCCGGAAAAATCACATCCCTGATAACTTTGCTTGTGTTGTGGCAAATTTTGTGACAGCACATGGTGATCTCTAAGACAGGGCTATGGGTCAGTTTACATCAGATTTGCCCTTCATCGAAGGATTTATTTGTTTAGATTAGGGGTTTAAATAGGACAGTTCATCACGATACGATACGATATCGATTCTCTCAGCCAGCGATACGATATTTGCCGATACCTCAAATTCTGCGATATGATTACGATTAGATTCAGGGCTATATCAATTGATTTATCGATATTTAGATATTATGTGCCAAGTGTACACAACCAGTTACGTTTATTAACTCACAAA
>CM070823.1:39868463-39918768 GCA_036326025.1 Chrosomus eos | reverse complement strand
TGAACAGTTTTTACAATGGTCTGGTTTCAGCATTACTACGAGAGATCATTGCCAAGCAGGAGGTGATGTGTGATATGGAAAGAAATCTGCTGCGGATTGTTCAGGACCTCTCTTCTACACCTACACAACATGGCCGCCTCCAGTGTAGTGGCCACCGTTTTTTCAGAGAAATGTCTTTGCTTTTCAAAATAACCATGTACATGTGAAAGGGGTGTTAGTCTATCGTTCGTAGTCAGACTACACATTATGATACAGTCTGGCTTGTCAGGCAATGTATACATCTCTTTTGTAAGGTCTGTGCCTGTTTAACCCTCTGGGGACCAGGGTGTTTTTGGGGCCCTTGGGATGTTTTGACATGCACTGACATTTGTACTTTTTTCAGTTATTTATAAACATGTTAATGGCAAAGGTGTAAATTCACTCTATATAGCACAAACGGGCACAAATGTATGTACATGTTTGTATTTTTAAGAGAATAATGTTTATGCGTGGTTATTGAAAAAAAAAAAAGAAAGTCGCTGAAATAAGACCACAAAACACATTGATTATTTCTTCACAAGACTTTTGAAAATTGTATCACATAGTCTAGAATATTTGCTCCAAAACTATGTGAGAATCATCCTGACTACTCATTCAGATAAGTCAATAAAGTCTTTTACATTTTTAATGACGTGTTTTGTTTGAGAAAGCTTTATGCGAGGAGGCGTGATCTCTCATTAATATGTGTGGCATTTCACACCTGAGAAAGACAAAGACCCTCCCCATAATGGCCCTATTAGGTGCTATCAGGCCATATCATTATGAGGAGCCTTGCACAAAGAATGAGGAGATTTAAAAAAGAATGGCTTTTAGATTGTTTGGATTTATTTACAACAGACAGACAGACAGACAGACAGACAGACAGACAGACACCACACACACACACACACGTCAATGTTGTCTTTTATCTCGTCTGTAACAGTGCGTATCTGTGCATTCATTCATTCATTTATTCATTCATTCATTCATTCATTCATTCATTCATTCATTCACACACACACACACACACACACGATTCACATTTAAACAGAATGCTATTTTTCCGTTTACAGACACTAACGTTATTCTATATCGCGATTAGAACAAAGCACAAGCAAAACACTTACACTTCTCAGCTGGATCCTCCTCGCTCCTCGAAGTGAAAATAAACCAGCACTTGTTCTGAGGTAGCCTAATCCCAGGATTGTTCCTCATATAGCCGCGCAAGACAGTAGATTAATCTGACTAAAAAATATAGTGTGTTTACAGAGTTTATGGGCGTTAACCTTTCTCAATGTGTTGCTTCAGATCATTAGCGTTTGAATAGCGCGTGCTCTCCGTGGGCGTGTCACATTACCAGAGATGAGATGAGAGAAAGATAATTAGAAAGGCTGACACGTCTCTCTTTTTATATAGATGACATAAACGGAGAATATTTATTTTAGTTTTGAATCGGATAATTTAAAAGTACAAACTCAAACGATTTAAAAGATATATTGCTTATGGCTGGGTGAATAGTAATCGCTGAGTTCTGTTTATGTTTATAGAAGTGCTCCAGAAAAAAACTTGATGGAGAAGGGAGGCAGAACGCACACCCTGTGTATTTTCTTTATTTTAAAAAAAGCACGATATTTTATTTAGATTGTATCTGGGCACATAAAGTAGACATTTAACAGTTTATTTTCTCATATGTCTTATCTATATGACCAGAAATGATGGTAGTACTTTAAGTATATTTTTCTGCTATGTGAAAAAAAAATGAGCAAAACGCGCAGACGCGTTTCTGGTCCCCAGAGGGTTAACTCCATACTGGTAAAGAAACTGTATGAACAAATTATGCTGTCCCTTTCCCTTAAGTCTGTCACACAAAGTCAACAGAAGAATGGGACTTAAAGGCCTAAATTAAATTTAAGTTTAAATGGCATTGCCTGTCTTTACTTTGTCTTTAAAAAGTCTTATATTTAAACTCTGAAGTATTATTACTGGTATATAAATCATTCAATGGGCTAGGACCTCAATATATTGCAGATATGCTCACTGAATATAAACCCAACAGATCACTCAGATCATTAGGATCGCATCAGTTAGAAATACCAAGGGTTCACTCTAAGCAAGGAGAGTCTGCTTTTAGCTACTATGCCAGCCGCAGCTGGAACCAGCTTCCAGAAGAGATCAGATGTGCTCCTACAGTAGTCACATTCAAATCCAGACTCAAAACACTTCTGTTTAGCTGTGCATTTACTGAATGAGCACTGTTTTTACTGTACTTTATTTTATTTTTTATTCTAAACTGTTTTAATTATTCTTATTTGTTTTGATTATTTTATTTTCTCCTATGTAAGGCACTTTGAATTACCATTGTGTACGAAATGTGCTATATAAATAAACTTGCCTTGCCACCTACCATGATATCTTTAATTGTTTATGTTTCTAGAAGCCATTCGGAGAAATCCTGGATGCAGAGAATCCACGAACAAGGAGGTGGAGGTATTTGTCTGGTGATCGAGAGGGGGGTAGGAGGAGAAGCACAGTCCTCCACCACCAGCCACCCACCAACACATAAAGTCAGGCACACATCAACACAAAGTCAGACACACACATATACATTCCACTTTGGCCCGTTTCTGGCCACAACATACACTACCGTTCACGTTTATGGTCTTTCATGGTTTAGACAACTAAGGCCCTGTCCACACAGACACGGGTATTTTTATAACCGTGACTTTTTTTACTCGGTTTGACCGTTCGTCCACAAGAAAACGCACTGAAACCGAACATTTTTGAAAACCCCTGCCAGGGTGAGGATTTTCAGAAACGCCGGTTACAGTGTTGTCGTATAGACAGTAGGGGTGTAACGGTACACAAAAATCACGGTTCGGTACGTACCTCGGTTTTAAAGTCACGGTTCGGTACGTTTTCGATACAGCAAAAAGAAAGAAATGCCAGAGAAATGTCCTATTTATTAAAAGAAATTTTTTTTTTATATAAGTGTGAGTTTTCCTACATCTTGAAACTCAGGTTTAAATGGGGTAATTTTTGAAGGATGAATAAATAATGCTTTGGTCATCACATTAAAAATTACCTTTAAATAATATTTATTTATATAATATTTATATAATATTTGAGTTTTGAAGTGCTGGAAAAAGATGTGTGAAGTACTTGAAAGCATTTCACTATTCCAGCCAAACTGGTTACAATTAGTGTTACTAATGTTGCTGATCTGTGGACTTAAAGCCTAATGTTATTACTAGATCATTTACGGCACAATGTTTCTCCTGGTTTTCACGTCAGCGCTGTTTGATCTAATAGAGATCTATGATTAATAACAGAGACATGTGAACGCTTCTCACTAGATCTCGCAGCGATGTTATTACTTCAGTGGTGAATTCAAATGCTTTCTTTACTGGATCTCTTAGGGCTGTGTAGTAACAGTGTCGCTTGATCGAGGTCGGCTCGCGCTCCGTCTATGCTCGCGCTGCCAGACGGGCTTTGGCGCTGCACAGATCTATGTTGCTGGTCCGAACTGATAAACGGTCCGTGATGCACAATATAATGAGTAGTGCAGTTTCGTTTCGCTTTCATTACGTTTGCCATGTGATGTTGCGCAACGTTGTGGTGGTTGCGCTCGCGCCAGCGCGGATTTTGTCGGCAGGAAAAATGGTCCAAGGAATCGTTCGGTTTGTATGCGTACCGAACCGGAAGCCTCGTACCGAAACGGTTCAATACGAATACATGTACCGTTACACCCCTAATAGACAGTGAAACCGGGGGACGTCAGAGTGTGCGTCATTATCCGCTGTGTTTGACGTCAGATTTGCGCCTACCGGAACCGGTAATAACTTTTTGTTAGGCTTCTGATTGGCCAACGTGGCTTTACGGTTAAGGGTTATATCGCCGCTTGCTGGTGTGACATGCTTTTGAGTGAAAAGCTGTCTCGCGTTATTGCCATGACTGAGCTTGAGGGTCAGATTACCATAGAATATTCCCAGATAGCAATGAGTCGGCGGACCGCCGGCGGCGCGCCGGAGGCAGTAGAAGTGTCAGAATGGCGTAATCGCAAACACGTTTGACGGCGCTTTTTAAGAGCGGCAGCCGCCGTCCTACCGCCTTCGTTCCGTTACACCGAAGGCGGACCTTCCGCGGCCCGTCGGAGGCAAACGCTATTTTTGCGCGAGCTGTGCAAAACAGAAAAAATATAACAGAAAAATACAAATACACACACACACTAACATGCAGGTTTCCAATTAAATTTTGGTTAAAAAACACTATTGTAACACTTACAATACTTGGTAATAATATAAAGAGGTCAGCTCTGGGATGAAAAGAATTACCAGTAAACTCAAGTAATGAGGATATTTGTGTAGTAGGAGGGGAATTCCAATCCCCTGGTTATGTCACGACCCTTATATGGAATGGGTTGGACGAGGTAAATGGGCGCGGTGTACTTAAGTGCGTAGACGGGAAGCCTTAGAACGTAGGCTGCGTCATTCCTGCCCCTCATCCGGTTCTCAGCATCACCATAGTCGAGGTAGGTGACGGAAGTTGTGCACGGCTAGTGTAGTTTTTTTAAATGTTTAGAGTTTCTGTTTTCTTTCTGAAGTGACTGCCTGTAGCTGTTTCGACGGCGTGCCCTCGGAGTTGCGTCAAGCACTACCTGAAAGCTTAAGGTATGTCGGCTATCGCAATATGTTGTGGAGTGCTTTCTACGATGTTAGTTGAGTTTAATGGGGGTCATTGTGTTTTATCAGAACGTCCGCGAATGCATCCTGACAACGTGATGTCGTGTAATTCTTGTGTGGTATGTATGATTTAGGGAAGGTTTTGTATTTTTTTGGAATAGATCATTGCCTGATGGTTTTGTTTTATTTTGCAGTCTCTGTGCACCATGTGGTAGTCAACTCAGGTCGTGCTGCTGTTTTTCGTGATTTGTGTATTCGTGTTTGGTGTGATTTAACTTTATTATCCTTCTTTTGGGTTTTGGTTTTTTATTTTGTTTAGTCGTTTCAACATCGAGGTTGACTAGTGTGATTGTGCTGTTGGCCGTGCGGTGTAAATATACCACTGTGTATATTTTCCGTCCGACTAGTGACTATCGACTGCACTTGTATTTAGTAGACCGCAACACTGACGAGATAGGTGAATTATTTGTACAATTAATTTTGTCAACCATTTACATTTCTGTTTATATGGATGTTGTGGTGACTTTGTAACCATACTGCTCCCACTAATTTTCTTTATTTCTTTTTGGTTCCAGTCAAGGCTGAGTGCGCCGAGGGGGAGGCTAGACACTGAGGTGTACACATTTGTCGTGAGTGTGGAGCACCAGGGTGGAACACGTCTTCCCATTTTTTTGTTTGCTGTGCACACTTAAGTGGTTGAGGGCACCTTTGATTCGTTTTTGCTAGGCTGCCACCCCCAAGGTAGCGTACGCCTTGTAATGGTTATTTTTGTTATTTTGTAATTATTTTCTTTATCTTGTTTTTGTGGGAACTACATGTTTCTTTATTTGTGGATTTGATGTGATTCTGTGCTGGAATCCAGCGTGGCAGGAGAAGGACGGTCTTCTTGATGTGATGCCAATTTTACTGTTTAAATAAACGTGCCCTTATTTATATTGTGCTTCCCTGAGGCCAGTTGAATGAATTTCTTAACCAAATAAAAACACTAGCTTATTTATTGTACGAAGCGACTCTGTCTTTTTACTGCACCACCGAACCTGAGTGTCTCTCTCTTTACTTCCTTGGGTGAAACTCCCGAGGTGGCGTAGTCAGTAGTATTAGAATTAAGAAATGAACGTATTGGCCAGGTTACATTTGGTACAAAAGAAAGTGAAGGATACCAAATAATTTGAGGTATAACATCATATTTACAAGACATTTCTAACAATAGGATAAGTGGTAATAATTTAGAGTAAAGCTCTGGAGTAAAATATACCATTATAACTGCAATGCTGACCTGTGGCACAAGGATTTACAAGCTATTTTTAACAATAGAATAACAGTTAAGCACTGTGACGGAATGAAGTAGAATATTTAGTACTAGGTAATGTGCAATATCAATTATCAGAGATAGAGCTTGGTATAGTATTCCAAGCTATTTTTAATAGAATAACAGTTAAAGGGATACTCCACTTTTTTTGGAAATAGGCTCATTTTACAACTCCCTCAGAGTTAAACAGTTTAGTTTTACCATTTTCGAATCCATTCAGCTGATTTTCTGACATTTAGAAATACACATCAGTAACCAGACAGTTTCTGGTCCCATTGTTAGTATATATTTTTTCCTACTATGGAAGTCAATGGGACTAGAAACTGTCTGGTTACTGATATTCTTCTAAATATCAGAAAATCAGCTGAATGTATTTGAAAATGGTAAAACTCAACTGTTTAACTCTGAGGGAGTTGTAAAATGAGTCTATTTCCAAAAAAGTGGAGTATCCCTTTAAGCACACAGATGGAATGAAAGTAGAATTTTTGGTACTAGTTAATGTGCAATATCAAATATCAGGCATAAAATAGGATTTACAAACTATAATAGAATCGTTAAGCACTGACATAATTAAATAAGCCAATACTGAAGTCACGGTAAGTAGAATATTTGATACCAGATAATGTGCAGATATCAAGTATTAGATGTATAATCTAGGATTTACAAGCTATATTTAAAAATAGAATAGTTAAGCACTATAACAAGGCTCTTTTAGAGGTCTTGATGTTACTGACTGCAGGATAAAAAAAAGGGTTCCAGTTGTCAGTGATGCTGGGGTGTCAGTAGCCTAGGTTTAAGGGGTCGGCTGCGGGTCCCTCTCAGCGGTGCGGCGCCTTTTTCCGCCTTCACGGTCAGATGCTCCTTTCAGGTAACGTTAACCTGGATCGCCTCATCAGTGGCATCCTGGGTCGCTGGGTTCTTCCGGATGGCTCCTGTAGGTCATACACATCTACTTAAATATTAAAAAAATATCCAACTTACTTTGAACAATGGTCTTCAGGAACATGTCTCTAAAACATGCTTTATCCCCATACACCAGTTCAGGTTATATTGATGGAAAGGTGATTAGAGAAGATACTCTGAATCATTCGCCACACGGTTGTCTTTAGGTCCCTCCCTCATGCGATTTCCTAAATCCGAAGCTGAAAATACAAATAAAAGTGTAACAAATTACATTTCTCTGAAGCTTCTCATAAATTTAAAATGTAACAGGCTGTGGATTCAGACTGTAGAATATGCAGTGTACAATCTTAATTTGACTTTTTAGATTACCCTATGGCCTTATAAACAAAATCAGAACACGTACAAATTGTTCCTGGAGCTCTTTATCCTGCCTTATACTGTTGTCAAGTAACGCCAAATCTTCCTGGGTGTCTAGGGGGAGTAACGGATCTCCTGGCAGGGATAACTCTCCATAAGACACATTGGCACTGAAAATGTTGCAGCATAGTGTCCATTTTGTTGTCCATGCTACGCACAACATCACCAAACTCTCCAAGACGTCGCAGCATTGGGGTCTGATCTGCACCTACAGGGGTTCCCAGAATAAAGTAGTCAGTCCTGGCCCCTCAACTACTAAACTATGACAGTTATATCTAGATCTACTACATGTACAGATGGGCCCCAGTGGGAATTAAACCAACAACCAACGCCTGGCCAATAACTGAGCGATGACTTTCTCCCATTGTTTATTCAGGCACTCAAGGAAGTTTTCAAATGGGAAGCATGAGATGTTATCAAGGACACCATGCTTTTTGACATCTTGTCTGAGGTGCACCAAACCAATCCATGCATGTTGTATGTCACATGTTCTTTTCCATAAAGCTTGCTTCTGTAGTGATCAAAGAGAACCAATATTAACCACTGTAAGTTAGCTACATTGTGAACAAAATAATTTATTACACAACCTATATACATTATTATGTAATGTTTTGTTAGAAAAAAACTTAAAGTAACGCTAAGTAGTTTTTCAACCTTCATAATATATTTCCAAGACCCTTGTGATGGTACATCGACTTAAAATAAGTTAAATGACACGTCTGCCATAGCCTGACGTGGTCTGTATCGCTTTTACTGGCACTATGTAACTTCGGGGTTCGGGGAGGAACCCGTGCACAAAAAGAACTACAATATTCGACTGCTTTACGTCAAGCGCTACAATAGTCATTATTTCGTTTTTCTTCGCTTCTGGTGTCGCAATACATCATCCTTTCATGAAATCATGGGTAACACTTTACAATACGGGTGCACTAATAAGCATTAATTCATGCTTAACTAATGCACAGATAATACTGAATTAATGTGTAACACATGATTATCTAAGCTATTCATTAATGATTACCACATTAGGAACTAATTAGGAACTAATTAAGCGTCTGACTAGTTAATATATTAATTCATACATGAATTGTTATTTATTCAATATGTAATTGTGGATTAATTCCCTAATAACTCATTTTTTTAACTAATAGTGTTAATTAATATGTTAATTACCAGAATGAGCGAAAGCCTCGTATTTCAACTTCCAGATAATACAGGTACACTAATATGCATTAATACATGATTAATTACTGCATTATTAGGGAAAATTCATGCGTAAATTACTACACTTACTAAATGACTAGTTAATAATGATGTGCCTCAACAAGTAAAGTCACAACATAATTATATATTTGCAAACCATTAGCTAATGATTAATTTATCATTAATGACCATCACTAGAGTTTATAAAAGCTGTTTATTGAGCACTTTCCAAAAACACATTTCCATTACACATTAACATTTACAAAATAATATAAAATTAATGAATACATATTTCCCTCTCTATTGAAACTAATACGTTAATGTCAAATATATAGTGACATATGACATACATATATAAATACATGTCATGCTATCAACAGTTTTTGGCATATATTCTCAGTTTTATATATCAGTCATAACCTGCAATAAAAACAAAGTGTGTCTTGTAACCATGATGTACTGTCAACAGGGCAAATGTAACACCTTTAATTTTTTAACAGCAATGGTAAAGCAAGAAGCAAATGTATAAAAACACCAAGTCATAAAAAAAAAAAATAAATAAATAAATTGTGTGTTTTGTGGTAAACTCCTACACAGGATAGTGATGACGAATGTCTTTTAACAGTCTACCAAGGGGGCCCTGGCTATGTTTTACAGCCAGCCAGTGAGTCCATTCAATGACCGAGAGGTGTTGCTTCAGGATTTGTTCTGTTCTGTTTCCTCTAAGTCTCCAAATAGTAGACTTGTACTTCAGCCATGCTCTCTCGAGATGCTGGGTGTGGGCTCCACTATGGGGATCCACGAACCACTGTCTATGATTTACTCTAAAGTGAGTGTAGCCCATGGCAGCTAATACACCTCTATAAGCTCTCCATTCATCACTTATAATGGTGGTGCCAGGTCGTACATGCTTGACCACGATTGGTACAAGATTCTGCCTTCCTCTTCTCTTTACAAGTCGTAAGACTGGATGCCGCCGCTCATTCTTTACTCCTAGCAAGGGTGTAACTTTGGTTTGAGAAGTGGGGGGGACACAAAATGGGGGAATTTTTTTTTCTGATTTGAATCCCATTTCCTGCATTTACATACATTTAGGGACTATTGTACTATGGTGATACAAAATCCAGGAAATAATTAAGTTGATTATAATGATAAATTCTGCCAAAAATAAAAGTAGGCTACTAAACTATGTATAACAAAAATTTGGATGGTCCCTTTAACACATTCTGTTGACTATAAGTAATGTTGCACCTACATGTCTACTAACTCTCATTAGAGTATTAGTAGAGTGTTAGTAGACTGGTAGGGTTAGGGTTAGAATAAGTTGACATGTAGTTGCATATTTACTTATAGTCAGTAGACAGTCTGTTGGAGGAACATCACAATAAAGAGTTAGCAGATATTAAGCAGAGAGTCTACTAATACTCTAATGACAGTTAGTTGACATGTAGTTGCAAAGTTACTTATAGTCACCAGAATGTTCAAAAGGGACCATCAAAATAAAGTGTTACCAAAAGATTTTATTTTTTTGTTTAATAGGGGCCGATTGCCAAGACTTGAGGTAATAATTTTATAAAGTCAAAAATGTTCACCATTAATGTTTTGTGTGTTTGAAATTATGTGAGACCCAATTTCCACTGTAATGTAAAAACTACATAAAGATAGTATATTTTAAATAATTGTTTAATAGCATCTTTTTATGAATGAAGGCCAGTATCACTGATATTAATATAGCTACTGACTTCTCGATTAAAAGGATCCCCCCCCCCTCCCCCAAATTTGAAACATTTATTAGGGTTCAAAATATAACAACTTTTAATTTAAGTAAACTTTAAACAATCTTCACTTAAACCCACAATAAATCAGTCCCTCCAGGATTTCGCGGGCCTTTTTTGTGATTGTTGCGGCCTAAAATGCCTGATGTTGCGGCCGCTTTTCTAAAAAGTTGCGATGAAAGTTGCGATGTTCTTCTGCATTTGTTTTTAGGTTAAAACAGCAAATGTAGATAGATTTTATACTTAAAGTGCTCATATTATGCTTTTTCCCTTTCCTTTATTGGGTTATATATATATATTTTGTGCATGTTATAGGTTTACTAAGTGAAAAAGCCCAAAGTCCACCCCGAAGGGAATTATTATGTCCCACAGAAAACACTGTTCACCATCTGCTCTATTAGTCCAGAATTTACTTCAGAGACAAACGTGCTCACTTTGTAACACACGTTAATGAGAACAAACCCACTAACTAACCTTTAGTAACCTTATAAAAAGGCAAAACAAACGATTTAAAGACAGCAAAATCTAACAAACTAAGCTTTTTTTAAAACAAGATCTGCACCTGCCACAATACTAATAAAGTGCAAAATACAGTTTTCTTAGGAATCGCCACAAAAGTTAAATGGTGGAAAAATCTAAAGTTTAATACTAGCCTATATTTTTATATAGGCTAATATAATATGATATGATATAATATAATATAATATAGCCGAATATCCAATAAAGCCGTTCTCGTTTCCTTATTTTTTTTTTTTTTTTTTTTTTTTTTTGTCAGACAATAGAACGAGTAGCTATTTTTATGTGTAAAATTCTGAATTGAGAGAGTTCGGGAACTGGGTGAACTAATGCACTGTTATAGTGAGTATTACAAGTGATAAACACAAGAAAAGAAAGTAAAATAAAATGGTAAATTCTTTAAATATAAAACAAAAGAGAAGCAGATAAGTGATAAGTCCGTGGAAACAACACTGCTCATTCACGTCTGTCAGCGGCCGTGCTGCTGCTCCTCTATGCCGTTCACTGAACAGGGACGCAGATCGAGATGTGACGGCAGGGAGAAAGCAAGAGCTCGCGTTCGCAGGATTGTGCTGGCAACATTTGGTTACTGAGGTTTGTCCAAAAAGTCGCTAGATTTGTCTCTAATCGCTTTTTTTTGTCACTAAAGGCGCTAAGTTGGCAACACTGACCATTTCTGTCATTTTTGTAGGTAGCCTAAATGTGAGACGTTGGCAGCCCACATCTGCTGCGTCTTCTGAACAAAACAAGCGAGTTTGCTGACGTATGACACCGCTTTGCAGGAGACCGCGGCGCGATGATTGGTCAAAGTTGCAGAAAAGTTGCGGTGATTGGTAAAAATTGCAAGGCGCACTGAATTCACGTGGATTTGTTGAAGTTGCGTTAATAGTTGCGATCGCTACATCGCGAAATCCTGGAGGGACTGATAAATGTCATATTTGCCTGTGCCCTTCCTGTCTAACAGGTACAAAATATACAGAAATTGAATAAGGTTATCAAATAGTCTGCACTGCATACATTATAAATTAAATATAGATTAATCCTTATTAAATCTACAACGTTCTTTAGACAAGATCAGTGAGTAATTTGCTCTGTTCCCCTTTGTTCTTTGGTTAACTTAAATGATAGACAGAATTGGCTGCTGTCCCTTTAAGATCTGTCGACAGGATCTTACCCGTTTAATTTTCTCATTTACGCTTGACTTTCATTTAAGGTTTTATTTAACTCATTTAAGACTGTCCTTGTGAGGATAAAATTGACAAAACGGAAATTTTGGCATAAATGTGTGTGTTATTATTATTCAAGTGCGAAAGAGAACTGGATTCTGGCGCGCTGTCTGTGAATGTCCTGACGCACACGGCGCACAGACAGCGCGCCAGAATCCAGTTCTCTTTTATACCTGCTCATTAGAACTTTCAGCGAGCTCTTTTTAGAGTGTGGACTATGGTGTAGACGCGACGCACCTGGACGCGGACGCGCGCATCGGCACAGGCTATATTCTGCTCCTCCAGGGCGATGACGGCGTGCGGTTAAAAAAATCATAAACGAACTTGAAAGTGGGGGGGACACACACGGGATTTTGAAAAGTGGGGGGGACATGTCCCCCTGTCCCCATAGGAAATTACGCCCATGACTCCTAGTATGCCGAAAACCCATTTTTTCCGTCTCCAAGTTGTGGCTGCCCTCCCTCTGCCATACTGTAATAAACGTAATATTACATTAGAACACATCTAGTCTGCAAAGACCTGACACAAAACAAAATATAGCCTGAATCCATGGCAAATGTAATGAAAAGGTTAGCATTTAAGCACTCAAAAATGCATATGTATGCTTAGCATGCCTATGATGGATCAAAATATGTATTAGATACTATTAATTACAAATAGTTTGTCTCTGTTGTCATTTGCTCAAAGTTGGCAGAAGTTAGTATGAAAAAGGAGAGCAAATGCAGTTACCATGAATAATGATGACTGTCTTCAGCAGCTGCACTTAGTTTAAACATTTTTTTTTAATTGTTGTAATTGGGTTAACTTAATACACAAAAGTGAATATTAAAATACAGTGGAGATCAATATTAGTGAACAACCTACAATGTTCTAAATTTCGAGGTCATTTGAAGTTATCTGAACAGGAGTGAAAGTGCAGTATTTTAAGCATATTTCATATATTCTGAAGCGCAGTATAAAAACTTAAATGAGATATTTGAAAAGAACACTGATCAAAATTTGACACCACTGTCAGATACCTCCCTGTTATTTGTGTTAATCTGGCATCCAGTTTCTTAATTATCTGACAAACCCCAATTTATAGCATTTTACACTGACTTATCAAGATAGTGAGCCATTCTAATGGGACTGAAATACTCCGACAGCATGTTGTCCAGATGTAGGCAAAAGGGGTGACCCTTTTCTGCCATAGCAAGAGAAATCGATAATTCAAAGTCTGTGATTTCAAGAATATTGCATCTTTACAATGTCTCTAACTCATTCAAGTCCCCCAAAAGGCTGGTCATCCACAAAAGACAAATGCATGAGGAAAGGATAATGAGAATTGGTTCAACACTGCAGCTGGAAAATCAAGAGTTCATAAATTGTTCACTAGTTTTGATCTCCACTGTAGGTTAACCCTTTGTGAATTCAGCATGTGAATATTTTATGGTAATGGAGAGAACACTGAGCTGTCACCCTTTAACTCACCTTACGTTTGTGACGGAAGCTGCTTTCGTCAATAACAGCAAATTCTCTGGGATGTCCTATAATTTGCCCACTCCTTCTTGTATAACGCCTCATAGCACACTTGCAGACATTTCTTAATGTTGCAGCCATCTTGGACATAGTCCGGGAACTTCTTGCAATCCCATCTTGCATCATGTCGATTTGTCTGAGGTGCAAGCCCTGAGAAAACCTGGTAGTGAAGATAAATGCATAGCTTAATTATTTGTCATATTACAGACTGCTTCATTTAACATGCCCGGAAGTTATGGGGTGCTTTAGGTGTGATGACAGAAGTGACCGTTCATTTAAAAACAACACAATTAGTATACAGCATTTGTTATATCAAGAATGGAGAGTATTTCTTCATTGAAAGCAAAGAATGGCACTGAAAGCTCTTCTCATTGGCAAAGATGTTTTAATTCTCCTACCAACTAGCTCTAGCAGGAGTTCAATTCTGTTTCCTCTTTTCTTTGGATTGGTTGAAGTTAGTCCATGATAAACAGACATTCATTCAATCACCAATCTCTACCCTTTTGTAAAAAGTTTAGGACGACAACCCAGATGGTTCTTGGACCAAACCATGTGGCATTTCAGGTTATAAGATTATGTCAAATTCAGGTTTGGAGGTTTATTGTAAAAATGTATTCCTATACAGAACAATATGAAATCAGCGATCTGTTTTTTTTCTTCTTTTTTCTGGATTACTTCAAGGTCAGATATGTAAATAAAGTCAAGTGAATAAGCGTTTTTAATATACAATTTTTCTGTACTTTTTAGATTTAAAACAAAATGTCTCTCTCATGTAACATGTCATGTATAGGCCTTTTTTTCTTAACCAAATGCAATTAAAACAAATGCATTGAATTAGACAAACGTAAACATAATGTGGTACATTTAATCCAGTATGGATATTCAGAGCCGGCCAGAGGCATAAGCGAACTAAGCGGCTGCTTAGGGCCCCCCAATTGAGTAGATTTTTTTTTTTTTTTTCATATTAAATAACTTGAACAAGTGACATGATAAATGAATGAATGAATAATTAAAGACAAGAAAATTCAGATTTCATGATCAATACCTGGCTACAACTGCTGCTGTGTATGCCAGCGTTTGAGTCTTGCGCATAATCTAGAGTCCAGACACCTCGCGTGCATAGACAATTCGTGCGCAACTGTGCGCATTGTCACGAGAATGTATATTAAGCCATCAAGTCACAAAAAATTAAGTATCCATCTGGTGCCGAAAAAATAAAGATATGTTTGCATGATTATTTATAGTATTTTGTGCAGTTCAAATTGTATTCACTTGAGGTAGCAGCTAGTCATGATCTTAAATAAGCCATCACCAGAGCTAAATCCCTGCCATGAACAGTGAAATGTCTCCCATTAATATACATGAATCTAGGTCTATTCTTTCAAAATCTATATATATTATAGAATCTATTATTTCACACTCTATTTTTGATCATATTAATGCTTGTCTATTTTGTAGTCGAAGATTTGCATTTTTTATTTAATAAATAAATAATTTATATAATATGTTTTGTGACAGGTTTTTTTCAGAAGTTTCAAAGAGTTATTAAAAGTTAAAACTTTTTTATTAAAGTATCTATTTTCTATTAAGTATTTATTTTGTATTAATACATAACTTAACTGTATTAATTTATTTCACTGTATTAATTTATAATGTAACATTATAGCGTAACATTTGTGTCAATAATCATCAAGCACAGGGAACTCCGCCCCAAAAGGCTCGGGCAGGCCCTGATGATATTTCAGGAAATTACTCACATGAGTCATGACAGGTAAAAGAAAATCTGGGGCCGTATTCAGAAAGAATTTTAAGGCTAAAAGTAGCTCCTAACTGTCGAATTTAGTAGCAACTCCGAAAAATACTGGGCGTGTCACTAATTCACAAAGCATTTTAGCCCTAAAAGTAGCACCTAAGTCTGGGACAGCTTAAAAAAAGCAGAGAGGACTCCTAACTCACTAAGACCTATTCACAAAGCACCTTAAACCGCCTCTCTTAAACCCCCTTGGATTTGTTGCGTCTATGTTATGCTCTGCATGATGGCCCTGTCATCTAACAACCAATCGCCGTGATCATTGTGAGGAAGCTCGTGCATGAGAATTGACGTCATGCATAGCAACGAAGACTCACTCTTAGTTTAGGAGTTGTCATTTTTCCTTACTAAGAGTAGGTCTGAAAGGCGTTGTGAATAACTTTTAAAAGAAAACTCCTAGCTAAAATATTTTAGTGCGATTTAGGAGTACTCCTAGTGGTAAGATACAATTGCATTAATAAATGTATTACTTTTTTTTTGGTGAAAGTGTGCCAATAATCTTAAAAAAATCTCTTTTTTAAATGTATTTTTCAACTGTAAATGATTAAAGTTCCAATTCTTTGTATCCTGATTGCAAAGTTACTCCCTAAAGCAAGGTCAAGTAGCCTGTCATGTAGCCTACTGAAGGCCACATGATTTGGGGAAACAATGCTGACTTACCGGTAAATAAATGTCATCCATGAAGACAGGGATCTTTTCGAATTCTGAAAAAGTGATTTTGCTCTGACAGTCCTGCTGCATTTTCTGCCTCTGTGGCTTTTATGTCTGCATTCCCTGGATAAACCATAAGGGAATATTAAATCAATGTTAAATACAATATCTAGACACATCATCTGTACTTTAAATATAATTAAAAGTGTGTATTGCTCTGAGACCATTTATATTATTATGAATTAGCAAAAAAAATATTTAGTTGTAAAACAGTTACGTTATAGCAAGGCTGGCTGCCAATGACAGATTGCCACACTATCGTTACACCGTGTCTACACCATAGACTGTAAAAAGGTCTACACCAACAACGATAAATGAACATTGCAAAGCACTTTGTCTTTGACTATGTGAGAAATAGAAAGGGGAATCAGTTTATTGTCAGGAATTTGGTGTCACATCGCGCTACGCTGATGTTATTATATTATGTTATATATTAACATAAAATAGCATTTTAGATGTCAAATAAAATCGTACCAAGGGAAATTTACAAATCTAATAACTTAGAACACCTAGGCTAACTTACCAGTGAAAGCCGTCTGATGTATCATGTCGTCTTTCCATCTTCATGTGACGACCACATATCCGACACAACATCTTCCTTGCTAGAAGTCTCTTTTTCTGAAGCCATTTTATGAGTCGTGCAGTAGTCCTCTTAGTTGGCTTTTCGATCAACAAAAGTAACAGCTCTGTCATTAGAATCATGTTCCTTTTTGTTTTATCCTTTTTAACAACCAGTAACGTTAATCAAATTTTTTTACAACCAAGCCTCAACCTCATAACTGATGACGTCTTGACCTCATGACCCTAATGTAGCCGCGAAAATCTATGGCGAAAATGCCATGCATGGAAAATGCGGACGTTACCATTTTCGCATTTCCGGGGTTTTCAGTATCGGAAGTATTAATAATAAATTCATGACACTGTTTCTACGACCTTTGCAAACCTCGCAATAGCGTAAACATTTTTCATATCAAAGAAATATAAGTGGTATAATTAAACATTTAAAAATGAAAAGATTACAATCTTTGTTATGGGTGGTACTAGGTTGCCTGATTCTTTTTTCAGGCCAATTAACTTTCCACACCATACTAACTGTGAACATTTATAATTTTAAGGGGTTACGTTTGTTTAAATATTTTATTGGTGACAAATTAACTTTAAATAGATATGCCAGAAAATACAGGATTTGTAACTTATTAAAAAAACTTTTTAAACAAAATAGTAGATCATTTAAAATAGTGAAGACAATAAATGTTTTCTGTAAAATACTGTTTATATTATTAATTCAGCCACGTTTTTTAAATGTACGAAGCAATTAGTGTTACAAGAAAAGCAAGCCATATGCCACCTTCTGGTCACCTACACGAACTGCATAGCAAACCGAGCAGAATAGAACATGAAGGGGGGTGTGAATATTTTGCGAATTTTATACAAAGTTCAAATATATGGAATAGCACCCACTCTGACATTAGTTACATCATTTGACAACTGCAAAGATGTACAAGATCCACCTGAGCTCCACGTTGTGTTTAGGGGGGAGCGCCAGGCCTCTGTAATTAAAGTTGAACCAATGGTTGCTGATGATGACGACGACGAGGATGACGGACAGAATCATTTGACAGGGCACACGCAGCAAGAAGCGAGCGAGCAACAGGAGGCAGACAGCAGCATTTTAACTGTGACAGGAATGGCAAGCCAAAGCACTAAACGAAGTAAGCGGATAAATCGCAAAATACCGTCTAAATATAATTCTGATGTATATGGTGAGTATTAAAGTTAACAGTTACGTTAGACATGTTTCCCAAAAGTAACATTCAGCATTACTAAAGCTAACGTGCACGTGGCCCTTGTACTGCTAGCATGTTATACATACAATATATTATGTATGTATTGTATTATAAAATATTTCTCTGTCAATTGCAAGTTTGCATCTCATAATTCTGACTTTTTTTTTATCATAGCTGTAAGTTAATGGGGCAGAATTGTGAGAAATAAACTCGAAATTCTGACTTTTTGTCTTGGAATCGCACGTTTTTATAACGCAATTCAGACTTTAACTGTAAATTCTGACTTTTTTTCTCAGAATTGGGATTATAAAAATTACCTTTTTATAGTATTTTTTTTTATTTCCATGGCAGGAAACGATAGCTATATATATATTATATATATATATATATATATATATATATATACGGTATATATATCAAGTACAATTATCACAAACTGGAAGAAGCCAATTGGATGGAAATTGTTTTCATGTCAGAATATGTCTACGGTCTACTTGGCCACACGCTTACTCTGCTCTCCCTACTCCCTTCTAGAGATGCCAGTCCGCAGACCTGCTCAGTTGGAGGAGGTGGACAATGATGTGCAAGGTAGGTGTCTAAGAGTAATGATGACCAGTTGAGTCAGCCTTTTTCAGACAAAAATCCTACAATACTTTCTTAACCTTAGGGAATAGTTCAATCAAAAACGAAAATTCAGTCACAATTTACTTTCCCATATCATCCAAGACGTCTGATTTTCTTTCTAATGTTGGATTTAAATGAAGATGTTTTGGAAAACAGTTCTTTAAGGTAATTTCAGTGCATGAGTGGTCACCAAAACTTAAGGTGACTTCAATGTTTTCTGAAGCAATCTAAATGGTTGTAGGTGAGAACAGCCACAACATAACTCATTTTCACTGTAAATATGTATTAACAGCAATCAGCATTCTTCATCAAAAAGCATGTGGATGACTGAATATTTTTGGGGCAAAGTTATATTTTAAACAGTGAGCAAAAACAGTAGGGGGAAAACTTATTTAATAAAATTTAATTGTTCTGTCATTAAACAGTTAAAAAATGAAAGACCTCTCTATGCTTTGTAAGTTGGAAAACCTGCAAAATCGGCAGTGTATCAAATTCTTGTTCTTCCCACTGTATGGCGTGAAATCAAGAATATGTAATTTGTTAATTGTCTTTAAAGAGATAGTTCCCCCAAAAGTGAAAATTACCCTCTGGTTTACTCACCATCAAGCCATCCTAAGTGTATATAACTTTCTTATTTCAGACAAATACATTCAAATAAATGTTTCATTACATGTAATGTAATTTCATTACATTAAAATAAAATATCCTGGCTTTAGCCCAAGCTTTATAATGGCAGGGAATGGCCACATCCCATTCGTGTCTATAACTTGTCTTAACTGTCGCAATGTATAATGTAGGATGTAGCATACATTGTGTAAGTTACACTTTAGAAGCAAGTCGAAACATATAGCCATTTTGTCTGTTTAATTTTGGATACTTGTCTTACACAAACTCATCAATTGAGACCCCCTGGAGCTGTTTGGAGTATATTTATGATGGATGGATTTTTTTGAGCTTCAAACTCAGGGGTGTCCCCATTCACTGCCATTATAAATATATTTAACAAAGCAGCATGACTGTTTCTGATGCAGTGCTGTCTGAGGGGTCAAAGGTCACATACATTCAACAGAGGTTTCTTGCCTTGCCCTACATGGATTGAGATTTCTCTGGATTCCCTGAATATTCTCACAATATTTTGAATGGTAGATGGTGAAACACCTAAATTCTTTGTAATTTTGCATTGAGAATTTTATTTTATTTGTCTGACAAATCTGTCATGAAATTTAGCACAAAGTAATAAGCCATGATCTAGCTTTCCTGGCAAAGATGCACATTTTACATCCAATCACTCATATCACCAAATGGGATATTCTTTCATATTTTCACTTTTATTATGACTCTGTTCCAAATGTGTGTGTGTGTGTGTATATATATATATATATATATATATATATATATTTAGAAAATACATTTAAGTTGGTCCGTGAAAACTTAGAAAATACATTTAAGTTGGTCCGTGAAAACATTGGACATCTTTAGTACTTTTGTGATTTAAATAAAGGTTAAAAAGAATGAACCAATAACGGATTCTTGATTTTATTGCATTTTTCAAAACGTCCCAACTTCTCTGGAATTATTGGGTTGTATCTATCTACCTATGAAGATAGTTTAGGTAGTCAATCAGACTGTCTTATAATATATTCTTATTCTGATCATAAATGTCTGTGCAAATGTCTCAACAGGATAGACTGTTGTGATCAAATGTTTTAACTATTTTAGAAATTACAAATTAAAGAAGGGATATTACAACTTTCCTATGAATAAGACGAGGGGCTGTGTAAAACTATTTCTGATACCATGCAAATATTTCCTTGTCACCTGCACACTTTGTTCATGCCTACATATTTTTCTATGCTTTGTTGTTTTAGAAGAGGCTCCAACTGCCCATATGACTCTTAACAAAACAAAAAAGACAGTTGAGATGCTGAAGACGAAGATCCAAGCTCTGGAGGAAAAAGTGGAGTCGTTGACTGAAGAGAGAAACTTTCTCAGAGAGAGACTGGAAGATGGTAGGTTTCCCCTCCCTTCCTGTGGAATTACTGATTATTGTGCCACAAAGAAAAGAGGTTACTCAAACACTTAAAAAACTCATACTGTCCACTAGTGGTCGACTGATATATATATATATATATATTTTTTATCAAGCTCGTATATTTAACTTCAGTGGTTTCACTTAGATGGCAATGAAAATTTCCTATTAAATGTCATTTAAGTGAAATTACTTAACCTAAATATACAAAAGCTTGATAAAAATTATCATTCTAGAAGAAATTTTCAGATGGCACTTAGAGGCTTTTGCATCTGAACTCTTATGTATTCTATTTTGTCTCTCACAGCCCTTAAACTGAAAGCTGAAATTCCAGAACAGTCCCAGAACCCTGCAGTATCCCGTCTGGAGTCATCTGAAGATACAACATCTTCAAATGACTCGAGCTCAGATTCATCAGAGCCTTCACGAAAGAAAAAGAAGGATAAAAAGAAGCAAAAAAAGAAGAAATCAAAGAGAGCACAGGCCAGTGATTTCAAAAGAGGTACTACAGTACAGGTTACCATTGTGTCTTAATGTATAGGGCATTTCAGAATGTTTGTAAACAATAGGCAAAAGATACTTCCGGGTGGCAGAACGCGAGCGGCTTCTACTGACCAGCTGAAGAGATCCAGCCGGCTACTGTAACAGTTACTTAGTTAAAAACATTGTTGTTGATAAAAGGTGAAACGATGATGAAAACGTGTTGTGTTTTGGATTATTTTGCTTAGAAAAAAAGAGCTAGAGAGTATTTTGCTAATTATGTGTATGTCTACTATATTACATATTTAATATATTTTTAGGGGCCAAGCACCGAAGGTGCGGAGGCACCTATTGTATCTGTTCCGGTTCTTATTCTTCTTCTTCCGCTTCTTCTTCTTCTTCTTCCGACTGGGCATCTATGGCAGCCCATAGAACCGTTTGCGGGAAAGTTATGAAACTTGGCACACAGATAGAGGACAGTCTGATCTCCCACTATAGCAATTTTGGAGTCTCTAAATCAATCCCACTAGCGCCACCAACTGTCCAAAGTTTCACTCACATTTATGCTAATAACTTTTGAACCGTAAGGCCTATCAACAAAAATTTTTTTCCCTCTGATTCCTGAGCTCATGACGATTCGATTGCACCCTATGACGTCATTTTCCGTCATGCAAATTTTTCCGCCATTTTGAATTTTCAGAAAAACCTACTTTTTCTAACTCCTCCTAGGGCGATGCTCCGATTTTCACCAAAATTGCACCAGATCTTCAGACAGTGGGGACAAAAAGTTATGGAATTCAAGTTGATTCGCTTAAAAGTTTTTGAATAACGTGCAAAATAATTTTATGTAGCGCTTGCGAAAACAAACTTAAGGCTGTATCTCCGCAACGCTTTATCGTATTCAGACCAAACTTGGTACAAGTCATCACAAGCATGACCTGAGGCAACATGCAGCGTTTCGGCGCAGCGCCACCTACTGGTCCGGAGATATGAAAAATGGTTATTTTTGCTCATAACTCCTGAACGGTTTGTCCAAAAATCATAAAAGTGCCCTCGTTCAGGGCGTCATACCGAGTCGACTGATTTCCAATTTTCCCAGATCGGCCATTTTGTCTGTCGGCCATTTTGAATGATGTGCTAAAATGCTGTATTTTTTGAACGCATGAACGAATTGTTACGAAACTCGGTATGGGTCATCAGTACGATGCCCTGAAGGAGCTTGAGAAGTTTCGAAACAGCACCACCTAGTGGTCAAAAGTTATAACAAAATTTCCAAAAAGGCTAATAACTTTTGAATAAATCTGCCTGTTGAAATGCCACTGGTCTTAATAGATTCCTTGGGTCAAGCTGAGAACATAGATACCAGGTTTTCCTTATTTGGCCGAACTTCCTGTCCGCCATCTTGATTTTCAGTCAAAACCTACTTTTTTGAACTCCTTACAGCAAAATAAGCCATAATAAAGTCCAGTGAAAAAACATGATATACCATGAAACCAGCAGAAAAAAAAAATGTGATAAAGATTTGTGGTCAAACCGCCCAGCACTAATAGACAATGAGTGTTTTCTGGTTAAAAATGATTATAACAACATAGGGTCTCTGTGAATACGACAATTCACCATGACGTCACAACAGTAACAGACGATCTTCCGGGTGGCAAAAGCTGAAGCGTTCCTATGGCAGCGCTAGTAAATTGCTTGGAAGGGAAACCAACTGTCGACAGTAAAAATGTAATGAAATAAAAAATTTAATTAAATATAATGCATTTTTTTATCATAATAACAACTGTGTTTAACGATATAAGTAAAAAATATAGCTGCAAGCAGCCATTACCGGGGCCAAGCGCAAGAAGCGGCAACAGATGCCATCATGGGTGGGAGTGGCAGACCAACTGCAGCAAGGAGCAATTAAAGACATTTTAAGAGAACTTGGATAAATGGCTAAAAAATCACATATACAGTAACTTTTAAGATGATTTAATGGTTTATCACTTTTGACAAATAGGTGGCGCAGTTACCAAATTGATGTGATGTGGTCAGAGTGAAGTGACAATGACACATACAAAGTATGGTGTCAAAATGTCAAGGCATTGCAGAGATAAAGACTTAATAGTCATTTTGGCAGCATGCCTCAACTTTGCTGCTGCGCTATACGAAAACGGTTTCGTCAATCGACACGAAATCCATAACTTTTAGTCGGCACGGTCTGGAGATGATACGATTTGTTACTATTAGTGTAAGAAAGGTATGCAGCCAGTTAATAGAGGTCTGCCCTCGACACACCCCAGCTAGCGCTCTTCATGGCCATTGAATTGATATTGCAGCAGTTTCAGTGGTTTTTGAAAAATACATCGAAATTGGTTTACTGTCAGCACTACGGTTTTATATATTTAATAAATACACATTACTACTAAGTCTCTTCACCATTGTGTAACTCTTTTAAAATTGGTTATAATTACTGCTGTCAATCGATAAAAAAAAAAAAAAAAACGAATCGCAAATGTTTTCTGTAATTAAGCATGATTAAACACATCTGCGATTTTAATATTGTAATAATTTCACAGTTACTCTCCAAATTAATGTAGAAACAACTTAAATACGGTATATTTGAAATACTTGTAATGGCATCTTTTTGTGAAGCCTATAAAACTGATATTAAAACATTCAGCATTACAGTATAATTAGAAGCTATATACATTTCAAGTGAAATTAAAACGATCTTCACATAAACCTATTATAATTAATGTAAACTAAAAAAAATAATCGCTTGCGTTAACGCACAAGCTACATGATTGAATAGTTTTGGTTAGATTGATTAAGCCAGTGCTATGGCCTTAAAAGTACCTTATTTGCATATATTTGTGTGAGTAGTGGCAGCATGCTTTGTCTATGGAATGATTCCTCCTCATTTGCTTTTCTGTTCTTTCATGCATTTATTCCAGTACGAACTCCTGAGGAGTCTGTTTTGCGATACCACAAGGTCCTCCGACTTGTCAAAAGTGGCTCAACAAAGACGGATGCCTATAACAGCGTGGGAGTGGACCGAAACACAGTTGTGAACCAAGCACCAATTGCAGAGCTGGCTGCAGTTAGCCCTGACATGTTCAAGATCCTGAGGGCTGGTTTCAAAAAAGGAGACAGTCTGCAAAAATTTGGCTACAAATGTTTGGCTCAGTGTATTTTAGAGCCAAATGCAAGTCTTATATGTGCTATGAAACAGGCCAATGACCTGTTAGACATTCTGAAAAAGTAACATAACATGGTAATGGGTTAGTTCACCCCAAAATGAAAATTCTGTCAGTAATTACTCTCCCTCATGTTGTTCAACCCCGTAAGACTTTCGTTCATCTTCGGAACACAAATTAAGATATTTGTGATTAAATCTGAGAGCTGGGTCACTCCTCCATAGGCTTCTAAGGGACTAAAACTTGTTCCCCCGAAAAGTGATTGAAGACATCGTTAAAATAGTGCGAGTGACGACAGTGGCTCAATCTTAAGTTTATCAAGCGACGAGAATACTTTTTGTGTGCAAAAAAAAAACAAAAAATGACAACTTTATTTCAACTATTCATTTCCTTCTCTTTGGGCCTCTAGTCAGTTAACGTAGTGTGATAGCGTAGTGCTACGTCACACGCAGGCTCACTATTGGCCGACGCGGGTCATGTGTGTGATGCGTGTGACGATACGCAGTTTAACTACGAGAACTATCTCGAAGCCCACCGAGAAGGAAATGAATAGTTGAAATAAAGTCGTTATTTATTTATTTATTTTCGCACAAAAAGTATTCTCGTTGCTTGATAAACTTAAGATTGAGCCACTGTAGTCATTTGGACTATTTTAACGATTTCTTTAATCACTTTTCGTGGGAATAAGTTTCAATCCCTTAGAAGCCTATGGAGGAGTGATCCAGCTCTCAGATTTAATCACAAATATCTTAATTTGTGTTCTGAAGATGAACGAAAGTCTTACGGGGTTGAACAACATGAGGGAGAGTAATTAGTGACAGAGTTTTCATTTTGGGGTGAACTATCCCTTTAAATTAGAGCATAAGTACATTTTAGGCAGCATTGTTCCTTATGACTGCTTTTGTTCTAGTGGTACTAATCAAACCACCCCTTTAGTACAGCTCAGCCCATGAGCTAGTTTTTTTGTTTAGACAGTTCATTACAGTTGTCATAGAAAGGGGAGATATTATCTAATTTTATATTTTGTTTTAATGTAATGTGTTTTTGGAAAGTGCTCAATAAACAGCTTTTATAAACTCTAGTGATGGTCATTAATGATAAATTAATCATTAGCTAATGGTTTGCAAATATATAATTATGTTGTGACTTTACTTGTTGAGGCACATCATTATTAACTAGTCATTTAGTAAGTGTAGTAATTTACGCATGAATTTTCCCTAATAATGCAGTAATTAATCATGTATTAATGCATATTAGTGTACCTGTATTATCTGGAAGTTGAAATACGAGGCTTTCGCTCATTCTGGTAATTAACATATTAATTAACACTATTAATTAAAAAAATGAGTTATTAGGGAATTAATCCACAATTACATATTGAATAAATAACAATTCATGTATGAATTAATATATTAACTAGTCAGACGCTTAATTAGTTCCTAATTAGTTCCTAATGTGGTAATCATTAATGAATAGCTTAGATAATCATGTGTTACACATTAATTCAGTATTATCTGTGCATTAGTTAAGCATGAATTAATGCTTATTAGTGCACCCGTATTGTAAAGTGTTACCAAATCATGTAACATACTCTACCTTGTCTGTGGACATCATTCATTCTAAAGCCGGCGCTGGATAAACAGCGAGCGTGTGTGCAACGGTAGGCTAGATTATTTACGACAGCGGCAATGGACAATTTTGTTTCCAACCAGTAGGACGACCGAAGAGGAAAATTTACTTGGTGTTACTTTAAGTTATACTTAGTCTTTCTAGATGTGAAGCTTTGGCTAACTACTGTAAGTAGCTAATTGCATTTCTACATGTAACGTTCCTAGCAACATTGCTTAACATCAGTGTGTCCTGTAACAAAGGCAAAACAGCATGTGTTAGCGAACACTTGCTAACGTTAGCCACTCTAGCTACTGGACTAGCAGCCACATACTGCAAGAACAAAGATTACTAACTTAGATATTATAAAGTAAACCAGGTAAAATTTTACTTTTGCTCTCGGGGTCCCCGCCTACAGTTGGGAAACAGTATTGTCCTCTACTTAAACGGTCGTAAACCGTCATGAATGTAGCACATACATTTGACAACAACCATGATAGCCGTGAACACTGTAGGAGGAGGTCACATCCAGGTGTTCTGCTAGCTTGCGTCGCGTGTGAAATGTCTTCATCCCAGGTACAGTGGCATATATTTCAGCATGTCATATGAATATAATTTCATGGGTTTTTTTTTTTTCTATAAAGCCAGCGTCATTATAGTAGCCTAGTCTAGCCTATTGGTTACCGTTTTACTGAATCTATACTTCAATGCAATGTTTGAGTGGTTGATAATAACCATATATCGTCAATATTATAAATCAAGCTATATTATTATATCAATAATGCACGCGTGTGCGTATTAATGCGTAGGCTACTCTAGCACACACACGCAAGCCTCTCGCGCTCTCCTTCTCTCTGTCGTGCACGCATGTAATTAATGCATACTCTAGCACACACACGCAAGGTCTCTCGCTCTCTCTCTCCCTCTCTGTCCTGCGCGTATTCAATTTAATAAGTCGGGACACTAAAATTAGAGTTGAAATACGGGACTGTCCCGGGAAAAACGGGACGTCAGGTCACCCTAGCTAGTATGCAAGCAATATACTTACTTACTAGTACAAAAGCATGACAGTCCGCATCGGTCAGGCACCCCTCCTCCTCCTTCAGCTCACGCCAGCGAGAAATCGCTGGCCCAATTTTGATCCTTGTTCTGCCTACCTTTGCTTTCTTGTTTTTCTGTGCTGCTTCGGCTGGCACGTCCGATTTTAATGAAGTGGGGGTGGTGGTGGAAGTGACGTATATGCCGTAAAGCAGTCAAATTTTGTAGTTCTCTTTGTTCGCCGGTTACTACCCGAAACCCGAAGTTTAAAAGTACTATTAAAAACGCTACAGACCCCGTCAGGCTACGGCAGACGTGTCATTCAACCTATTGTAAGTCGATGTACCATCACAAGAGACATGGAAATATATTATGAAGGTTGAAAAGTTACCCGGTGCTGCTTTAAAAAGATAAACTAAAACAATGTAAACATAATATTGCGTTACACAAAAGGGAAACATACACCTACTTAAACGACGGTAGTCGATGACTTTGCTAGCTAGCAAACTGTAGCCTGTAGTAACTTCGGCAATCTTCTTCTTCTCTTGATTAATGGCGGATTGTAAGATGTAACAAACTTGTAGGTGCATACCGCCAGCGACTGTACAGGAGTGTGTAACACCGTGCTATTTAAGTGTTCCAATCTAACTGAGGCAAACCCATAACCAAAGCCCGTTAACTGATGCGCAATGTGCGAGCCACGAGCCAGACTCAGGGGCTCCGGTGCGTCATCGAGCCACTGTTTTAGCCCCGTCCAAAAAATCCTGAACACACCAATGGTGCAAAACTGTTAACGGTCTAACTCCCCAATTCAGTAGGCTACTTCACAGTTTACAGTCTTTGTAATGTGTTTTAGCAATACATTTTTAACATTTATAATGTGTTTAGATTTTTTTTTATTGCCTTTAAAAAATAATCTGCTAAATTGTTCGTACCATGAATTAAATATCTATTTTAAAACCTAATCAGAAAGAAGTAAGTTTTATTGCCAAATGATTTTTGGTTTATCGGTGCATGTCTCAAATGTGCATCAATCAAAGAAATGTAAACAATTTTTACCTGCATAAAATAATTAAATATATTTTACATAGCCTAGGCTATTCTGTATAATCTTCAGAGTTTCAAAGTAATTTAAATGTCATTTCCTAAACCTTATAGGCCAATGGAATCAAGAGTCAAATCTGTTATAGCCTAAACGCTAATGGCTTTGGAGCAAAATAATAATAATAATAGCCATGGCTGGTCGATTTTGAGAGTAGAAATCAGCCGGCCGCGGTCCATTAGACGGAGGCAACCGCCAGAGAAAATGAAGCCGGCGGCATCTCGCAAAAAATGGGAGTGACGAATTCGGCGGCAAACGTAAGATCCCCGCCAGCGAGACGCACCTATAGCCGACAGCTTAGGGCCGGCGGCAAAAAGAAGCCGTGCCGATATTTTTTGCTATCTGGGTTCCACCGCTACACTCACAATCGTTTCGCTGTTTTTATAAAAATAAATAAAAACCATTATAAAATAATGTAAAAGTCTGCTCTGCTCATCCAGCACGAGTTGCCATTGCAATCAGTGCAGCACAAATCACAGTTCACTGATCGCGTGAGGATGGCGGAGGATTCGTTGCGCAACATAGCATGCGTTCTTGCGCATTTGCGGCTATGATCTCAGTTTGCACTTCGAGTATTGAGAGAGTACTGTAATGTCTTAAAGACAACAGACAAGAGGCTCTGTTTCTGAACTTATAATCAGAACGCAAGAACAAGACAAACACACCAGCCTCGTTTTTCTCTACCGGCCTTTCCCGAACTCACCGCATTAACCCTATAACTGCCGGTGCAAAATTAAACAGCAATTTCAAAACAATTATAAAAGAGTCTGTGTGCTAACTTTGATTATGGTTGCACTTGCACTTATTGCTTGCACTTAATAAGACTTTTAGAGTTCAGTTAGGAGGTCACACACAGCCTCAATCAGAAGTTCTGAAACCTCTTAAATGTACAGTAAGGTCTGAAGAGACTATGTGAAATCAGGAGAAAAGCCAGTCAATAAAAACCTTTTTACAGTGCTTGTATATTGTTTTCTTTCAATGCATTTGAGAATTCATACTCCTAATGCATGTCATTTCAGGTCTACTTTATAAGATTATTAGTTAAACATTGCAAAATGCAGTCGGGGGGCCAGTCCTCCTTTGGCCAACGAATGAACAGTGTATGATTATGAGTTAGGCAGCATAATGTCAGGAGTCAGATGGGATCAGAACTTTCACGATATTATCCAGTTCATCTGGTTGGGTTGGGTCATCCGGCCGGTGAGGAGATGAGTGTTGTGAGGTGTCCATGGACCTTCACAGCCCTGATAATGCGTGTCGTCGTGTCCATGTGATGGTCCTTCATCAGATCTGGATATGCCCTGGATCCGGCGGTTTGCGGTAAACCTCGTGATAAACAGAGAGACTAATATTAGCGTAGACGCCATCCTTCTTATGATGTACAAAGTATATCAGGAATTATGGGAAGTGTTCCTGGTTCCGGCTGATCTAATCTATGCAGCCTAACATTGAATTATAGAAATCTATAATGTGTTATGTGTATGCTAAGCCAAAGAGATGTGTTTTTAGTCTAGATTTAAACTGACAGACTGTATCTGCTTCCCGGACCGTGTTAGGAAGATTGTTCCAAAGTTTTGGTGCTAAATAGGAAAAGGAAAAGGATCTACCGCCAGCAGTCGATTTTGATATTCTAGGTATTATCAACTGACCAGAATTTTGAGATCGCAATAGACGTGAAGGACTATAATGCGTTAAGAGCTCGCTCAAGTACTGGGGAGCTAAACCAGTGCTTTGTAAGTAATCAGCAATATTTTAAAATTTATACGATGTTTAATAGGCAGCCAATGCAATGTTGACAGAACCGGGCTAATATGGTCATACTTCCTGGTTCTGGTAAGAACTCTAGCGGCTGCGTTTTGAACTAGCTGTAGTTTGTTTAATAAGCGTGCAGGGAAACCACCCAGTAGAGCATTACAATAATCTAGTCTTGAGGTCATGAACGCATGATCTAATTGTTCCGCATTTGTCAGTGTATGACGTAATTTAGATATATTTTTAAGATGGAAAAATGCGGTTTTACAGATACTAGACACGTGACTTTCAAATGAAAGATTGGTATCAAAGAGCACACCCAGGTTCCTAACTGACGACGAAGACTTAACAGAGCAGCCATCAAGTGTTAGACAGTATTCTAGGTTATTAGGTGAGGAAGTTTTTTGTCCAATAATTAGAATCTCTGTTTTTTCAGAATTTAGTTATAGGAAATTACTGGTCATCCAATTTTTTATATCAGCTATGCATTCCGTTAATTTTGTGAATTGGTAAGTTTCATTAGGTTTTGAAGAAATATACAGCTGAGTATCATCAGCATAGCAGTGAAAGCTAATTCCATATTTCCCAATTATATCTCCCAATGGTAGCATGTACAGAGTGAACAGCAGCGGTCCTAGTACTGAGCCTTGTGGTACGCCATACTGAACTTGTGATCGATAAGACATCTCTTCACTTACTGCTACAAACTGAAAACGGTCAGATAAGTATGATTTAAACCATGCTAGTGCAATTCCGCTAATGCCAACATAGTTTTCTAGTCTATTTAAAAGAATTTTGTGGTCGATAGTATCAAATGCAGCACTAAGATCAAGTAACACTAATAGAGAGATACAACCACGATCGGATGATAGGAGCAAATCATTTGTGACTTTAATGAGAGCAGTCTCAGTACTATGGTACGGTCTAAATCCGGACTGAAAATCCTCGCAGATATTATTTCTTTCTAAAAAGGAACACAGTTGTGAGGATACTGCTTTTTCTAGTATCTTTGACAGAAAAGGCAGATTCGAGATTGGCCTGTAATTGACTAATTCTGTAGGATCAAGTTGCGTTTTTTTAACAAGCGGTTTAATCATAGCCAACTTAAAGGTTTTTGGTACGTATCCTGATGAATTAATGATATCTAGAAGAGGATATATGACCTCTGGAAGCATCTCTTTCAGTAGCTTAGTCGGTATAGGGTCTAGCATACAAGTTGTCGATTTAGATGAATTAACAATTTTGCAAAATTCTTCCTCTCCTATAGCAACAAATGAATCAAAATGTTCCTCACGGAGACTACACTGCACTCCTGATGCGATACTGTAGTAGACGGTTGCATAGTTATAATTTTGTCCCTGATATTATCAATCTTATAAGTGAAGAAGTTCATAAAGTCATTACTGCTGTGTTTCTTGGAAACTTCTGGGCTTGAAGCTTTCTTTTTCGTTAGTTTAGTCACTTGTACAAATAAATACCTAGGATTATGTTTATTTTCTTCTAATAGGGTTGAAAAATAATTAGTTCTAGCATCTTTTAAGGCCTCTCTGTAAGCAATCGAGCTCTCCTTCCATGAAATCCGAAATAACTCTAGCTTTGTTTTCTTCCAGTTTCGCTCCATTTTTCTGGTTGCTCTCTTAAGGGCCCGGGTGTGCTCATTGTACCACGGCGTTGCACTATTTTCTTTCATCTTCTTTAAGCGCAGCAGAGCAACTGTGTCTAAAGTGCTGGAAAAGAGAGAGTTAACTGTTGCAATATCAAGTTCTTCTAAGCTATCTGGGATGCTGAGATTATGAAACTGATTTGGAAGATTATTGATAAAGCAATCTTTAGTGGCAGAATTGATAGGTCTAACATATTTATAACATGGAGTCGGCTTTGCAGCCTTGGCTAAATGTAATTTACACAAGACTAGATAATGATCTGAGATGTCGTCGCTCTGCTGCAGAATTTCAACGGCATCAACATCTATTCCATGTGATAATATTAGATCTAGAGTATGATTACGACAATGAGTAGGTCCTGACACGTGTTGTCTCACTCCAATTGAGTTTATAATGTCTTTAAATGCCAATCCCAATGCATCTTTTTCATTATCTACATGTATATTAAAATCACCAACAATTAGGACTTTATCTGCAGCCAATACTAATTCTGATAGAAAGTCAGCAAATTCTTTGATAAAATCTTTATGGTGCCCTGGTGGCCTGTATACAGTAGCCAGCAGAATTCTCAAACGTGATTTATTGTTTACACTATTCATTTTTACATTAAGCACCAACACTTCAAAAGAAGTATATTTAAAACTAGATTTCTTAGTGGTTTTGAAAATATTACTATAAATTACAGCAACAGCTCCCCCTTTGCCTTTCGGACGAGGCTCATGTTTATAACAATAATCTTGCGGAGTGGACTCATGTAAAGTAATGTCTTCACTAAGGCCCTGTCCACACAGAGACGCGTTTAGCTGTATCCGTACAAATTTTTTTTTGAATCGGCGTTTCGTCCAAATCCGGCGTTTTGGGAGACTGAAACCGCTATTTTTTGAAACCGGGTCCCAGGGTGGATAAATGTGAAAACGACACCCTTGCGCTTTCGTGTGTACTGCCAATCCGTATATTTTGTGAAACGATGATGTCATCACCCCACATGTCGACTAGTCAGACATGCTAAATCAGTAGCCATAACAGCAACAATAACTGCGACTACTTGCTTAAGTTCATGCTTCAGAAGCTACTGAGCCTGTTTTATTTATTTATTATTTAGGCCTACTTTAATGTATTTTTAATTTATTTATTTATTTATTGATAATGTATTTTTATTTTATTTATTTATTTATTGATATTTGTTCTTATGCTATGATGCTTATTGTATTTTGTCTGATTAAGACATTTCGTATTTTGTAGGGATGGGCATTTCAAGAAAAAATAATATTCGACGATCGCTGGGAATTATTTGATTATTATTCAAAAAAAACGCACCTCTGCCCCTCATGCTCACCGGTGACACGGCGTTCGCTCCGACATTAAATTTCTCTGTACTGTAGGCCTACATGTTGTAGCCATTAAAGAATAGTTAGTTTCATATTTATGTTTAAATAATGTTATTTTTTCCATTTCATATATGTTGATTAGGCTATATGAAAAGTGAACAGTAAGATGCGCAATATCGAGACACATCATTTTGACCACTTCATTAAGTTTTGTTTTGTATAAAGCCTTTCTTTAAAGTGAATTTCGTTTTGTATCAATTGTATCTTAATTTGAATCAATGTTTCATTAACCAATTGCCTGGATTTAATAAACAAGAAGCAAAGCAGACAATAGCCTATAATCAGGACATGGAGGCGCCGACGCGATATAACTTGCATCGCACGTGAACTGGAGCTTGTCTCATAAATGAACAGAAACTCAAATATATCTAAGCTTGAAATGTCTACTTTTAACAAAACAATTCAAAACGAAAAGAAACAGACAACTCTAATAATCCGTATGAAGTGTGCATTTCTCTCTATAGACACCTTCACAACCCTGCGAAGGTGGCGAGTCAGCATCGTCACACAAAACACTAGTTTATTAATATACAATTAAAATGTCTCCTTGCTATATTTGACACATTCATAATGATTAGGCTATTTGCCGGTTCATTGTGACAAGCTTTATGCGTCTGCTAACTAATCGAATATCGTGACTCATCCCTATTTTGTACCATTTATGGTTTTTCATATTGTTCAATCAAGTTCTTGGTAAAAAAGAAAAGCTACTGTGCCTAATATTACTGTATATTATTGTATACAGCGCGCAAGGTTTATGCACAAGTCTTCTGTTTTTAGTGTATCCGTGTCAGAATTACAGAATTACTGGTCTGGCATGTATACTACATCGGTTTGAGTCGGTTTCAGTGGTTTCGTGTGTACGCAGATATTTCTTGAGAAGCCGCCATGTTTACGGATTTTTTTTTTAGAACGAAGGGAAAAAAAACATCAGATAGGGAAAGCTCTGGCTTTGTGTGGATGTGGCCTAAGTTAAATTGTCTGTATAAAGACAAAGACTAGTAAACGGAACCAAAAACCTTTAAAAACCTGGTAAATTACAATACATTTAAACTACAAAATAATATTTAAAAATCCAAATCAACACAGAAATGTAAAAATTAGGGCTGTGAATCTTTGGGTAGGCAGCGAATCGATTCGATTCACGATTCATAGGTTTTCGATTTGATTCAAGAACGATTTTTGCAAATTCAGAAATTCGATTCAATGCGATTCACATTAAAATTCGATGCGATTCGATTCTTCATTTTTTATATGCATTCATAGGATTATTTAAATGCTTCCCCCAATGGGTCTTAGTCAGGGTGTGAATTATACAGCGGCCTTCGGGGGTCAGAGAGTGGGAACAAAAACAAAAACAAAAAAACAACATTTTGTCTATTGTTAATGTTAGTTCATGTTAGTTTTTAATGAATCTATTATTATAAAAAATATTTCCAAAGCCTATAAATTAGCATTTGTAAAAATGTAAACCAAGATTTAAAAAGGCTTTAAAAGTATTGTTAGTTCATCAAGTATTTTGTAGGAATGGATACACAACCTTAAATTGTTCCTGGTACATTAAACATCCTTCCATTTTGAGACTAAAAATACCATGAACTTTCCCGGTCAGGGGATCTCTGCATAATCCGTAATTCGTTTGTAATAATAAAACGAAAATACCGTTTTTCTGTTTTTTGTTTCAAAACGATATGTCAATCAAAAAACGAAAAACCAATTAAAAACGGCCCGTTTTTTGTTTTTGGCGATAATTTTTATCGTTATTCCTTTTTGAACAAAAAATGAAGATAGTCTTTGAACTTCAGTCAATAGGCTCCTTGCACATAGCAACCTGACGTCATATCCGCAACGGTTAAATACGGCTCGCTCTCTTCCTGTTTGAAGGCGTACATACACAACGTAGACATTTTCCGCCTAATACTAGAAAACAGTACAGCATTATTACACGCATATTCTGTCATCCCGGGATTGTTTATTAGCCTAATGTAAGCTAGCAAACTAACGTAAGCCATAAAGTTTGAGATATATAGACTTACCTTCATATCCGTGGATATATGAAGAGGCATACATTTTAAAGCCATTCTCTCTAATTTGCTGGTAGGTGATTTGGAGGAGGACTTACAAAGGCGATATACGTCCGTTATTGTAAGTTTCGGCAACTCTTGTAAACACCTCATCTCATAGTGTAGAATAGCGCCGGAAAAGACGAGGCCGCATTTCCGGTAAGGAAGTAGTTACGTGCAAGGAGCCCATTTGTTTTTCGTTTATAAACCAAAACGGAGGTCACGTGGTCTATTCCTTTTTTGGAAGCGGTACTAACCGGAAAAACTTTCAAAATAAAAGTAGCTATAGTTAGCGAGGTGATTGTAGACTAAAACTGAACTAATAGCATTTTTTAGTACAAGTACAGTAGCACTGGGTGTTGAAAAAAACACTTTAGTTAACTGAAATAAAAATCAAAACTAATAAAATAATAACTCTGGCTGTTAAGGAGAATTAAACATTTGTAAGACCATTGGTGACCTGTAACTTCCGATTAAGACAAGTGAACTCGGGTAGCAGGTAGCCTATTTATTTATATGTTTCTATTATTTAATTCACATTTTAGTTTTGGAACATATTATTTATAGCCCTTCTTGCTATGTGGAAGCTCAACCAGCAGAGGTCTTTCTAACCCCTTCTCTACCCCCTTCAAGCACTGCTACCAAAAGAAGCTGATCACTGAGTTTGAAGGGTGTGCAGAACTTCACCAGCTCCTCTTTTATATGGCACTATATCTGCTAAACACGCTCAGCTTCCACCATCTACTGTTACACCTTCTGTGTCAAAACAAACTCTTCCAAAACAAATCTATAAAGTTGTATTCTTTTTATTTTCCTTTGCATTTTTCTACAGTGTAATATTGCCTACTTATTATGTTAGTTAAGTAGATTAAATATTTTTTATGCAGCTTGTAGTTCTCATAGTTAGGCCTATGTAGACTTGTGTGTGAAACCTAGCATTACTCAGTCTAAAATGATCTCTAGCTCTGGGACTTTCAGATCTATAAGTGCTTTTTTGGGTTTAATTCTGTTTGATGAACCACCAGGGAAAGGCAGTGCTCTGTACTCTTGGTACTTGTGTAAAGTAAAATAAAAGTTAAATCATTTAGTTTTTCTCCCTGGTACTCATCTCAGGACCTTCCAGATTTGACCCAATACCTGGAGGATGTGAGCCTGTGCACTGTGTGCAGGGTTTAAGGACTGATGATAGTATCAAGACTGGCCCCATCACCTACCATTAGGGTGACCAGACGTCCCGAAAAATTCGGGACAGTCCCGAAATCTGACCTGTTGTCCCGAATCCCGAATCCGACCCTAATTGTCCCGAAAATTATACTAAAGCAAAATCTTGAGTAGCCTAGTTATTGTCTGATAAAATATTAAAAACTGTCTGTGGAGGCTGATTCGGCGCCTGCCGGCGGCTCATTTTCTGTTTCTTTTTTGAAGTTCTAGAAAGATGTAGGCGCGAATTTAGATACATTGATAAGCAAAATGTCATTCATTCGTTACGTTGACATGACTGGTGTACCGTGTGCCGGAACAACAACACACTGTTTTTTAGTAGCAGCCTAAAGACTAATGACAGACTGTTGAACTTTGAAAAAAAAAAAGGTTTGAAATTCATTATATCTTTTATTATAGGCTTTGTAGCAGGGCTGCCAACTCTCACGCATTGACCGTGAGACTCACGCAATTGACCCTTTTCACACACTCTCACGCCACACATCCATTTTCTCACGCAGTGAAAAATCGCGGACAAAGAAGACACTTACACCGACAGACAAGACAGACAGGTTACTTTTGATATGGAACAAATCCACAGCTGTCCGATTCTGTCAATATTTTTACGAGATTCACACAATTAATAACGTTTTGGCTCTTTGAAATGTGACAGGTCGCTGTAGCGCGTCAGTTCAAACGGTACATGATACAGCAGCCTACAACCCCCCCACCCCACCCCGTCAACAAATCTCACTCCCCCCATAAACAACCCCCCCCCCCCCCCCCGTCCCGTCCCGTCCCATCCCGTCCCGAATTTCAGCCAATCTCATCTGGTCACCCTACCTACCATCACTCTCTCTTCAAATAAATGCTGGACTGGGACAAAGCAGCACACCACTCCTTCCTCCGGCACCAGAAAAGGGCCTTGTCACTTTCAGATATTTACATCATGGTTTATGGTAAGCCACATCTTTGAATTGTGGCACTACTTTTGTAGAATTGGATATTGAAATAAGTGTGTACTAAGACTAATTGTGACATTGGTTCTACAAGTGCGGCACCCAGTGTCACTAGTAATGCTTCTGTTGGAAATAGTGGGACACAAGTGCCACTAAATGGAGTGTAATAGAAACTGTTAAAAGGAGTGACCAGGGCACAAATTAGTGGTTGATTTTCCTTTATCACCAGCCCAACAAACAATACTACTATTATGTTTATGGTAAAAATTTAACATTCACCCAAACAAATTTTTTTGTTGTTATTGTTGTCACATGTAGTATTCTTTATGCTTTTCGGCCTAAATGGACCCGAATCATTTAAATACATTTTTTTTTTAAATCATAGCTTCACCGGAATGGTCTGAAATTTGGTGACTTTGTTGGTACTTGGTATGAACACCCAAAAAAATTGGGGACAGGATTTATATCTTTTTTGTGCGTACAATCTACAAATCAGCCACGATCCAGAAAAAAAGCACACAATAGTGAAGGGGTGAATCTATAAAACATCAAGAGTGCAAAACACACACACACACACACACACACACACACACACACACACACACACACACACACACACTAATAAATTCAGATTACATATGTGTTTTGCATTTTTTAAATGCTCAGTTTGTCCACCAGATGGCATCCATCTCATTTAAAAAATTGCTTTCATGAGGCCTAGGCTTGACTCTAAAATGAAATACAGCTTTAAAGAAAATAAATGTTTTTTTTTTTTACATTTTTTTTATAATTTACTATTATATTCAATGGGGGAAAAATGGGGGGGAAATGGGTCATAATTGTTGCATAAATATTAATTATAAATCATTTTATTATCTCAAAACACCAAAAAAGAAAAGAAAAAATATTATAAAAAACAAGTAAAAAAAAAAAAGAATGATGATTTTGTTTTAATAAATATGAATTCAACCCTTCCGGCCCGAAGGTCCTGAGTGTGACTCTGAAACGAAGGACCCCAGAGGGTTAAGTTATTTATTTAAATGTATTGTTGTTATTCTAGTTCTCATGGCTGTGCTGTGTTTATTTAATTTGCTTGACTGTTTCTTCTTTTGATTCTCCCTCAGTTGTTTTCTTACGTTAACTGTTTATTGCTGTTATTTGGTTGTCTCTTGGTTTTGTGTTTGTCTTTTCTCTTCCTCAGGCCCCCATCCCCGTTCTCTTACTGGTGTTGTCATTTCTCTGTGGTGTCTGTTCTGTTGTATGGTGTCTGTGGCATCCCCAAATCAATTTATAATTAAATAATAAAACAAATGAGTATAGTAATACTCTTGTTAAGTGTAAAATGTGTCTGGCGCAACATGTTATCCAGCTCCTCAGTAGGGTGACCACCATC
This sequence comes from Chrosomus eos, assembly GCA_036326025.1. Classification (NCBI taxonomy): domain Eukaryota; kingdom Metazoa; phylum Chordata; class Actinopteri; order Cypriniformes; family Leuciscidae; genus Chrosomus; species Chrosomus eos. The sequence continues at coordinate 39,880,414 of CM070823.1, read as the reverse complement.
AAACAACCCAAATGTGGGACGATTATACGTTTGTGTGGGACAAAGGGGGACATGTTACCAACATTAAAACATAACCTGAAATGGTTATATAATGTCTATCTAACTTAATAAAATATTTGTATTCTGCCTTTCAGCTGATAAAAATACTTTGTTCTTTAATCCTTCTAGAAAACACCATTACACCACAATGTAACATAACATCTCTTTATTCAGGGTTTCTGCAGGTTTCAGTAAGTCAAATTTAAGACCTTTTTTAGACATTTTAAGACCATTAAGATTGAAATTTAAGACCTACACGACGCATTATCCAAGTTAGATAGATAGTTGATGATTTTGCATATTATACTGTAAAAACACAATTATTGTTGATTTTAGTTGATCATAGTTGATCATAACTAGAGAGGAAATGATGAGATGATTAAAGTGACCAAAATTATCACGGTTATCACAGAATCCTGTTCAAAAAGTACTAATACTACAGAATGAAGTCAATTCAACAAGTTTTATGTCGAAAAACAGCAAATAACAAATTGATTAGCATCAATATGCACTTTTTGTTTACATAAACATTAAAATACCATTAAAAATGATGGCTAGATTTTAAAAGAGTGTCTTGCAACATGATCTCAGAGTCATCTACTAACATGTACAAGTTCAAATAAAGTTTTGACAAAAAAGGTTTTATACAAAGTTAAACCTCATATTTCAGCCTTTAAATATTTTTTTTTATAAAAAGAATGAGTCAAAAAAAATACTGACATTTACACATTAGCTTATATTTATTAGTAGTGTTTGGGTGAGCCCCCCATCCTTCATGTTGACGGAGCTTTCAATGTTGTTATGGAAAGGGGTGATTGATTGGTTGGTTCCTGTCACATGACCTGCGGTGCGTGCATTTGCGGCATTCTGAAAAGTTTAGATTTTTTCCATCTCGTTGCGCCTGGTAAAAAAATTAACGCGTCGCTTCAATTATGAGCAATTATTTGCCGCGCGCCTACATTTGAACAAACTGTATACATTTTGAGCGCGGAAAAGACGCGATATGTGAACAGCCTCTGGTGAGCTAGCTCATGTCAAGCCACGAACTACTGGAGCACGCGAGCGACGTGTTGGAGACCCCTGCTCTAGAGCTCCGCTTTGTAGGCTACAACTCGATACTTTTTTGCTACTTTGTAATAACTTTCTGCGGCAAGCGTTTCTGGAAATGAACGAGGGTAAACACTTTTTTAGACCTGACTAAATGAAATTTAAGACCTAGGATGAAAATCTGGCCGTTTTTAAGACTTTTTAAGGCCTTAAATTTAAAGTCCAGAATTTTAGACTTTTTAAGACTTTTTAAGACCCCGCGGAAACCCTGTTATTTGACATGCCTTTTAAATTCATCATCACCGATCACAAAGGCAGCAGGTATTATGCAGATAACTATTTTTTAAAACAGTTAAGTCCAACTAAAATCCAACAAAATAAATAATGAACAAATAAAATATAAAACAACATGAAAATAGTTAATTGACAGTCTTATATTAAGAATATATTAAACCAAAATATTTTTTTTTTAGAAAGAATGTGATTTAAAACGACCACAGCAGGAACAAGTTGAAACATTCTCCATCACCAGTCATCCTCCAGCACCAGGCAGCACACTTGGCTGAAACACGAGAAAACAGCACATACCAACCAAATATTAAAGTCACATTATTCTATTCTGTAAAAATATTCATATATTCTATATTGTGAAGAATTAATTTTACCTTACTTGTTCTTGAATTTATACTTTTTATTTGAACGAGCAGCTTCCAGTAGGGCCTTCTGCTTAAGTGCATAGCTATAGAACTCTTTACAGCTGTATCCAAAGTTGTTCTTGACCTGAATTTCACACTTGATGAGATCTACTGAGCACCGGTTTCGTTGGTCAGTCCATGCCGCCGTCATCAGGGAAAAGATTCTCTCCACAAATGCATTGGTAACAAGGATACTTAAGAGAAAGGATGCAATTGCAGTCAAATTTGGTGTATTTGTGCCTTGGAGCAAAGTCGACCACTTCTTAGCAACAGGAGCTGTTGTCTTTACAATTTCCTGTTGGCGTGGCAAAGTAACAGTATTCTTCATACAGTCCATCTATGTCCAGTTTTTCCTTCAACTGAAGGATTTCCACCACATCACAAAGATGGGAGAATGTGAACTCTCTCTTCAGCCCCAAGGCTGCAGCATTCTTGTGGTAGTTGTTGCCTGAAATGTCGTACCATTTTTCAAGGTAGCTGAGTGCAGACTCGTAGAAATGGAAAAATTCCTGTTTGATTGCTGCTCTCTTTTGGTCTGTGAACCGTTGGAGAAGAGCACCAAAAAAGCTGTCCACTTGTCGCTGTTGAAGCTTTGTTCTGAGAGTGGACATAATTTCATATAGCTCACAGACAGTACGACCATCTCCCTCCAAAAGCAGAACCACCTCATGAAATATCTTCAGTCCATTATTGAGGAAGAACAGGTAAGCCTGTAACTCAAGAGGATGCCCCTCACTGTCTTGATTCGGTTTAAAAAGTTTCCATAGCATCTTCGGACAATTTTCTTCCCCCAGTGACAAAAAATAAGCCTTGACTGCCGACCAGCTATCATGTAGCCTTGAGACAACAGGCCATATACTTAACCATCTTGTTGGTACGTGTCTCAGTAAAGCCTGATAATCTTCCTCCACAAATGAAAACATGGCTTTCAATTCTTCTGTGCGCTTTGAGGAAGAGAAGTGACTTAAAATCTTGTTGACTGTAGTTTCAATGTCTATTTCCAGTCTGTCTCCAGCATATTTTGCATACACAATGTGAGCCATACAGTTTGCCTTTATAATGCCAGAGTTTTCTGTTTTTAGCTTTTGGAAAACAGATTTGTGTTTGCCATAATTTACACTTGCATTATCGGCAGTGTAAGCAGAAATCATATCAAGCTGTAGGTCATTCTCTTTTAGCTTGTTTGTTATCTGGCGGTGTATTGAAGTTGATGATTTGTCACTGTCTTCATAAAAATCGAGCAGCTTGCTTTTTAATCCCAGCTCTGGCGTCCAGTATCTCAGTGACAGTGGGAAAAGTTTTGTACTGCCGTGATTTGACGCGTCGGAAGCCACAGAAAAAAAAAGGCGTGTGTGTGATTTTTTTTTCTCTCACCTGGGAGCTGAACCAGCGGTGTTCTTAATTCTCTTAAACAGCTTTCCACAGAGGAAGGAGCAAGCACGTCTGTTATTATGGTAGCTGCTTTCGTTCGACCACATGACATTTTCTTTGCGATCTCAGAGTCTGGGAAAATGACCGGGGCAAGGTTACTACCACAGTCGGAGGATCTGTATGATTGCGCATGCTGCACACTGTGATAAACACTGGTTACCTCAGCTGCTGTGATTATCAACCTGGCCATCCTCCTTGGATATAAGGAACGATTCCATTGACTTGGACGTTTCTTTCTGTTGTTGACTTTTCTTGTGTGATTCGCATGTGCTGTGACGCCTAACGTCATATTCTCCTCCATGTGAAATAGAAAAGCTGCTTTTACATAGACTGCAAAACACTCTTTCGGTATCCCCTTCGATTGGCCTCACCCAGGTATATGTACTAGCCTAGTCTTTACTAAAAGAACATTTTCTCTTTTTTGTTGTCATTATGCCGCCTTGTAAAATTTAAATTTACAGAATTATCCATTTGTTTTCTGACAGGGAACACATTAACAAATCACCGCTCCACATTTTGATTGACAGCCGTAACAACCTACCAGTGACCGTGTTTACTTCTTTCCTTACAACCATTGGATAGGATTTTAAAAACCGCCGTTGCATTTGTACTTCTGACGACGCGCTGTTAAAGGTGAAAAACTATGCCACAAAATGAGTAAATAAAATGCTTTCTTAAAAAGGCAAAAGAACGAATGCATTGTTTTCTTAATATGATAATTAAAAACCAACAGACTGATGACAATGCGGGACATTTTCTCAATATGCGACGTGCGGGACAAGGGGTGAAAATGCTGTGCGGTACAACGCAAAGCGGGACGGGTGGTCACCCTACTCCTCAGGCTGTGGTGCAGCACTAACTAAACAACCTTCATGGCAAGTGGTCCAGACAAGGCCCCTGCCATGAGTAAAGCAATTCATCAGTTTCCAATATGATGGTTCAAATTTCAAAATCTCACTTTTATTTTACTCTGAAAATATTGACTGGGTAATGCTAGGTAACGAATCGGTTACCTAACGTAACCTCGGTTCTCTCTAGATGAGGGAACGAGTATTGCGTAAGCTAGCTTACGCTACGGGAAAGATTCCATCTTTCTGAGAAATTGAAGCCAAAAATTATCCTATAATTTTGTATCCATTGTCAACGCAGTTCAGCTGCAGCAGACCATGAGAAGGCTAGCTAGCCGCTCATTGGTTCGCTCACGGAGAACTGCTTAAGCCTATGAGGGAGCGCGGATGAACCCGCGACCAATGAGAGTCTGACTCGCTCTCCCTACGTCACCGCCCCCGAAGCGGGCGTGGACGAGGCTATAAATACCCCGAATAGGCTGAATAAAATCTGTTTTTTTCAATTCTGAAGCGAACATCGCCAGTAGCACAAGCACGGCCAGGAACGCAATACTCGTTCCCTCATCTAGAGAGAACCGAGGTTACGTTAGGTAACCGATTCGTTCTCTTACGAGAGGTTCTCTCGTATTGCGTAAGCTAGCTTACGCTACGGGAACCCATTGTCAACGCCGTGCGTGCTAAGCATCCACTATTAGTCCCGCGGGGCATCCCGGGGAACACCGAAAGTGGGAATGAATATATGTATCTGTGACAAACGGCCATCGGAGCGGGCCGGTTATTGTGTAGTACATAAGCACATAAAAGAGAGGGACAGAGCGAACTCGGTCTGTGTGAATTAACCCCCTATAGTGCAGCTCAACCAGAAGAGCTGAAACATACTAGACTGCTAGTAGTTTAGCCTGCAAAGCGGGTACTTCCAGATTGTAAAATCTGACAAAGGTGGAGGGGGAAGCCCATCCCGCTGCCACGCAAATGTCGTGAATGGAAATCCCACTGGACCATGCCCACGATGAGGCAATGCCTCTAGTGGAATGAGCCCTGATGCCCAAAGGGCATGGCAGGTCTTTCGATGCGTATGCTGCTGCAATGGCATCAACAATCCATCTGGGTAGGGACTGTTTCGAGGCGGCCAACCCCCTGGTGCGCCCGCCGAACGAAACAAAAAGCTGCTTGGATCGTCTGATCGGAGCTGTGCGAGTGACATATAATCTCAGAGCCCTGACCGGGCATAGGAGATTAGAATCTGATTCGCTATCGGAAGCAGGCAGAGCCGATAGGGATATAACTTGTGCCCTGAACGGGGTGCCAAACGCCTTGGGAACATAGCCATGCCTAGGTTTGAGAGCGACTAATGAGTCATTAGGACCAAACTCAAGACAGGACGCGCTGGTCGACAGCGCGTGCAGGTCTCCCACCCGTTTTACTGACGCGAGCGCGAGTAAAAAACGGTCTTTAGCGACAGGTACTTTAGGTCCACGGTGCTTAGCGGTTCGAATGGGGGAGCTTTCATAGCATCAAGAACTATGGAAAGGTCCCAAATCGGCACCGAAGGGGGGCGCGGGGGATTCATCCTTCTAGCTCCCCTGAGGAAGCGGACTACCAGCCCGTCTTTGCCCAGTGACTGGCCGCGTCGGGGTTCAGCAAACGCCGCGACGGCTGCCACATATACCTTAAGAGTGGACGGGGATCTGCCCTTGTCCAGCATCTCTTGGAGAAAATTTAGTAAGGAGGGAACCTCGCATAACCGCGGGTCCAGACCCCTATCTGTGCACCACTTCGAGAACACAGACCATTTTGACGCATAGAGCCTTCTGGTAGAAGCCGCTCTAGCCTGTATGATCGTGTTTAACATTCCCTCTGGCAAAGCAACGGGTAGTTGTTGATCACCCACGCGTGAAGCGCCCAGCGCTCTGGGTGGGGATGCCAGATCGAGCCGCGAGCTTGGGAGAGGAGATCTGCTCTGACTGGAATGGGCCACGGCGCTGTCTGTGACAGCTGCGTGAGCTCCGGAAACCAAGTCTGACCCTCCCAGTGCGGGGCTATGAGGAGCACCGAGTGCTGCACTTCTCTGATTCTCTGAAGCACCTGTGGTAACAGAGAGACCGGAGGGAAGGCATACAGCGGGCGGCTGGGCCAGGTTTGGGCTAGCGCGTCCTCGCTCCTTGAGAAAAATATGGCAGTGGGTGTTCTCCGCCGAGGCAAAGAGGTCCACCTCTGCTCTGCCGAATAGACGCCACAGTTTCTGGACTGTAAGAGGATGCAGGGACCATTCCCCGGGGGGAATGGGGTTCCTGGACAGGCTGTCTGGACCGTCGTTCAGATGTCCCGGCACGTGCGTCGCCCTGAGCGAGAGCAGGTGACACTGAGACCAAACTAAGATGCGTTCTGTCAGCTGGAAAAGATTCCTGGATCTGACTCCGCCCTGACGGTTTATATAAGAGACCACGGCTATATTGTCCGAACGGATCAGCACGTGGTGGCCCTGAATGCGCGGGAGAAAGCGCATGAGCGCGTTCTCGACCGCCAACCTCTCCAAACAGTTTATGTGTAGGAGGCTCTCTTGAGCTGACCGGGGCCGAAGGCCGGTGAGCCCTCGCAGACCGCTCCCCAACCCGTGTTGGAGGCGTCTGTCTAGATGACTTTTCGGCGTGAAACTGTCCCCATGGAAACGCCCCGCTGAAACCATTCTACCACTGACCATGGCTGCAGAGCTGTGATACAGGTCTGCGTTACTTTTATCAGCTGGTGGCCCGTGGTCCACGCTCGGTGAGACACACGGCTCCTCAACCAAAGCTGAAGCGGGCGCATGCGCAGTAACCCCAGCTGGAGCACCGCGGAGGCTGAGGCCATACAGCCCAACGCTCTCTGAAATGTTTTCAAAGGCGTGAGTCTGTTCATCTGAAAAGATGCGGCGAAACGCTGCACACGGTGCGCGCGCTGCGTTGACAGACGCGCCGTCATCGTGACCGAGTCCAGCTCTATACCCAAGAAGGAGATAGTCTGACTGGGTTGTAGTACGCTCTTTGTCCAGTTGACAGAGAGGCCCAAAACTTTCAGTTGGTCGAGGAGAACTGTACGATGAGACAGTAACTCTCTCTGAGATTGTGCCAAAATCAGCCAGTCGTCCAAGTAGTTCAGTATTCGCAGCCCCTGACTCCGCAGGGGGGCGAGCGCCGTGTCCATGCACTTCGTGAACGTACGGGGTGCTAGGGATAGGCCGAACGGTAGGGCGGTGTATTGATAAACCTGGCCTTCGAGGCGAAACGTAAGAATGGCCTGTGAAGGGGATTTATCTGGATCTGAAAGTATGCATCTTTCAGATCTAGTGATATGAACCAGTCCCCCTGGCGCACGTGCGCGAGGAGTTTTCTGATAGTGAGCATTTTGAACGGTCTCTTCATGAGAACTTTGTTCAGCGATCTGAGGTCTAATATTGGTCTGAGACCGCCGTCTTTCTTGGGGACAAGAAAATAACGGCCGTAAAACCCCGACTCGCTCATAGCCAGAGGCACCCTCTCTATAGCCTTTTTGCACAACAGAATTGCTATCTCTGAACGGAGCAGCGCGTCACTGCTTCTGGGTTCACAGTAGTTTCTAGCCGCGCTCGGAAGCGAGGAGGGCGGCGGCAAAACTGTAAGCGATAGCCTAGCTTTATTGTGTTTAACACCCACTGCTTCCCACGCTTTTAAGCGTGACGCTAGGGGGTAAATGGCTACATGGTCCCCGTCGCTGCACTTCGCGGGCTGCGTGAGCGCGCTGATAGTGTTTACAACAGCGGGACGTACACTCGGAGGGGAGTTATGGGCCCTGTAACAGAGTGAACAGAAGTAAGACGCGCACAGGGCTTGTGGGCGCGCTTATACACTCTGAGACTCGAGCGGGCTTGGCCCGCATTATGAGAGTGGACTCTGTGTGAGACAGGGGAACTGGAGTGTCTTTGTGTATGAGTGAACACAGTGTTGTGGGCACATTCTCTACACAAGTTTATGGACCGTGTAACAGAGGTGGGACGCGCGCACGGGTTCGTGGGCGCGCTTATGTACTCTGAAATTCGAGCGGGTTGGGACCGCTTTATGAGAGTGGACCCTGTGTGAGACACGGGAACAGGAGTGTCTTTGTGTATGAGTGAACACAGTGTTGTGGGCACATTTTCTACACAAGAGGCTTTTACTCTCTTTTGAGATTTCTCTGGGACGCCGTAAACACGGCGTTTTGTGTATGAGTGAACACAGTGTTGTGGGCACATTTTCTACACAAGAGGCTTTTACGCTCTTTTTGAGATTTCTCTGGGACGCCGTAAACACGGCGTTTTGTGTATGAGTGAACACAGTGTTGTGGGCACATTTTTTACACAAGAGGCTTTTACGCTCTTTTTGAGATTTCTCTGGGACGCCGTAAACACGGCGTTTGTGCTCATGCAAGCGGGAAGGGATACCGGCTTGGTAATGGCGGGGTACACTGCTGTAGTAGCCGCGTGAGCGGGGACTAACAGAGGGCGAAACTTTGACGGCGATCCGGCCGCGGCGGGGGAGAGCGCCGTCTTTTCCTCAACCACGCTAGGCAGACTTCGAGTAATCAGTTTTCAGCGCGATCCTCTGCCGAGGCCCCCGGGGAGGCGGCGGTCTGTGGCGGCTGTCAGAGCCGAGCAGGAGGCGCGGCCGCCCTTGGTGTCGCGTGAGAAGTCTGACTGTGTTTAGCTAGGCGCTAGGGTGGGGCTCGTGCAGGAGGCTGGTCACGCGTGAGCGGCCTGCAGAGGAGCTAGCGCGACGAGGCAGAACAAAATTCGCAGGAAATCCTCAATCCGCGACTGGAAGGGGGATTTTTTCCCCGCTCTCGTCCCATTCACGAAGTAGCTCACTCTGTAGTAGACATGGGGTGCAGAAGCTGCTTGGCCGGCGGCTGAAAGCTTGAAGTCGGACTGCAGGCTTTAGCGGGTAGCACAGGTGATGAGCGCCATCTCGCGGAGGGCGGCATAGACGTGCGGCGACCAGGTCCTCTACAGGGAAAATGGAGATAAAGCCCTTCTCTGCGGCTCCGTCCACAACGCGACGCGGGGTGGAAGAGTCAGAGCGAGTTCTAGCAGAGAGCGGGGCGTTCCAGGACTTCGTGAGTTCTGCGTGCAGATCAGGCAGAAAGGGCGCAGCCCGTTTAGCGGCGGGAGTCGAACGCTGGTGGAAGTAGCTGCGCGGGTCCCGGTTGATTCTCGGGCCGAGGAGGCGTGAGAATCGGACCAATCCTCACCGTCTGAAGCGAGAAGCGAACATGTCTCCTTGGTGTCCGCGGCGTCAACAGAGCGGCCACTCGGCGGCAGCTGTATGTCCGGAAGCGGCGGAGATGGAGAGCGGGAGCGAGAGGCTCCGGCGGGATGAACGCTTCCGGCTGGGGGTCCGGCGGCCTCTGAGAGCGGCGTTTCTTTCTCCGCGGCGAAGTCAGAGGCGGCACGGACGCATCTTAGTGGCCGAAGTCGAGCCCGCGGGGTCAACAATGGCATAGTTTCGCAGAGCTCGCAGCCGCCACAGCGGGGGCGAGATCGGCGTGCTCCAATCCGAGGCAGAGAGCGCAGAAGAGGTGGCGGTCCCCAGCCTCGAGGGGAGCGCGGCAAAAGCCGCCAGAAAATTTACGAGACATCTTGAAAAAGACGCTCGCTCTTTTAGATACAACAATATATAGGAAGCATTTTAGTATAAAGGATACAATCCGTCGGATGGCGCTAGCTCACAGGACGGCTGAAGGTGGCGAAGACGGCCGGCTTCCTCAGTCTCCCAAACGCTCGCTAGAAGGTGCCTTTTCAAACGACGGCGGCTTCTCTCTCAGGATCAGCAGATGCAGGTGCGTCGCTGAAGGATGAAAAATCAGATTTTATTCAGCCTATTCGGGGTATTTATAGCCTCGTCCACGCCCGCTTCGGGGGCGGTGACGTAGGGAGAGCGAGTCAGACTCTCATTGGTCGCGGGTTCATCCGCGCTCCCTCATAGGCTTAAGCAGTTCTCCGTAAGCGAACCAATGAGCGGCTAGCTAGCCTTCTCATGGTCTGCTGCAGCTGAACTGCGTTGACAATGGATACAAAATTATAGGATAATTTTTGGCTTCAATTTCTCAGAAAGATGGAATCTTTCCCGTAGCGTAAGCTAGCTTACGCAATACGAGAGAACCTCTCGTAAGAGAACTACTAGCTGCATAAAAAATATTTCATCTACTTTACACTGGATAAAAATGCAAAGGAAAATAAAAGTATATAACTTTATACATTTGTTTTGGAAGAGTTTTGTTTTGATATAAACAAGTCAAAAGGTCAAACCCTTGTTGCCTGTTGTAGGGGGTAGAGTGACCTCTGCTGGTTGAGCTTCCACATAGCAAGAAGGGCTATAAATATGTTACAGAACTAAAATGTGAATTGAATAATAGAAACTTACAAATAAATAGGCTACCTCCTATCCTAAGATACATATAAAATGAGTTCACTTGTCTTAATCTGAAGTTACAGGTCACCAATGGTCTTACAAATGTTTAATTCTCCCTAACAGCCAGAGTTATTATTTTATTAGTTTGAATTTTTATTTAAGTTAACTGAGGTGTTTTTTCACACCCAGTGCTACTGTACTTGTACTAAAAAATGTTATTAGTTCAGTTTTAGTCTACAATCACCTTGCTAACTATAGCTACTTTTATTTTAAAAGTGTTTCCGGTTAGTACCGCTTCCAAAAAAGGAATAGACCACGTGACTTCCGTTTTGGTTTATAAACGAAAAACGAATTGACTGAAGTTCAAAGACTATATTCATTTTTTGTTCAAAAAGGAATAACGATAAAAATGATCGCCAAAAACGAAAAACGGGCCGTTTTTAATTGGTTTTTCGTTTTTTGATTCTGACACCAAAAACGGTTATTTGGTTTTTCGTTTTGAAACAAAAAACAAAAACGGTATTTTCGTTTTATTATTACAAACGAATTACGGATTATCCAGAGATCCCCTGTCCTTTCCCAACTAAATCTTAACTAACGTTTCCTCATGGAATAGCTACTCTTTGTTCTCTTTATACTGGATATTTTCCTTGTGATTTTGAAAGAAAACGTGCCGGGTGTCTACTTGTGCTATAGTAACGATTACGAATGCAACTTTAATGCGCATCTGATTGATGGATAAACCACGCGCTCTTATTTCAGTGTAATTAATGGTGTAGTTAATTCAGCAGTTTCCTTCGTACATTCAGTTTAACGACATTGTTACATCATTCACGATTAATCGGAAACGTGTGCATTTTAGACACCTATTATACGTTTTCTCTTTCCATGTAATAAATGCAGACCCTTGAATAAGTGGGGTTTTACTTTAACTGCTCAGGACGGGTATGACCCATTTCCGTAAAACTTCAGTATCTTATATTAAAGAAAATAACGGTGACGTTTCCACGCAACAAACGCGTTGTTTCATAGCAGTGCCCGCACAATGATACGGCAACTTTATCAATGGCTTGCTTTCTCGATAGAGAGCGGTCATCTGCTCATGTGAACACCAGTGGCTGTCCTGAGGAGAGCTCAAACATGTACGGCTCACAAATCTGTAGATGAGAGCTATAAGGGACCGAGCGCGAGCGAAATCCAGTAAAAGATGGTAAGAGTGCTGTATGTGAGAGCTGTGAGGACGCAAAATGACGCCGCATAACGCCTCAATTCGCGCATGTAGTCATTTAATGTTTATATGTTTTAAAGCACTGAATCGCTATAGAATCGCAAATTATTCGATTATTAGCATTTTAAATCGAATATTGACCAAAATAACCGATTCACGATTCGAAATACATGTTTCAAGATCAATGCATATGCATCGTCAGGATTTGTAATCGATGCATCGAGAAAACTAATGAATTGTTACACCCCTAGTAAAATACTTC
>CM070823.1:39779886-39868440 GCA_036326025.1 Chrosomus eos | reverse complement strand
GTCAAGTCAAGTCACCTTTATTTATATAGCGCTTTTTACAATACAAATTGTTTCAAAGCAGCTTTACAGAGATAACAGGAAAACAATGTTGTAATAGTATTGTTCAATTGAAAATTAAATGTCCCCAACTAAGCAAGCCAAAAGGCTAAGGCAACAGTGGCAAGGAACCAAAACTCCATCAGGTGACAGAATGGAGAAAAAAAAACCTTGGGAGAACCCAGGCTCAGTCGGGGGGCCAGTCCTCCTTTGGCCAACGAATGAACAGTGTATGATTATGAGTTAGGCAGCATAATGTCAGGAGTCAGATGGGATCAGAACTTTCACGATATTTATCCAGTTCATCTGGTTGGGTTGGGTCATCCGGCCGGTGAGGAGATGAGTGTGTTGAGGTGTCCATGGGCCTTCACAGCCCTGATAATGCGTGTCGTCGTGCCCATGTGATGGTCCTTCATCAGATCTGGATATGCCCTGGATCCGGCGGTCTGCGGTAAACCTCGGGATAAACAGAGAGACTAATATTAGCGTAGACGCCATCCTTCTTATGATGTACAAAGTACATCAGGAATTATGGGAAGTGTTCCCGTAGGAATTATGAATTATGGGAATCAGGAATTATGGGAATCAGTTCCGGCTGATCTAATCTATGCAGCCTAACATTGAATTATAGAAATCTATAATGTGTTATGTGTATGCTAAGCCAAAGAGATGTGTTTTTAGTCTAGATTTAAACTGACAGACTGTATCTGCTTCCCGGACCGTGTTAGGAAGATTGTTCCAAAGTTTTGGTGCTAAATAGGAAAAGGATCTACCGCCAGCAGTCGATTTTGATATTCTAGGTCAGGGGTCTCCAACCTTTTTTCATTTGAGAGCTACTTTTTAAAAACGAAAGTGGCCGAGAGCTACTCATGTAATACAATACTTAAATCTCTTAAATAATGTCTCATATAACTCTCAGATTGGCAACTACCGGTAAAAGAGTTTTTGTACGCCTGTATGTCACCCTTAAATGTCGAGAGAAGAACTGATTTTTTTTTTTATAGAAAATTGTACTTTGCATAATATACTGTAAAAACACACAATTATAGTTGATTTTATAGTGCATCATAACTAGAACTGAAATGGCATGAACATTTCATTTCATGATTATATATCATAATGATCACGGTTATCTCAGAATCCTGTTCAAAAAGTAATAATACTACACAATAAAATCAATTCACCAAGTTTTATGTCGAAAACCAGCAAATAAAATTAGCATCAATATGCAATTTGTTTACATAAACATTAAAATAATAACATTAAAAATGATGGCCAGATTTTAAAGCAGTGTCTTGCAACATGCAATACTAACATGTACAAGTTCAAATAAAGTTGACAAAAAAGGTTTTATAAAAAGATAAACCTTAAAAATCATTTTTATAAAAGAATGAGTCAAAGATAAATTACTGACATTTACATTAATGCACATTAGCTTATCTTTTATCATTAAGAGTTAGGGTTGCCACCTGTTGTCCTTCTTTTTAATAACCTGTCCCGGGAAATTTATGCACTCTCCCGGGACACTGAATGTCCCGGTTTTCGAAAGCTACGTGAATATGTATGTTCAAACCGTGTTGCGCGCCGCGCGCACGGCAAATGAGAAACCTTGCGTGTGTGTGCTAGTGTGCGTGTGTGTCTCAAGAAGCGCGAGCCCCTAAAAGACTTGCATGCGCATGTAAGAAGCGTTGAGATTTAATCTCGCTGCTCCTAGAAAAAAATGAGCGCGTCGGTTCAATTTTGAATGTGCTTGCCGCGCGCCTACATTTGAAATAACGAACTTGAGCACACAAAAGATGCAATATGTCAACGGCCCCTTGGCGAGCTACCAACAATCAGGCCACGAGCTACCGGTAGCTCGCGAGCGACGTGTTGGAGACCCCTGTTCTAGGTATTATCAACTGGCCAGAATTTTGAGATCGCAATAGACGTGAAGGACTATAATGCGTTAAGAGCTCGCTCAAGTACTGGGGATCTAAACCATTTAGTGCTTTGTAAGTAATCAGCAATATTTTAAAATTTATACGATGTTTAATAGGCAGCCAATGCAGTGTTGACAGAACCGGGCTAATATGGTCATACTTCCTGGTTCTGGTAAGATCTCTAGCGGCTGCGTTTTGAACTAGCTGTAGTTTGTTTAAGCATGCAGGGCAACCACCCAGTAGTGCATTACAATAATCTAGCCTTGAGGTCATGAAAGCATGAACTAATTGTTCCGCATTTGTCAGTGAGAGCATATGACGTAATTTAGATATATTTTTAAGATGGAAAAATGCGGTTTTACAGATACTAGACACGTGACTTTCAAATGAAAGATTGGTATCAAAGAGCACACCCAGGTTCCTGACTGACGTCGAAGACTTAACAGAGCAGCCATCAAGTGTTAGACAGTATTCTAGGTTATTAGGTGAGGAAGTTTTTTGTCCAATGATTAGAATCTCTGTTTTTTCAGAAATTAGTAATAGGAAATTACTGGTCATCCAATTTTTTATATCAGCTATGCATTCCGTTAATTTTGTGAATTGGTAAGTTTCGTTAGGTTTTGAAGAAATATACAGCTGAGTATCATCAGCATAACAGTGAAAGCTAATTCCATATTTCCTAATTATATCTCCTAATGGTAGCATGTACAGAGTGAACAGCAGCGGTCCTAGTTCTGAGCCTTGTGGTATGCCATACTGAACTTGTGATCGATAAGACATCTCTTCACTTACTGCTACAAACTGATATCGGTCAGATAAGTATGATTTAAACCATGCTAGTGCAATTCCGCTAATGCCAACATAGTTTTCTAGTCTATTTAAAAGAATGTTGTGGTCGATAGTATCAAATGCAGCACTAAGATCAAGTAACACTAATAGAGAGATACAACCACGATCGGATGATAGGAGCAAATCATTTGTGACTTTAATGAGAGCAGTCTCAGTACTATGGTACGGTCTAAATCCGGACTGAAAATCCTCGCAGATATTATTTCTTTCTAAAAAGGAACACAGTTGTGAGGATACAGCTTTTTCTAGTAGATTCGAGATTGGCCTGTAATTGACTAATTCTGTAGGATCAAGTTGCGTTTTTTTAACTTAAAGGTTTTTGGTATCCTAATGACAAAGATGAATTAATGATATCTAGAAGAGGATCTATGACCTCTGGAAGCATCTCTTTCAGTAGCTTAGTCGGTATAGGGTCTAGCATACAAGTTGTCGATTTTGTCGAGTTGTCGAAGTTGACGATGACACCAAAGCAGCAGCAGACACTGTTCCAATCTGAAATGTTCAGACTAGACTGCACTCCCTGATGCGATACTGTAGTAGACGGTTGCATAGTTTTAATTTTGTCCCTGATATTATCAATCTTATAAGTGAAGAAGTTCATAAAGTCATTACTGCTGTGTTTCTTATAAACTTCTGGGCTTGAAGCTTTCTTTTTCGTTAGTTTAGTCACTTGTTCAAATAAATACCTAGGATTATGTTTATTTTCTTCTAATAGGGTTGAAAAATAATTAGTTCTAGCATCTTTTAAGGCTTCTCTGTAAGCAATCGAGCTCTCTTTCCATGAAATCCGAAATACCTCTAGTTTTGTTTTCTTCCAGTTTCGCTCCATTTTTCTGGCTGCTCTCTTAAGGGCCCGGGTGTGCTCGTTGTACCACGGCGTTGGACTATTTTCTTTAATCTTCTTTAAGCGCAGCGGAGCAACTGTGTCTAAAGTGCTGGAAAAGAGAGAGTTAAAAGTTTCTGTTGCAATATCAAGTTCTTCTAAGCTATCTGGGATGCTGAGATTATGAAACTGATTTGGAAGATTATTGATAAAGCAATCTTTAGTGGCAGAAGTGATAGGTCTAACATATTTATAACACGGAGTCGGCTTTGCAGCCTTGGCTAAATGTAATTGACACGAGACTAGATAATGATCGGAGATGTCGTCGCTCTGCTGCAGAATTTCAACGGCATCAACATCTATTCCATGTGATAATATTAGATCTAGAGTATGATTACGACAATGAGTAGGTCCTGACACGTGTTGTCTCACTCCAATTGAGTTTATAATGTCTTTAAATGCCAATCCCAATGCATCTTTTTCATTATCTACAAGTATATTAAAATCACCAACAATTAGGACTTTATCTGCAGCCAATACTAATTCTGATAGAAAGTCAGCAAATTCTTTGATAAAATCTTTATGGTGCCCTGGTGGCCTGTATACAGTAGCCAGCAGAATTCTCAAACGTGATTTATTGTTTACACTATACATTTTTACATTAAGCACCAACACTTCAAAAGAAGTATATTTAAAACTAGATTTCTTAGTGGTTTTGAGAATATTACTATAAATTACAGCAACACCTCCCCCTTTGCCTTTCGGACGAGGCTCATGTTTATAACAATAATCTTGCGGAGTGGACTCATTTAAAGTAATGTAATCGTTTGGTTTTAGCCAGGTTTCTGTCAAACACAGCACATCTAGGTTATAGTCTTTAATCTTATCATTAACTATGAGCGATTTTGAATTAAGGGATCGAATATTCAGCAACCCAAGCTTTATCGTTTGCTCATCTGTATTATATCTGTTTTTTATTTGTTGAACATCAATTAGATTTTTAACCTTAGAAAGGTTTGGCAGTTTTTTGGATTTCCAAATTCGGGGAACAGACACAGTCTCTATATGATGATATCTAGATGAAAGAGTCTCTATGTGATGGGATTTATCTGACAGCAGACGGTCGGTTTAGCCAGTTTGTCTGCTTCCTGACCTGAGCCCCAGATTGTCATGTTTTATCTCTAAGACTATGAGCCAAATTACTAGAGAGAAGAACAGCACCATCCCAGGTGGGATGAATACCATCTCTTTTCAACAGGTCAGGCTTGCCCCAAAAACTTTTCCAATTGTCTATGAATTCTATATTATGTTGCGGACACCAATTAGACAACCAGCCATTGAGTGAACACAATCTACTAACTATCTCATCACTCCTTCGAACAGGAAGAGGGCCAGAGCAGATTACAGTGCCTGACATCGTACTTGCGAGTTCAAACACCTCTTTAATATTAATTTTGGTGATCTCCGACTGGCGAAGTCGAACATCATTAGTGCCGACGTGAATAACAATCTTAGAGAATTTACGATTAGCATTAGCCAGCACTTTTAAATTTGCTTTGATGTCAGGTGCTCTGGCTCCCGGCAAACATGTGACTATGGTGGCTGGTGTCTCTATTTTCACGTTCCGTGTAATAGAATCGCCAATTACCAGGGCACAATCAACAGCATTCTCAGTGGGTGTTTTACTGAGAGGGGCAAATCGATTTGTTATGGTAACCGGAACAGAAGAGTGTTTTTTTGATCCGCGACTAATGGTATGTAAAGTTATTCTTTTAAAGTTTCAACTAATATTTAACTGTGCTAATCAACTGATGTCTGATGTTTTTAGCAGGATATTGATTCCTTTGAAGATGCTCCGTCTTAATGTGGACGTTGGGCTGATCGTTTTCTGCATAAAATCCATGTAGACTGCGCTGCTGTCTTGCTGCTGTGTTACTGTTTTGCTGTATGTTTTCACCGCTGCAGGTGCCAAAGTTGTGTGCCGAAGTTGTGTACGTGGGCTCGCCCTTCAGTCATCTTCTCATTGGCTGCCTGTGTGCTAAGTTGTATGTTTCTTTACTTTGTTTTTGGTTAGTTTGGATGTTGATTATTGTGCAATGTGTTAAGTTGCAACTTGTTGCCCTGTGATTTGTGAATTTGTTTTGTCTACAGTGCTTCTTTTGTGTGTGAGTTTTGGAATTGCCAACCATTCAGAACTGTATTATGTTGGTCGTGTATTATTAATCTTCTTTTGTGTTTATTTTAGGCTGATGGACCCCGGGTTGGGAGGCTAGCTTTTCTGGCATTCTGGTGGTGGTGTTTCAAGCACTGAGTGTGGTCTGCCGCTTACACCTCACGGGGCGTGTGTGTATGTGTGTGCGTGTGGCTTTTGAATTAAATACCTAGCTAGCCTACCTGGCTACGGGAGAGCCTCAGCCATCTTAACAATTATTTATTTTTATTTTCTCGTTTATTGTGTGTATGAACAGTGTGGCACGAGTCGTGTGTGTGACATTCTGCCCTACAGTGACCAGAAAGTTTTACCTATTGATGTGAACTTAATAAAATTAACTTTTGTACTGATATCCACGTCTCTTTGCCCTCCATGGTAACGAACCTGTGTGCCCTATTTACATTGGGTAGTTATTTCCCCTCTCTCTGAAGAGGGGTGGCGTAGTCAGCTTGTTATTTACTTACCACTATACTTACTTTACTTCCCCCCCCCCGTTATTGGACGACCAACATTTCATAAGTGGAGCTACTAACCTACTGTTGCCTTACATGACAATAGATAGCAAAATAATGGTCATACCTACCTAATTTTTTTATACTTATAATGCAATTTAGACTTGCAAAATAAGTTATTTGCAAAGTGAGTTGCCTCCTTCCAAGTTTATAATGTTGAACTTTGGTGTAGACATAAAGGAGTGCAGGATTGAATCCGTTTTTTTTTATTCACAAATGAAAGAACTGTCTCAGAAGCGGCTTATGAACAATGCGTTGGCAGTCTCTTTTGCTGGTGGTACAGGGGAAATGTTGGGTGGCAAATCAGGTTGTGGCATGGCGAGTGAGGAGGTTGGGATTTGGAACTTGATGTTCGGATTGCTTTTTTTCTATATCAATTGCTTGGACTTCATGCAGTATAGTTGTTTGAACCGTGTCATTTGGCATCAACCGATGCCATTTTCCATCATCTCTCCAGTCGTGTTCGTGTAATGGGGTGTAATGCATTTCCACCGGTTTTGTAGTGCCTGTGTGAAAAAAGATTTTAAATACATTTTACATTGGTTTACAAGGTTGGAAATTACAAATTTCAATATCTTTCACAGGTCTGTCATAAACCACATGTGGTATACCTGTGGCACAAGTAAGGGGAACAGAGTTAAGGAATAAAAAAACTGCATTAAAATGTATATCTGATTTGTTTCTCCGAACTTTGGTTCCGGCTTAGTCACCCGGTGACATCGGGACACAATGAGATGTCAATGGGGGTAGGTCCTGAGAAGTGTGGAGAATTGTGTGCGTTTGTTTACAAGAATGGCAAAAATACATACCTTTGGCTGTGTGCCAGATGTCAAATTCGTGCTGGATATTAGGATATTGTTCCCTCATTTTCTTCCGTATTGATGAGGAGCGGTCCGTAGTCATCACCTCCACATCAAGGCCCAAGTCCAGAAGCCCTGTCATTCCCCTTTGAAAATCCAGTGCTATCATGGCTTCAGAGCTATTGGCCTCTGAAGACTAAATATATAAGTTTGATGTTATCAAAGTTTTCAACATAGCATTAGTAAGTCTCCATTATTGTTATTCTGCATCCATTTATATGTATCTTACCTGCACCAGTTCTGTGTAGATTATCTCCTTTGTATCGTCTAACATAAACGTGTAGTGACAGTATTTTGCATTGAAACCTGGCGAGTCACATCGTCCATTACCCGCTAAGTGTGACCGCTTCCCTTCCTCCTGATCCAAATAAACTCTTGCCAAGATTTATGTTCTTCTCTCCTCATCCCCAAGTTCTCAATAGCAGGGTGCAAGTACACGTTCGGGATGGCATAAAATGTAGACACCCAGGGTTTTGCACCAGCCTGACAGTTCCGTGTATGTTCCACCCTTGAACAGAACAGCAGAAGCACAAGGGAGATTCACCTCCAGCATTCCTCTAACATCAGGTGACAATGTCCAAGTCCCCAAATGACAAATCCATTTCACCTTTCTCTGTGCCCCATTATCAATGATGAACTTTGAAGAAATAGGTTTCCCGCAAATCTGGCAGAATTTGAAAAGTGACATGAGGCTGGATTCATTGACAATGATCTACTTTTCAGTTTGGGGGATGGTTGACTCAAGCTGATAGCTTTCATTGGTTAGACAAACTTCAATGCTGCTGGCACTCGTGTTGAGGCCTCCAGTTATACTTGGGCATGGTGACTGTAAAACCAAAAAATAGGTTTATTTTCAGTGTTAAATTCCACTTATTTAAATCATACATTAGTTTTAGAATCCCATTAGTTTTAGAATCCCATTAGAGTCGATATACTGTACAAACTTACAAACCGTGCGGGTTGAACAGTGTTTTGACTGGTGTTGAGGTTAGAATACATTGTTTATCATCATCTTCCGATGACGATGACACCAAAGCAGCAGCAGACACTGTTCCAATCTGAAATGTTCAATAATGTTAAAAACATTTGAATAACTACCAAACTAGGTGGACATACATTGATACCAGCAAACTTATATAGCCTAGAACATTGCTAAAGCATCTTTCTAACGTTAGATTGCTAATTTGCTTCTACATTGCTGACGAGTGGAGTTTTAGTTACGCTGTGTGCCTGTCTACTGTCAGTTGGAGGGGCGTGATTACGGATGTTAAGCAGACACCTAAACCGTCAAGCCTACGTCATCGGGCAAGGTCCTCCAGTGCAGAGGGGAGGGGCATTTTCAGAATTTGATTAAAGATTACGAAGCCAAAAATTTTTTTTGTGTGGATCAATTTAGGCAAACAAAGTAAGTATGGTCAATTTTGATTTCATGGGGACTTTAAGGAAATGCCTGATTTGGCGCTTTAAGTTCATACGCGTGAAGTTGCTGAGGCGATTAACCGCTGTGACAAGCTCAATCTGAAGGACCGTAACGTAGAACACATCGCTAGTGCAGCGGCTGTTCATAAAGGATGCATCTTTTGTGGTGGAATGGGAAACAACACAAGGTAATAAGACGCAAGTTGGACTTCTAACTTGAGCGCAGCATTTTTAGAATGCCGTTTCATTTGCGAGACGCGGTGCAACACTAAAACAAGTTCGTCAAGTACAAAAAAAATGTAATGTTCTATCTAGGCTACTGTATGTTTGAGATGTCATGTTTTCATGAAGGTTGAAAGATTTTAAAATCCTCCTATTTGTTTTTAAATCTTTACACAACTTAGCTCCAGCCTATCTATCCGAACTTATTCAGCCCTATACTCCGTCCAGAAGCCTAAGGTCACACGACCAGGCTCTGCTGGTAGTCCCTCGTGTCAGACTCAAGCGTAGAGGGGAGCGTGCTTTTGCAGTGGCAGGGCCTCGTCTGTGGAACACCCTGCCCCTAGAGATCCGAACGGCCCCCACCCTTTCTATCTTTAAGTCTTTGGTAAAAACCTACCTGTTCTCTTTATGCTTATTGATCTCTTTTTTTTTTTTTCTCATTATTTCTACGATTTTATATTTGAATCTTTGTTAAGGCTATTCGTAGCTCTGCTGCTTTTTATGTGTTTTAGGGGTTGTTTTGCTGTTTTTACTTTTCTTATTTGTGTGTTCTGTAAAGCACTTTGGTCTGTCTAAGTGGCTGTTTAAATGTGCTATACAAATAAATGAACTTGAACTTGAAAGGCTGAAAGGTGCTGTTATTATCTTTGTCTTTACAAAACATTTAATGCTAATAATATTATTATCCTTGTGGAGACATTTCCCCCGCAATGTAGGCTATGGAATACCAAAGACACGACACACACACACACACACACACACACACACACACACACACACACACACACACACACACACACACGTATGATTTATAAGCTTGTTTCACTCACTCACTTCCTCGTAATGGTTGTAATGGTTTTTAACGTAATGGTCTCCTTACACTGATGAGTTAGTATGTTTCATCTTTTTGGTTTGAGATTGAACAAAGCACCAAATAAATGGATCTTAAAAGTACACAAGAACATTTATTTTATATTTATTATTAAGATGTCTGGTTTAGTTTATTTAATATGACAATTATAAATGGAAATAACTTGAAACTTTATTTACAAAGCTAAGTTATGTTTATGCTTATTAGGATAGACAATTCATCTCACTACTTTGATCTGAACAACTATAATAATGCGTTACGGACGTGACCGTTACGGACGCTTCATATTAAATCATGCATATGACTATTGATCTGTTTCAAGACAGAAATGACTTTGGCCACTTCATTTCAAGTTTTACTTTGTAGAAAGACTTTATTTAAAGGGAATTTCGTTTTGTATAAATTGTATCTTAATTTTAAATCAAAGTTTCATCCACCAAGTGCCTGGATTTAATAAATAAACAAATATACTGTAGCATGGAGGTGCGATCACTTGTAACACGTAAACTTGAGCGCGTCTCATAACTGAACAGAAACTCAACGTAGGCCTCTCAGAAATATAGCCTATCTATAGAAAGATTGCAAAGATCAAAAGGAAAAGAAATAGGCAACTCTCTGATTGTGTAATCTGTGCTTTTTCCATCACCACGTCCCTTAAGAGGCTCGGTACGATCACGCTGACAAAATAATAGGCTAATAATATTGCGTGTCAATTTTTTGTCAAATAATTTTTATACGAAATAAAATGTGATTTAGGGCTGCACGATGTATCATTTTAACATCGATATCGCGATGTGCGCATCCACGATAGTCACATCACAGATATGTGCGATGTGATTCATGATCAGTAGGCTGCGTGCCAGCAGCTCCCCGGTCCGTAACGCATCGCGGATTCATTGCAAAGTTTAACCATCATAGTGTGAGAGTTTATCAATTTGCAAGTGCTGTCAGTTTAAACAAAGCGAAAGAAGACTGGAACTTGTGCGCTGTTTTCTGTCAGCCTTACTAAAGCATATTTTTGTCCCACCAAAGTTAGACCGGTGAGTAATGTAGATGAGTGACTGCTGTGCTTTAACTGAGAGAGCGAGCAGAGAGAGAGTGAAAACCCCGGTCGCACTGTCACCGTCTTCAAACTCTCTCTCTCTCTCTCTCTCTCTCTCTCTCTCTCTCTCTCTCTCTCTCTCTCTCTCGCATATTAATGAATTGAGTTGACTCAGTGATGGATTATTTCATGTTTTCTGTGTTGACAAATCTTGTGCGATGTGGTCCGTTAATGACACGTCCGATTCGCGAACTAATGACTCATTTGAACCGATTCACTTTAATGAATGGTTAAAACAACTGATCTGTCCAACACTGAACTCAAGAGACATAAATCAGAAACACTTTACAAAAGGTTCCATTTATTAAAGTCTAGTTAACTACATTAGATAACATTTTATTAATATTAGTTTCTATACTGATTTATTTACTCCATGACAAAACCACCCCAGTCATTCTAGAATGATTCATTCTTTCCATATAGAGAACATTCATGGGTGGGGGGTAGGGATCTTCAGAATAATTTCAGACAGTCTTCTTAATGTGAAAACACAGCCATTATGCGTCAACAAAAGTGCCATGATGGTTTGATTGTTGATTTTCCAAACAGATCCTATGTATTTCAGACGCGTCACATCCATAACAGGGTTTTTGTCACATCCATAACGTTGGTTTTTCCTCATAATGCTTTTATTAAAAATATATATATTTTAAACATTGATATTTTTATGTTCAGCTAAGACCCCTTCATCATGTGGATAGCAATATTTATACATTGGATTTAAAAGTTCACAGACTTTAAAGGAAATCGAACAGTATACCAAAAACTCTGTCATTTCCCGTCACATCCATAACGCATGCAAATTTTCCTATTTTGGGGTTGCTTAAATATATTTTAGAAAAACATATTTTGCCTGTCAATTCCCCAGATGGGGTGCTCTGAGAATATGCATTTCCAATTTAAATATTGTAAGAAGTTTTTTTTTCTGAGACATTTCACCTGTCATTATGAGTTCAAATGTCACATCCATAACGCTGGAATTGCCCTTAACAGAGCAGCCATCAAGTGTTAGACAGTATTCTAGGTTATTAGGTGAGGAAGTTTTTTGTCCAATGATTAGAATCTCTGTTTTTTCAGAATTTAGTAATAGGAAATTACTGGTCATCCAATTTTTTATATCAGCTATGCATTCCGTTAATTTTGTGAATTGGTAAGTTTCGTTAGGTTTTGAAGAAATATACAGCTGAGTATCATCAGCATAACAGTGAAAGCTAATTCCATATTTCCTAATTATATCTCCCAATGGTAGCATGTACAGAGTGAACAGCAGCGGTCCTAGTACTGAGCCTTGTGGTACGCCATACTGAACTTGTGATCGATAAGACATCTCTTCACTTACTGCTACAAACTGAAAACGGTCAGATAAGTATGATTTAAACCATGCTAGTGCAATTCCGCTAATGCCAACATAGTTTTCTAGTCTATTTAAAAGAATGTTGTGGTCGATAGTATCAAATGCAGCACTCAAGTAACACTAATAGAGAGATACAACCACGATCGGATGATAGGAGCAAATCATTTGTGACTTTAATGAGAGCAGTCTCAGTACTATGGTACGGTCTAAATCCGGACTGAAAATCCTCGCAGATATTATTTCTTTCTAAAAAGGAACACAGTTGTGAGGATACAGCTTTTTCTAGTATCTTTGACAGGCAGATTCGAGATTGGCCTGTAATTGACTAATTCTGTAGGATCAAGTTGCAGTTTTTTAGCAAGCGGTTTAATCATAGCCAACTTAAAGGTTTATGGTACGTATCCTAATGACAAAGATGAATTAATGATATCTAGAAGAGGATCTATGACCTCTGGAAGCATCTCTTTCAGTAGCTTAGTCGGTATAGGGTCTAGCATACAAGTTGTCGATTTAGATGAATTAACAATTTTGCAAAATTCTTCCTCTCCTATAGCAACAAATGAATCAAAATGTTACTCACAGAGACTACACTGCACTCCCTGATGCGATACTGTAGTAGACGGTTGCATAGTTATAATTTTGTCCCTGATATTATCAATCTTATAAGTGAAGAAGTTCATAAAGTCATTACTGCTGTGTTTCTTATAAACTTCTGGGCTTGAAGCTTTCTTTTTCGTTAGTTTAGTCACTTGTTCAAATAAATACCTAGGTTTATACCTGTTTATTTTCTTCTAATAGGGTTGAAAAATAATTAGTTCTAGCATCTTTTAAGCCTCTCTGTAAGCAATCGAGCTCTCCTTCCATGAAATCCGAAATACCTCTAGTTTTGTTTTCTTCCAGTTTCGCTCCATTTTTCTGGCTGCTCTCTTAAGGGCACGGGTGTGCTCATTGTACCACGGCGTTGGACTATTTTCTTTAATCTTCTTTAAGCGCAGCGGAGCAACTGTGTCTAAAGTGCTGGAAAAGAGAGTTAAAAGTTTCTGTTGCAATATCAAGTTCTTCGAAGCTATCTGGGATGCTGAGATTATGAAACTGATTTGGAAGATTATTAATAAAGCAATCTTTAGTGGCAGAAGTGATAGGTCTAACATATTTATAACACGGAGTCGGCTTTGCAGCATTGGCTAAATGTAATTTACACGAGACTAGATAATGATCTGAGATGTCGTCGCTCTGCTGCAGAATTTCAACGGCATCAACATCTATTCCATGTGATAGTATTAGATCTAGAGTATGGTTACGACAATGAGTAGATTCTGACACGTGTTGTCTCACTCCAATTGAGTTTATAATGTCTTTAAATGCCAATCCCAATGCATCTTTTTCATTATCTACATGTATATTAAAATCACCAACAATTAGGACTTTATCTGCAGTCAATATTAATTCGGATAGAAAGTCAGCAAATTCTTTGATAAAATCTTTCTGGTGCCCTGGTGGCCTGTATACAGTAGCCAGCAGAATTCTCAAACGTGATTTATTGTTTATACTATATATTTACATTAAGCACCAACACTTCAAAAGAAGTATATTTAAAACTAGATTTCTTAGTGGTTTTGAGAATATTACTATAAATTACAGCAACACCTCCCCCTCTGCCTTTCGGACGAGGCTCATGTTTATAACAATAATCTTGCGGAGTGGACTCATTTAAAGTAATGTAATCGTTTGGTTTTAGCCAGGTTTCTGTCAAACACAGCACATCTAGGTTATAGTCTGTAATCTTATCATTAACTATGAGCGATTTTGAATTAAGGGATCGAATATTCAGCAACCCAAGCTTTATCGTTTGCTCATCTGTATTATATCTGTTTTTTATTTGTTGAACACCAATTAGATTTTTAACCTTAGAAAGGTTTGGCATTTTTTTGGATTTCCTGATTCGGGGAACAGACACAGTCTCTATATGATGATATGTAGGTGAAAGTCTCTATGTGATGAGATTTATCTGACCTTGGTGACGCGAGGCCGCTAGCAGACGGTCGGTTTAGCCAGTTTGTGTCTGCTTCCTGACCTGAGCCCCAGATTGTCATTTTATCTCTAAGACTATGAGCCAAATTACTAGAGAGAAGAGCAGCACCATCCCAGGTGGGATGAATACCATCTCTTTTCAACAGGTCAGGTTTGCCCCAAAAACTTTTCCAATTGTCTATGAATTCTATATTATTTTGCGGACACAAATTAGACAACCAGCCATTGAGTGAACACAATCTACTAACTATCTCATCACTCTTTCGAACAGTAAGGGGGCCAGAGCAGATTACAGTGCCTGACATCGTACTTGCGAGTTCAAACACCTCTTTAATATTAATTTTGGTGATCTCCGACTGGCGAATTCGAACATCATTAGTGCCCACGTGAATAACAATCTTAGAGAATTTACGATTAGCATTAGCCAGCACTTTTAAATTTGCTTTGATGTCAGGTGCTCTGGCTCCCGGCAAACATGTGACTATGGTGGCTGGTGTCTCCGTGTAATAGAATCGCCAATTACCAGGGCACAATCAACAGCATTCTCAGTGGGTGTTTCACTGAGAGGGGCAAATCGATTTGTTATGGTAACCGGAACGGAAGAGTGGTTTTTTGATCCGCGACTAGAGCGATCCCTCACAGTCACCCATCTGCCTGGCTGCACAGGCAATAACTCAGCCGGAACCGAATCATGTAAATGGTTCACTATGCTAGGCGCATCCAAAGTAGTATCTAAAGCTCGAGCACACTTACTATCCTCAATTAAAGTTTGGATGCGTGTCTCTAATTCTGAAATCTTCTCCGTCAGCCTGACTGTCTCCTTGCATTTATCACATATAAACCCTATGCCGACGGGGAAGGCTATAGTAAACATATGGCATGAGGTGCAAGTGACAATAACAGGACAAGACATTACTCACCGTGTTTGTTGACTGATTCTTACATGGGCTTTTAATGAACTCAGATGCACGGGCGCGCACGAGAAAAATAAATAAATAACTGAGCGCACGGGTGGCGCCTTAACAGGCTAGGGAGATACTAGCGTGTTGTGCTAACAATAACGGAAGCTAGCGATGTTAGGTTAATCTGTTAGGTAAACTATAATTAGTAGTATAAACAACTAGAAATGATGGTTCAAAACAGAAAGAAATGCGAGGCTTAGACGGAGCTAACAGCCTCGGAGGAAACACTCTCACACAGCAGGCAGCGAGGCAGACAGGAGCAATCGATCAGCGAGGCAGACAGGAGCAATCGATCCCAAAAACCAAGAACAAAACAACTCCGGTTATCTAATCCCAATCTCTTAACTAATAACAAAAAGAAAAGACGGGAATCTTCAGCGCAAAGCGCCCTCTCTAACTGTTCTAACTAATAACAAAACAACTAAATGATGATTTTATTATTTTCTGTATATTTAAAACATTTTAATAAAATAGTCTCAAAGCTCATTTAAAAAAATTGCACTTTGTAAGCGCTTCTGATGCTGAGGAGTACTTCATATCTCCGACTGGAAAGATCCGAGGCCGCTCTTCAGTGTCCTCTGCTGCTTGGACTTGCCTTGGCTCTTAACTTACTTAATTCTCTCCGTGCCAGGAGGCACACAAGGCTTGGACATCACTCCTCCATTGGGTTCGGTTTGCAGCTGCACGTCGCGCTGTGTTCCACGTGTTCCAGCCTGCACCGTTTCGTTCTATTTCCACCATTCGCCGCCAAGTTGTTTTTGGGCGGCCCCTTTTCCTTCTTCCTTCAGGTGTCCACCCGAGGCACTGCATGAAAAGGGGGATTTTCGTCAGTAAGCGTCACTGTAGATTGTCGTGAAAGTTCAGGTTTACGACAGTACACGGCAATTTACAGGCAACACTGAAAACTGCCGTGAATTGTCGGAAATTGACGTGGGCCTTGCTTGGCAGTTGTCCCCCCATGACCCCCCTCCCCCTAATTCTAGAGGAGGCTTTAACATGTAAATGAAAATGCTGTGAGCTATACAATGCAAATGAGGGTAGCAGGGGGAGTTTTACACCAGGTGACATTTTTCTAAAAGGTATTAACTTCATTCTAAGAAAATCTCTGGTGTAAATAGATCAGGCTCAGTTTAAGCCTAATTATAGACTCTTAAATTTTAGCTTGAAATTTATATATTTAATGAAAGTATTAGGGCTGTAATCAATCAAAGAATATCTTGGTCGACTGAAGTCCTGACTAAAAATCTACTAAAAATGAAGTTAGGAAAAACAAAAACGTTAAATGAATTAGCTGTGCACCTTGTTGTGCGCCTAAATTAATTATAAATTAACATAAAAAACTGGTAGGCTGTTCTATTTTACTTTTTGTTTTGTGTAAAACAAGTAAAAACGGAGATATGATCATTTAAACTTTATATTAAAAATGTATGTGTATAGCCTATTGACGCGTTCGTAAAAGAACGCAAGATGGGATGTGACAGACGATGCATTTATTCTAATAAATTTGTCGGTTTTTGTCATAAAACAAAACGGAGAAAAATGTGTTAATCTGCTGACTCTGCTCTTCAGGCTGCACATTTTACGGAACGGAGGAGGATCGAGCCAACTGAGCAAAGACGCGAAATTGAAAGGCAGGAGATTTACAGAGTAGACAAAGAGAGACATATATACGTTATATATAGAGAGAGAGAAATTATTGCTAGTTTGAGTAGATTTTGAGAGTAATTTAGGAGTAGTGTAGATAGTTTAGGAGTAGTTTAGGTAGTTTATGAGTAGTGTAGATAGTTTAGGAGTAGATTAGATAAGCTGTTTTGAGGAGTGGCACAGATAAAAAAAAAAAAAACAGATAAACACCTGATATTTGTTGTAAATAGTTGAATGTATGGT
This sequence comes from Chrosomus eos, assembly GCA_036326025.1. NCBI lineage: Eukaryota > Metazoa > Chordata > Actinopteri > Cypriniformes > Leuciscidae > Chrosomus > Chrosomus eos. Next base: position 39,851,378 of record CM070823.1, on the reverse strand, counting down.
TTGATTTTGTGTTCATTTTACCATTTGTGTGGTATATTTTGCACTATTGAGGAACCCCTCTTACTCAAGGAATGAAAGCCCAGCTAGCTGTGTAATTGTACATGAAGTGTTTTGTAGTTTCTAAGCAAAAAAGAAAAGAAAAAACGCCTATTGCCACACCTGCTTTTTGCTGTATATAGTTTCATTTTATCTCAATTTTACCTTTTTTTATGTTGTATTTGCACTATTTGGGAACCCTCATACTCGAGGAATGCAATGCCTTAAATATAGCTCTCTGTATATTTGTGTGCACAATTTTTTTTTTTAAAGTGGCAAAGCTAAAATGAAAAAAAAAAAAAGCATATGGCTACACCATAGTTTTTTGCTATTTTTGCCATTTATTTTTTGTATATAGCTTGATTATATCTGAATTTTACCATTTTATTTATTATTGTATATTTTGACATTTACAACTTGTGTTTAGATTTTAAACCTTTTAAAATGCTTCATTGAGCGTGTTTGTGTTTTTTGCAGAAGAAAAGCTATAATTTTTCTATTCGAATTTTGTGTTTTTCGTGTGGTTTTGGGTCCAGTATGTTGATACAGCATCAAAGTGAAAAACTAATTATCTGGTCATATGTGATGTTGTGCTGAAAAAAATGATACCAAAATTTGGTATGGTAAACATTTGTTTATGTCGCAAAATTAAAAAAGTACTCAAAAAGGGCCAAAATAGCCCAAGACTCCGAAGGGTTAAATAATTTTTTTGACCTAACGTTTTGCACTGAAATGATCGAGTCTGTTGGCTCGGACAGCGTCCGAACATCAGTACGTGCACCAGTGCAATATCATAGCGATTTCCGAAAATAGTAGCAGTAGCCTACTGTTGTCAACTAGTGATATCGTCACAAGAACTGTTGAGGAATATGGAACATAATAGACAATTGTTTTGTCATATGTATTGTAACTGACAGACACTATCAGTGCAGCCGAACATAGGAGCTCATACCGGCTGTGGCACGAAGACTATTAACTTTTTTTTAAATGCTGCCACACTGCCGATTTCTTTGTTGACGTGGTAGAAGAGGACTGACTATTCTTAAACGCTCTACAATTAAATAAATAATATTCAGCAAACCTTCTAGAAACCTACTTTCTTCAATCTGTCTCTATGTGGGTTGGGCTAATCCAAAAGAAGGGAAAACAAGGGGTGTTCTGAAGACAGACTGTTACCTGTGAAACAGGAGTGCTCTGAAAACACCCCCATTTCAATTAGTGCTTTCCATTTGATGAAATTAACGCAGCTGAAACTGTTTTGTGAGCGTGCTGTCTCGTCAACTTAACGTACTCAGTTTGCTGCCGGTGTAAATTTGCCGTTTACTTTAGTAAATTGCAGGTTGCCGTCCATAGAGGATAGGTTGCTTTGGAGTCGAAAAACTCCGTGGAAGAAACTAACTCTAGGAAGAGAAGAAGGGTTCACAATCCTGAGATTGCGGTAAGACTGCTATCTAAGCTAAGCTTTTTTTAAGTAGCACAAGCTAACGTTAAAAGTAGCCTTGCAAAAGAACAAGTGTAAGTTGCTTTATAAAAGTGTATTTTTTTTTTTGGTCTTGTAATTTACAGGAAGCAGTATGCCGTCTTCACATTTCTGAGACAAATTGTAGGCGCTAACGTTACGAACCGGAGCAATGGTAAGATAAAAAATAAATAAACTTTCATTCTCTTGTATAAGGAAATATATCCGTTAATAGATACTGATCTTAACTGTGTTGTTTTCTCAGACTAACCTCACCTCATAACGAAGCCGTGACCTCATATTCGCTCCGAGCTATGCAAGTCCAGATGATGCTGATAATGACGACATTGTGTGAAAGTAACTTTTACTATTTTCTCCATTGTTTCATTTTACTGTGACTTGTGGTGTTTTTTTGTTTTTATTCATATCACTCTCATTTAATTGTTTTCCAGCTGCCTGTTACGCGACGCAGGAGATTCAAGTAACTTACAAACAACCAGATCTTGCATCGCAGGCAGAAGCTGTGAAGAGTTCAGCTCCGAGCCGAGCGAGAAAAAAGAGGGTAAGATTTATTTGATTAGATCTGTTTTTGGACAATGTGACTATTTTTCAGGTGAATTGATAGATGTGTTGTGGTCATACGCAGTGCAGTACTGATTGTCTTTGGTTGTGTTTACAGCTGCTAGAAGCGAGACAGAGTGCTAGCTGAGGATGAGGTGGGCCTTTGGAAGTGCGCTACCATAGACATGATGTCTGATGAGGAAGATGGCATCGTCGGCGGGGTGTCTGGGTGGATTGTGACCTCCGTCCTTTCGCAGCCAAGAGCTCACAGAGCTCTGTGCCACGCTGAAGTCAAGATTAGAGGCGATTCCAAAGTACAGACGTCTGCAAAATGGACCGAATTTTGTAGCTTACAATTTGTTGTGTGGGCAGATCTCCTACGCTGTGTACATAGTGTGTGTTAATAAAGCTCTTTCTTTGAATAAACAGCATGTCTCTGGTAACTTATTTTCCTCAAATTCATTCATTTTTCTTGATGGTAATAATAGATGGTAATTGTATATGAATATACAACATAATAGCATATCATATGATAATATTATATATATTATATATATATATATATAATATATATATATATATATAAATAATTGAATATATAATTTAATTTATATAATTAATAAATCATTTTATATATATTATAATTTTGGGGTTTACATTTATAATGAGGCAGGCAGGGTGACCAATAGTAACAGATCTGCCAACCAATCACGAGTGATTTTTCTTGTTTAAATGTAGTGGTTTCAACCAATACTGAGCGAGGAAATTCAAGCCATTCTCTGGCAAGGCGCGCATGGGCGCTGCTATTCATATGCTAATTAGAACCATTAGCACCTCCGCGAGCTCTCCACTTACGTCATTGGTCCGTTTCCGTCAGTATTTGGCACAGGCGAACGCGACGTTCGCAGGCTGTAAATTGTCATTAACTGACGAAAATTAGGGAGATTCCCGGCCGTTTACGGGGACGAAAATCCCACTTTTAATGCAGTGAGGGCCACAGCACAGTCGTCCGTTCTGTCCTTCCTCAGCACATGGCCGATCCAGTTCCATCTCCGTCTCCTCACTGATTTTCTTTACTTCTGCCATCTCTAGAACGGACTTGTTGGAGATGTGTTGCTGCCATCGAATCTTGAAAAGCTTCCGTAAGCATTTGGTCTGGAAGATGTCTAGCTTCTTCTCCTCTCCTTTGGTTAGTTTCCAGGCCTCGCATCCATAGAGCAGAACTGAAAGGACTAAGCTCTTGAAAAGGGAGGTTTTGGTCTTCCTGCTGATATCGCTGGCTTACCATATGTTTGATAGCCTTTTGAACTGCGCGCTTGCCAGTGCCACTCTTTTCTTGACATCCCCTGTGACTCCACCATCCTTAGTGACGTTTGCACCCAGATACGTCAAACTCTCCACCTCCTCTACCTCGCTTTCTCCAACCTTCAGCTTGTTGTCGCTCTTGCTGTTGGCCTTCATTATCTTGCACTTCTTGTTATTCAGTTTTAGGCCAACCTTGGCTGCATTGTCCTCTAATCTGGTTGTTTTGTGCTGAATGTGATCCATTGTTGAAGATAGAAGGGCAAGGTCATCTGCAAAGTCAAGGTCTTCCAGCATGGTAGTGAAGTCCCATCGGATCCCAGTTCTTTCACCCTCCACAGTTCTCCGCATTACCCAGCCGATTACCAGGAGGAACAAAAATCCTGACATGCAGCACCCCTGCTTCACTCCTGTCGTCACTGGGAACCAGACTGTTGTCTCGTTCTCGTCCATAACGGAGCACTGAAAGTCCTCATAAAGGGTCTTGACCATCTGGATCAGTTTCTGAGGGATTCCATACTGACGCATGATGGTCCAAAGGCTGTCTCGGTGTATGGAATCGAACGCTTTTTCAAAGTCGACGAAGTGGACGTACAGTGTAGCATTCCATTCGTTGACTTGTTCCAGGATATTCCTAAGGATGAATATCTGGTCGACAGTTCCTCTGGCTTTCCTGAAGCCGGCTTGTTCTTTCCGATGGAGTAGCAATGAATCTACTCCAGCTTGTATCCTGTTAATGAGTATCTTGCTGAGCACCTTGCTGGCCAGAGGCAACAAAGTAACCCCCCTCCAGTTTCCACAACTCTGAAGGTTTCCTCTCTTTGGAATTTTGCAAATGAGTCCCTTGGTCCATTGTGCTGGAACTGTCTCTTGGTCCCAAATGAGGCCAAAAATCCGTTTCAGTTCTAAGCTGGTCCGTTCGGTGTCTGCTTTAAGCATTTCGGCTGAGATTTGGTCTACTCCGGGGGCCTTTCCATTCTTGAGGGCCTTCAGTGCGGTCTTGATTTCTTAAACATCTGGCGCCTCGACTGGAATATCTATCTCCTCCCTTTCCTCCTTTTCCTCGTGTGGTGGTTCTTCTGGTGTTTCCCTGTTGAGAACTTCCTGGAAATGTTCCTTCCACCTCGCTAGTCTGACCTCTTTACGGACTGACTCTTGTACTGTTGTACTTATATTACTTTTAAAAGATTTTTTATCATATCAAAATTTAATGGCACTAAAATTTCATAATTCTTGTGACCAATTTCAATATCAAAAAAAATAAAAGAATCTCAAGCTTTCCTATGACAAGTGTCACAAATAACAATAGAACAAAGGCACATAAGAAATCGACCTTGAAAAACTTAAAGGACTGAATAATATTATATTGTATAAAGTAATCAAATATGCAATACATAGTTTTCACTATAAATTCAACATTCATTCTTATTAATTTTACAAAAGTGATTCATTCAAGGGCACTAAATTACTTTCTTTCTGGTGTTTGATTAACATTATGGACACAAATGGCGACAGCAACTTTATTAGCAGCTACTGTCACTTTTAAGACTCAGGGTCGGAACTCAAGTGCGCTGTGCAAAACCGTCTCAAGTTCTCCATGGTCTCAAAACGAGCATTTACAAAATGAATTATCTCCCGCTGCTTACTGTGCCTGAGCAGTTTAAAATAATTTGTATCCAAACCACAATGATTAAAAACGCGTTTAATTTATAAACTTACATCATGTCTCAGCAAAATTTACATATTTCTACCGGATATATTATCGCCAGCCCTTTAGGCGAATATAGAGTTTGATCAAACACAAAAAGCAATATCAAACATCCATCAAGTTAATAGTCAAACTTACCGTGTGGGGGACTTATTTGTGGGGTCGACGATGACGCTGTGTTTTAAAAATAGTCTAGACCATAGAATGAAGTGAAGGGTGGAGGCGATTTATTGGTTGATGCGTATATTCTAATAAGGCGCAGGCACACCTGGCAGCCATCTATAGGCCTATGTGCAGCAGCAGGTCGATCGTTCACATTTAAATATAGAATAAATGTATTATGTTAAATTAAAACGTGACGTTTCATTTCACCATGCCCTGTCCTGTCATGGGGGTTTGATTGACAGGCGACCTGGCCAATCATAACGCTGAATACGCAATTTTGTCCGACAACAAAGCTGTCAGTAGATTAACGTCGGTGAACTTGAAAACGGTATTGTTTAAATTTAAATTACAATATTTGAAAGTTGAGACTGTTTCATATCAACTGAACTCTCTCTCGTAGTCACTTGTGTAACGTTAGTCTTTGCTCCGCGATGTATTTTTCAGTGCGTGAGTGAGAACATGATGTGCGTGACTCGTGAGAGCCGCCTGGCTTGTCACACAGTAACTAAAAAAAGTGTGTCTTTGCGAACGGTCACTATAATATTAATGATAATGGATTCCATGATAATGCATGGAATATTCGGCAAAGCGTACTAAATAACAGGGCTAATTTGTGGGGGACGTTGCATGGTAAGGCTTTGGCAATCAGATGACTAGTAGTATCTGCTCCATAGCCAATCAAGGGCCCCCTCCTTGTTCGGGCCCCGGGGCTTTAGCCCCGCCTAGCCCTATTGTTAATGCGGCCGTGCGTATGGGTAATCTGGACAGTAATTAACCTTGGTTTTTCTAGGTTTTTTCACTTGGTTGGGACTTCCCACGGATCCTTTTCGCTTGTGGGAGTTGATGTTTAACCCTCTGGGGACCAGAAACGCGTCGGCGCATTTTGCTCCTTTTTTTCACATAGCAGACAAATAGACTAAAGTACTACCAACATTTCTGGTCATATAGACTTAAGACATATTAGAAAATAAACTGTTAAATGTCTACTTTTTTATGTGCCCACATACAATCGGAATAAAATAGTGCTTTTGTAAAATAAAGAAAATTAACAGGGTGTGCGTTCTGCCTCCCCTTCTCCGTCAAGTTTTTTTCTGGAGCACTTCTCTAAACATAAACAGAACTCAGCGATTACTATTCACCCAGCCATAAGCAATATATCTTTTAAATCGTTTGAGTTTGTACTTTTAAATGACCCGATTCAAAACTAAAATAAATATTCTCCGTTTATGTCATCTTTATAAAAAGAGAGACGTGTCAGCCTTTCTAATTATCTTTCTCTCATCTCATTATTTTCTGTAATGTGACGCCCACGGAGAGCACGCGCTATTCAAACGCTAATGATCTGAAGCAACATGACGCGTACACGCCCATAAACCCTGAAAACACACTATATTTTTTAGTCAGATTAATCTACTGTCTTGCGCGGCTATATGAGGAACAATCCTGGGACATTTACCTACCTCAGATTGCTGGTTTATTTTCACTTTGAGGAGCGAGGAGGATCCAGCTGAGAAGTGTGTAAGTGTTTTGCTTGTGCTTTGTTCTAATCGCGATATAGAATAACGTTATTGTCTGTAAACGGAAAAATAGCGTACTGTTTAAATGTGAATCGTGTGTGTGGTTAAAAGGTTAGGTTAAAAGGTTAGGTTAGGTTAAAAGGTTAAAAGTTGGGAGATTTAACCTTTCACAATTATTTTCTCCCAAGATTACTAGAAGTTTGGCTGGGGTACCCATCCTGTCAAACTTATCTGAAAGAGAGAGAGAGGGAATGAATATATGAATACAATACCAGAAGACCAATCCAAACTATTGACATTAAATAGATGTTTACTATAAAATGAAATAGACATCAAATAGACAAGTCCACACAGGACTTCAGTGGCTGGTTATTACACCTCATCTATTAGTGTTGTTTTAGGGTAATCATTCGGACACCGCCAACCTTATAATCTGCAAGAGGGTACGGGTCTTTCAACTCATTGTGGGTAATTAAGCACATTTCAAGAATTGGTACCAATTCAAACGCCCTGAAGTGTTCTCGATACCATGAACACATTTTTTTTGGCAATGAAAGCAATGTTGTCTTCGATTATACAAATTTGAGCAATTTCTGCAAATTCTGGAAGTCCATCAAGAGACCCATGGGCAATTATCATGCCATTTCGATACATAATGCCATCATAAGAAACATTCTGAGCAACATTGACAGTGGTAATGCCAGTGTATCTAGAATTAAGGCATTGTACGACATCCTCTTTCATGACCTCAACTTGATGGTAGAGACACGTCTGACCTGTAAGGTGGTCTTTTCAGGGCTGGGTATGTGGAGGTTCTATCCAACCATCAATTGGTGTTTGCTTGCCAAAGTTAGTGTTATGTTCTTCAAACAAGTAGTTAGACACAAATTGCTTCAAGTAGCTATGCTTAGCTTCAAAACGCAATGTCCAAAGAAAAACTAAAGGACCAAAGCAGCGAATCATTTCTGGATAGTGGTCCAAAAAGTGATGCTTTGGAAGCAGTTGTTTAAGTGGGAAAAGCTCCTGATACTTCTGACGGTGTTCAGAGATCTTGCATTCCAAATATGCAATGGTCTCCTCTGTATGAACTGAAGACACAACCAGTTCCACAAAATCCTTCAAGTCTAAAATCATAAGCCACACAGGTTCATCTGCAGGCACCAAATTCCCAATAATCAATGGCAGCAGTCTTAACAGACACCGATTTTCATGTGCATTGCCACCAACAGATTTTCTCTCTGCAAATGTCTGTGGCACCAATTGAGGTTGATTTGTTTTATCACCCCACTTGTACGGAAAATTATGGATGAGTTCATTGATCTTTGAAATAAGTACAGAAAGCACTCTGCCAGCTCAACTGGCACTATGCCTTCAAAAAGATCATGAGCCAAATCAGGAGGCCTGTTTTGGCCTGTTGTAACATTAAAGTAGCTAAGGCTGTCACTGAAAACACATGCTTTTTTCACAGCCATGACATTCACACATTTCTCCTTTGCAAGTTTCACATGTCCTTGGTGTTCTTCTGCAGTCCTTAGTGTAAATTCACCTGCCTTCACTTCATTGGTCTGAGAATCTGCACGAGAAGCTGTACAAAATCGACAACAGTACTCTCCTGAAAAGTTCTCAATGAAGCCAGCCATTGAATGTGCAGCAAGATTATCGGCTACAACACATTCTGACAACGATCTGACAAAGGGTATGAGACAGTATATATATAGAGTGTATATATAGAGTGATGAGATAGTGTCACAGGTGAGGGGCGGGCGCCAGCGGGCCGCCCACCCCCTTCTTAGCGGACCACCGCCCGAGGAGCGTGCCGTGAGACTCATGAAAGGCAGACACAGCATTTAAAATAAATATAAGTTCTTTATTTAATATAATAAAAACAACATTAAAAAGTCTCTTTCGTTCCTAGAACCGCACAGCCGTCACAGTCTCACTTCAGAAGGATGACGATTCACAGGATCTCTCAGTTCACAGGGTGACAGCAGTCAGTAGACTCACTTCAGAAGGGTGATGACCCACAGGATCTCTCGGTTCACAGAGTGACAGCAGTCAGTAGACTCACTTCAGAAGGATGACGATTCACAGGATCTCTCAGTTCACAGGGTGACAGCAGTCAGTAGACTCACTTCAGAAGGGTGATGATCCACAGGGTCTCTTTCGTTCGTAGAACAGCAGTCAGTAGACTCACTTCCGACGGGTGATGATTCACAGGATCTCTCAGTTCACAGGGTGACAGCAGTCAGTAGACTCATTTCAGAAGGGTGATGATTCACAGGATCTCTCAGTTCACAGTGGGGAAACAATGGGTTAAAAGTTCGTTTCTCCAGTGATGCTGTAGGCTTTTAAGCTCAAACAGTAAATAACGATTAAGGACCTTCACAGTACAAAATAACCTCTTCAGTGCAGCTGTATCACACTGGACTTTCAATGGGGAGCAGATATAGTACTTTCCACAACGTGTGAATGGGGCTAGGGCCACTTCTCAGCGAAGGCACAGCACACTTGTGTTCACCTCAATTCCACAGCCACAAATCGATGTGTATCAATAAGGCAAAAGCACTGCAATTCACTCACACGTTAAGGCTGGTCAGAGGCCCCACTCCGTTTGTTGCGCTCGCTCCACGAGGGATTTCTCTTTCAATTCCTCCTCAACACACTCTGAAACACATAGCTCTTCCAACAATCAGATCCACATTTACTGCATCCTCTTCCCGCAATTTGAATACTCATAAGATGAAATCAGTTCACTTATCTCTTCTCTCTCCTTCCACCGCACCAATCCAGACGATAGCTCAGTCCAGCAGACTTCCCACAAACGATCCTCTGATCCAGCAAACTCAAATGGGCGATCTCCACACCCCAACGGTTTTCCTGAGGAAGCTTGTATCCAACACTGCTCCAAGTCAACCCTTTAGGCTCTTCAAACACTTCCAACTCACTGAGCACTTCAATCCCACTGAACACCGCTGCTTCGGCCTCAGCCTTGGCCCCTCGGCCTCTCCCCTGCTGCGTGCACGCTCCGTCTCCGTTCCTGTGTGAGCTTTCCTCTTCAAAATGGCTTCCTTTTATATTTCCACCTGGGAGCATGTGCCCCAATCACCAGGCAACTTCTCTCTCCACACCTGCCGCTCGTTTGCCCATTAGTCACCCCTGTGACAATAGACTGCAGCTGGTGATGAGATGATGATCAGCTGGAGTGGATCAGGTAATGACACTCAGGCTGCGTTTACACTTGGCATTAACATGCGATCACCGTGATCCGATCAAGCAGATCGGATCACTAGCCAATCAGGACATGATGCGTTTATATTTGTTCATATTAAGCAGCCTCTGTATCTGGATAACCGATCGGATTTCTGTTTCCCGCATAATATTTAAATCAGGTCTGTGGCACAACACCAGTAAAGATGATATAAAATTAAACAATATCCCAATTGCTTTCACTCACTCATTTTACTTTCATATGCAATCTCCATTAATTAGATCAAAATATATTTTTTGAAAGAAGGAATACTTCCAGAATTGATTTTTAAAAATAACTGGGTTGATCATGTTAAACAAGTCACATCATCGATCATCTGCGTGCAATGACTATTGACAGAAATGGGAGATTGATAAACATGCTGAAACAATAAAAACATTCAACATTTAACACATTCTGATTGCGATTATTCCTCTGGAAAGCAGCGTGCAGCTCTTCATTCATTAAGATCTCATGACTGACTGTGATTAGGCTATACAGGCGATCGCCTCGTTCAGATAATGTTGCACAATTAAAATGAAAAATGACACAGCATAGTAGGCTATCAAGTAAGTAAGTCTAAATAAACTATTTAAAGATTGACGTTTCTTGTTCAAATAAGTTTAATTTCGTGTCTAAACTGCGTCTGGCCATTATTTTCTGACAGCCACGCGGGGAGACTGGGCGGAGATTTAAATTATGTTCACCTGTGAATGCAGACACGATGGCTGGATTGCGTTTACTTACACTGAGATCCGATCATAATGCGTCCTCGACCACCTCCGAACCGGGAAACGCTGATCGGATAGCATTCCGATCACATGTGCGTTTACACTTGTCTTTTCAATGTGTATGTGGACAACATCCAGATACAGGTCGCATGTTAATGCCAAGTGTAAACGCAGCCTCAGTCATGCCCACTACACACGTGCTTTCATACAACAACATAAACACAAGACGAGAAGGAAGCAATGAATTCGTATACCGTGACAGGAACATATTGAAAAGTTCTCTTGGCCTCAAGAACATACTCCACGGAGTTTACAACTTCAAAATTTCAAACTGAAACTCATCATTGTCAATCCTGTGCTTTTGTAAGGTGACACAATAATTCTGTATGACAAAGGGAAAGAAGCATCACTCAGTAAATAATGCAAGTCCTCCAACAACTCATCGACAGCTGTGCCTGGGACATGATGGTGATTCTCGAGCTTCAACAGCAAGGAAGCAAATTTAAGCTCTACCAACTTTGGCAAATTCTTTGGAACCTCTCCTGTATCAATACAATCGTAATCCTCCTCTAACGTAGATGTATTGATTTCTTCATTTGAAAGAGTGTCATCAGATATTCCTCGTACTAGTGTTTTCACTATTCCTTCCTTAAAATCAGTCAACGAACACTGACAATGTTTTAGCCTCTTATGTGAATTGAATGCGCTATACACATTTGATTTAAACGAGCAGTCCTTAAACATACAACTTACTGTCTCATGACTGCGCAAATGCTTATTTGTGTGGAGAAAGTAATAATTTACTGAAGGAATGTCAGTAACACCACAAACATGACAATTTATCTTTGTACTTCGCTAGAACTTTGCTTTTGAGGTTGCTGCTCACTACCATGTGATCTGCATAAGTGGGACCGCAGTGCATTCCAGGTTTTAAAAGTGCATGGACAGTAAGAATATGCGCATGGATATGCTTGTCTGCAGCCATAGTGTCCATGTACCAACCTGAAGTGTTTTAAAAGCTTTGATCTTGATGTGTGAGACGAGCCACAATCTCTGCACAGCCACATGTAGGACTCTAGAACTCCAAAACTCTGTGAGAAAAAAAAGATATAAGTCACCAAATAATAATAATAATATAAACAACATTGTAACTGTTACGAAGCAGGATCCAAGTGCAGCAGTGTTTTTATTAAATAAAGACTAGAACTTTGACAAACTAAGACTCTGGAACAGAACAATCAACATAACAAGAGCACACTAAATCAAGAACTCACACCGACCAGGTTCTTGCGACGGCGGACCTGGGCCATGGAACGTGGGCGGACCTGGGCCATGGAACGTGGGTGAAGCAGGCTGTGCAGGGACCCAGGGCGGAAGCAGGCGACCACGGCGGTGAAGACCCCTCGGGCGGCCACGGCGGTGAAGACCCTTCGGGCGACCACGGCGGTGAAGACCCTTCGGGCGACCACGGCGGTGAAGACCCTTCGGGCGACCACGGTGGTGAAGACCCTTCGGGCGACCACGGCGGTGAAGATCCCTCGGGCGACCACGGCGGTGAAGATCCCTCGGGCGACCACGGCGGTGAAGACCCCTCAGGCGACCACGGCGGTGAAGACCCTTCGTGAACGGTCTCTGGCTGGACGTGGCTGACGGGACGTGAACGGTCTCTGGCTGGACATGGCTGACGGGACGTGAACAGTCTCTACCTGGACGTGGCTGACGGGACGTGAACGGTCTCTGGCTGGACGTGGCTGATGTGAAGCTCTGGCTGGACGTGGCTGACGTGAAGAAGCTCTGGCTGGACGTGGCTGACGCGAAGCTCTGGCTGGACGTGGCTGACGCGGAGCTCTGGCTGGAAGTGGAGCTCTGGCTGGACGTGGCTGACGTGGAGCTCTGGATGGACGTGGCTGACGTGGAGCGCGGGCTCGGCTGGGCAGATGTGGAGCGCGGGCTCGGCTGGGCAGACGTGGAGCGCGGGCTCCACTGGACAGACATGGAGCGCGGGCTCGGCTGGGCAGACGTGGAGCGCGGGCTCAGTCGACATATCCCTCCAGAGTCCAGCTGGTATAGCCCTTCGGCATCAATTGAGCAATGTCATCATCCAGCCCGCTCCAGAACAGGTCCATGAGCTGGATGTCATCTAATGATCCCAGATGACAGCAAGTCAAAAAGTCCCTCGCATATCTTTCGATGGGCTGGCCATCCTGAAACAGGGCAGAAAGGAATTTCCTCAGGGCCTGGTTGCTTACAGCTGCTGGATCCATTTTTTTTGGTGAGTTCTTCTGTTATGACGCAGCTGGAAGCAGGATCCAAGTGCAGCAGTGTTTTTATTAAATAAAGACTAGAAAGTAAATAAAAAGTAAAATACCTCACCTGTGTCCACAAAGACAAAACGTTGATTGTGAAATGTTGCATTTGACTGCACAAAATGGCGATGAGGGACTTTGAGCGAGCTGAAGGATCATTGGATGTGCTTTCCATCTGCGCATGTGCAAATATAGCTCCACCTGCTGACCAAAGTGCGGTACTGCAGAAGCAACACAACTGCATTTCATTCATTTAACACAAGTGAGCTGTGTAAATGGGAAATATCACTTTTTTCTAATTTTGTCAACACTACTGTTTTAATTTTAATGCACAAACGTAAGAGCATTATTTAATTTAAACAATTAAATAATGCGTAAGTGTAACTTTTTCGGGAAAAGATTCAAAGCTTCGAGTGTCGAGAACAGCGCCATCATGATCATGCTCCTGAGTATGTATGACCCCTGCCTGCAACAACATTTGACTGTGAATGTATCAAAAAAAGTAAAAAAACAGCATGAAGCTGGGGCAAGAGGCCCATGGCTAATGTTCATTGGTCACTCTGCTTTCAAAAGATACAATCAACAAGGTTGTCGAAGTGATCAGTGGGCTGATAAGGGAGACAATTGCCAGTGAGGTCAGAGAAGCTAAAATGTTTTCTGTCCAGATTAACACCACTCAAGACATCCCATCCAAAGACCAGTGCTCTGTGATTCTCAGGTATGTCACAGATGTGGTCCATGAGAAGTTGGTCATTCTGATCGATTGTGAGGCTTCTACTGGGCAGTTTTTTCCCGATCTCCTGAAAGAATCACTCACAAGACTTAATCTTGATGTGTCATGTTGTGTAGGGAGTACTACAGATGGGGCAGCCAATATGCAGGGCAGTTACAAAGGCTTCTCTTCCTTTCTATCAAAAGAGGCCTCTAACCAAATCCACGTCTGATGCTATGCTCATGTCCTAAACCTAGTATTAGCAGACACAACAGATAGTGTTATTCAGATTGCATTGCTTTTCACTCTCTTGAATGACATTGCTGTTTTTATAAGGGATTCTTACAAATGCATGAAGAAGTGGGAAGAAACCTGCACAGACAAGCGACACAGAATACTCTCTCCAATAGGACAGACACGGTGGTGGGCAAAAGATGCTGCTCTCACAAAGGTGTTTGGGAGTTTTGTAAGCTCTGACAGTGCCATGTAAGTAGATCTAGTCTTGACTTTAACAGTAATTTAACTAGACAGAAACATGAAGCCTACTGCTAGAGTCAAGGCCAAAGGATACATTGAGGGTCTCCTAAAATTTGAGACAATTCTCACAGCCCAAATCTTCCTACGGATTTTTAAGCGCACGACCCCTGTCCAAATACCTGCAGACAAGCGGAATGGATCTTCTGACCGCACACCGCCTGGTAGTGGGAACAGAGGATGGGCTGAAGAAGTTTGTGCAAGACTTCAGTGGCGTAAAAGAAGCTGCACACCAGTTTGTGGAGTGGACTAATGGTGAGCTGCTGGAGAAGGGGGACTGTGAGATGGAGGTGGAGGTAGCACTACCTGAAAAACGGGTTAAGAAAAAGATCATGCGGGAGTCACGTGATGCGCTCAGGTAATGAGTCGCAACCAAGAGAGCTCTCTAGAAATCGCCAATATCTGTTGAATAAACACTGAAACATTGCCCAAATAGTAGTAAATAGTCTGCCGGGTACTTGTGTGGAACGTGGAATTATGGAGCGTCGACCAAAACCTAGGAAAGATGAGCATAAAACCGTCGAAACAACTGAGAGAAAGTCTCCGCAAATGGCCGCCGAGGGGATCGCCTCTGAGGGGGAAAGTTCAGCGGGGGTGCTCGCCACCGCGCTGAAAGAGTTTCGGGAGATCATTGGGAGTGTTAAGCAGGAGCTGATCTCTCAAATGTCGGACCTTCGCAACTCTATTCAGGGATCAATTGATACCCTGACCCTGTCCGTATCATCTATGCAAGGCCGGATCACTACGGCCGAGCAAAGAATTAGTGATGTGGAAGATGCAGTTTCGGGAAATGAGCGATCCCTCAGTCTCCTAAAAAAAGACAACGAGGTTCTCAGAAATAAGCTGGAATATATGGAAAACTACAACAGACGAAATAACATCCGCTTGATTGGATTGAGTGAAGGAGTTGAAGGTCGGGATACTGTCGAATTTTTTAAGACATGGCTGCCGAACGTTTTGGGAGAAGAGAACTTCGGCGCTCCAGTTGTCATCGAGCGTGCACACCGCGTTCCGGCAGTCCGAATCCCGGCCAAGGCTCCGCGGCCCATCCTGATTCGACTTCTGAGATTCCAGGACCGGGAGAGTATTCTCCGTATCGCCCGAGATAAAGCTCCAATTTCCGTTGATGGCAAGAGAGTCAGCTTTTTTCCGGATTTCTCATCAGACATGATGAACCGCAGAAGAGGGATGATTCCAGCGCTTAAGGCATTAAAGGAGAAAAATGTCAATTGCCATCTCATATATCCCGCTCGCATTCGTATTCTTACGGAGGATGGTGGATCACGGTTCTGTCACACACCTGATGAAGCCCACAAGTTTCTGTCGGAACGTGACTGAGCTGTAGGCTATTGACGCGGCGGAGTCTGCGGCGCTTCGGGATGGAGTCTCATACTTGTCTCAGATTTATCTAACTCAATGATTAATTGTTAGATCTGGATGGGTAAGTGAATTTGTTAAACGGATACGTTTAAAACTTTACCTGATAATCTTTGGTCGCCCGCGATTTTTTTTTTTTTTTTTCTGGTTTCACTATCAGTGAGGGATTTCGTTTGAATATAGACTGAAGCCAGACATGGACATTTTTTCTCTGACGGGCGGCTGCACATGATTGGATTTCTAATTGAGTTCAATAAGTTTGGGGCATTATTCTTATATGACTGTTGCTTATATCAGTGTTTTGGTTATAAAGAGAGCTCGGGGTTAGCCTCCATTCTTGATTGGGAAGGAAGTGCGAGCTAATCGTTTCTCAACGTTTTTTTTCTCCTCAGCTGCTGATAGTTCTGGTCCAGCAGTTTTAGTAGGTTCTCTGTGTTATATGTGTGTGTTTTTCGTGGGTGTGTTTTTTTCGGAGAGATGCAAGTCAATATTTCAATTCCAGGGGGATAGTGGATCGATCAGGATAATGTTAATTTTTTATGAGGGTATTTATGGTGATTTGGATCCCATAGATTATACATGACAAAGCCTTTGAAATTTGTGACATTTAATACTAAGGGTCTACATAGTCCAGTTAAAAGAAAAAGAGTATATATGTACCTTAAGAAGCTGGGGGCAGAAATAGTTTTCCTCCAGGAAACCCATTTAACAGACTCTGAGCATAAAAAATTAAAAAGGGAGTGGGTAGGTCAAGTGTTTGCATCCTCGTTTAATTCTAAGTCAAGGGGAACGGCGATACTGATACATAAAAATATCCCATTTACAGTTACAAAATCTGTACTGGACCCTTCAGGTCGATATGTATTGATACAAGGACATATGTATTCTGAACAGTGGACGATGTTAAATATATATGCTCCAAATATTGATGATCACTTGTTTATACAAAATGTTTTCCTTCAAATCGCTCAATCATCAGGCTCACTCTTGGTAGGTGGTGATTTTAACTTTTGTCTCGACAATGTACTTGATAGATCTTCAACCAGACCATTGCCTCTTTCTAAAGCAGCTAAATCTACCACTGCTTTTATGAAAGATTTAAACCTAACAGATGTTTGGCATGAACATCCACAGGCTAGAGATTACTCCTTTTACTCACATCCTCATGACACACACACACGTATAGATTATTTTTTGTTATCCACCCAACTTTTATATTGTGTGCTGGATGTTGAATATCTTCCTCGTTTATTGAGTGACCATTCTCCCCTTGTAATGTCACTGTCCATCCCAGAGAAAACAAGACGAACTTATAGGTGGAGGCTAAATCCCATTCTTCTTAAACAATCGGAATTCCAAAAATTTATTAGAGAACAAATAGATATTTTTACTTCTACGAATAAACCTTCCTGTTCCAACAGCTTTATATTATGGGACACATTAAAGGCGTATCTTAGGGGTCATTGTATTGCATATACTAAGGGATTAATAAAATCAAAAAAATCCAAATTGAATGAGCTAGAATCTGAAATCTCAGCACTTGAAAAAATATACCATACGGATCAGAATAAGGATGTTTATAGGGAATTACTTAGTAAAAAAATGGAGTATAATAAAAAGAACACCTACCAGGCAGAGAAGGCTATTATTAGCTCTAATCAGCGTTATTATGAGCTTGGTGAGAAAGCACACAAAGTTTTGGCCTGGCAATTAAAACGAGATGAACAGAAACGAACGATAAATGCTATAAATACAGGTAACGCGGAAACATGCATTCCTCTAGAGATTAATGATGCATTTAAGCAATATTACACAGAGTTATACACTTCTCAGGCAAGTACAGATAGTTCACAAATGGATTCTTTCTTATCTTCAATCCACTTACCATGTGTTTCAGAGGATGACAGGCTTGAGTTGGATCAGCCATTTTCTGCCTCTGAGTTGATTGAAACCATTCTTTTACTGCCTAATAATAAATCTCCGGGTGAAGATGGTTCCCATCCGAATTTTATAAAGTATTTAAAGATTTGCTTGTGCCTTACTTGATGGAAGTGCTTGACCAGTCTAGGACGGACAAATGTTTTC
The DNA here is from genome assembly GCA_036326025.1 of Chrosomus eos. Classification (NCBI taxonomy): domain Eukaryota; kingdom Metazoa; phylum Chordata; class Actinopteri; order Cypriniformes; family Leuciscidae; genus Chrosomus; species Chrosomus eos. The sequence continues at coordinate 39,833,638 of CM070823.1, read as the reverse complement.
CAGACTCTTTTTCCAATGCAATTATTTCGGTAATATACAAAAAAGGTAAGGATCCGCTGAAATGTGCGTCCTATAGGCCAATTTCACTCCTTAATGTGGATTATAAATTAGTTACTAAAATGATAGCCAAGAGAGAGAATGAAGGGCGACATATGTCACTTTGAGTGATTTATGACCCTTGATTGACCACGCCCCTTTTCCCCACGCTTAGCCCCGCCCCTTTTCCCCACGCTTAGCTCCGCCCCTTTTTCCCACGCTAAGCCCCGCCCCTTTTCCCCACGCTTAGCCTCAGCCCCCTTTTCCCACGCTTAGTCCCGCCCCTTTCCCCCACGCTTAGCTCCGCCCCTTTTTCCCACGCTAAGCCCCGCCCCTTTTCCCCACGCTTAGCCCCAGCCCCCTTTTCCCACGCTTAGTCCCGCCCCCTCCCACCCACTTCCGGAGAGATCATGTGACCGTGGGAATTCCCACGGTACGGAACCCCTCCCATCCGAACCGGTTCCGGTCTGGGCACGTGTTGTACACCTGTTACGGGCACCTGTCTTGATCAATGTAAAAAATGTTCAAAATAATGGAAAAACATTCAAAACAATACATTTTCAATCTTTTTAAGAAGGATGACAGAAAACAGAGATAGGTTTAGTGTTTTTTATTAAAGAAAAAGGTCATAACACGTAGTGATTAAAACCATTAAATCCATTTATATCATTAAAAACCATATGTCTTTAGCGTTCACACATTATTTGGTGAAATGTTCCATTTTACATAAACATCTGTTTAAAAAAGAGTTTTCAATCACAAAAATAACATATATTTTGGGCAAAAGTTGTGCTTTTCACATAACACGTAGTGATTAAACCCATTAAAAAATTAATGAGAAAGTTAAAATTGTGTTTTCCACAATAACACACAGTGCTTAAAACTATTAAAACAATTTATATCATTAAGATACTATTGTGTTTAGTGTTCATACACTTAAAACATTAATGAAAAAGTTTAAAAGCTGTTTTCTTAACGTTATCAAAATGTTCTAGCATTAAAACCGTTTGTATTAAAATTACTTACATCAAACAAATAGATCTAATATGCCTTCACTGTTCACACACACTTGTAAGTTGTTTAAACTGCATTTCTTAAAGTTATCAAAATGTTTTAGTTCTTAAAACATCTAAAATGTTAAAGCGTTAAAAGATCAACATCCAGTTATTTACAGAAAAGTAAGACGAGTTAAAAAGTTTTTTTTTTTTTCATTAAAAAAGATACATTTAACCTTCATTATTTTTGTCAAATGTGTTACATTTTACATAAAACACGTCATAATATTAAAACTACATTGTGTTAAAAATATAGTTTTTTAGCGGTCACCATACATTTTGTAAAATGTTAAAACGTTTAGACATAAAAAATAAATAATTAATACATTTAAAAATATAATACGATAATTAAATAAATAAAAGTTTTAAATTGTGCTTTCTTAAAGTTATCAAAATGTTTTAGCATTAAAAAACATCTAAAACTGTGTGTATTAAAATTACATCATACAAATAGAACTAATTACTATATTTGAAGATGTACTTTTTTCACAATTACACGTTGTTTAAAACTATTAAAACAATTTATATCATTAAAACATGTATGACTTTAGTGTTCATACACTAGTAAAATGTTAAAACATTAATGTAAAAGTTTAAATTGTGTTTTATTAACGTTATCGAAATTTTCTAGCATTAAAACATCTAAAATAATGTGTAATGCAATTTTATATCAAACAATAGATCTATTTTCTATCATACGTTTTCTAAAATTAAAACATCAAACAAATAGACCTAACATGTCTTCAGTGTTAAAAATCACAATATCAAAAACGCATGCATACATTTTTAAAAAAACTGACTTACGTTTTTTACATCCACGCTTTGTTGTTGAAAGAAGAACAAAAGTAATTTAGTTTAAAGATTTAATCCAACACCATCGATATATCCAAAGGTATTAATCCATCACTATAAAGGTATATCCAAAGGTTTAGAGATTTTAACTCCAAAAGTTGTGTAAATGTAATTTCCCGGGAGCTCCACGAAACACGTCCATTCACTGGCATCCCAAAAGTTAGACTGACATCTGTGAAGTCTACAAAGTAGCCTGACTCAGACTCCACCCCTAGAGCCGTCCCACACCTCGACCCCTCCCACAACAGATGCTGAGGCGTGGGAAAGGATGACAAAGAGTTCCCACGCGCACACACGCACACGCACACGCGCACACACACACACACACACACACACACGCGCGCCACACACGCACACGCGCGCACACACACACACACACACACACACATAATGAAAGAAGAGACGCCCCCGTGCTCCGTTTGAAAAGCCACAAACTCGACGTAGGCCTACATTCTCTTGGAATTTAGGCTACGCTACTACAGAGTCAGACCCAAAGACTCACGGGAGATGCCTTTATGAAGCTATGATGGATTTAACTTTAGCTCCGCGAAAATTACAAGGATCATGATGAACGAAATGAACCGGCGGAACGTGTGGAATATATTTTTCACTTGTCTGGAGGATGTGCGTGTACATATGATTTTGACAAGGACTACGTGATGGCAGATTGACCAATGTGGATATAACGATAGAAGGTTTACATGGAATACAACAGAGCACCTTCGATTTGGTTTTCACAGAGCGAGATATTGGATTTTATTTTTTACCACATTATGGATTGGTATGAAAAGACTGAGGAGACGGATTAACAAATGAGGAATATACAGACTGCTCGTGGACCACGTTAATAAATACACACGTAGGCCTATTAAATAAATGTATTATTTGATGTAATAAATAATAAATATACTACCTTTGTATATCCTTTGCATCCATCCTACATCGCTGAACATCGATAAACATGCCCTTACATGCTCCCTGAGACACAATCAAAGTCTACATGACATGCACGACATAACATACTGTAGCCTACATATAACACGGGTAGATTACGTAACGATCAACGTGCAAACATAATTAACAATGTAAACATTTAGACTGAATGCAATGATAGCGATCTTCAATCTCTCTTATGAACGTATTATACAATAAAATATGCACGTGTTTACAATTAGTTGGACGCACACACACATATTCCTTAGTTAACAACACATGATTTCACTATTATTTACATTGAACAAACGCATCCGCAAATTCTCTCAACATTAGATGTTTTCAAACTTCACGGAAAGTTTTAGAACAGTCCAAATCGTGAGCAGAGGTGGGGGGTGTTTGGGAGATTCCATTTCTAAAGGGTCTTTTTACTGTTTTAGAACAAATAACATTATGTCCAGGAGAAGTTCGCACTCACACACAAACACACTCCTACAATGTATTGTCTGTGGTAAGATCAGGGACTTGTTTTTAATTAAAGAAAGTTTTGTTTTTCACATATATTTGAAAAGTTCACCAACACATTTAAAAGTTTTAAAAAAGTTGTATAAGTTATGGTCGTATTCGTACATTTTATACGTTATCAGAAAATGTTAGAGAAAGTTGTTACTTCTTTTTAATACTGTATTTTTACAGACCTAAAACCATGATGCTTCAAAGTATGGAATATAAGTTTTTGAACATTTATAAGATTTTGAACATTTATAAATTTGTGTATTGCAAAAGCAGAAGTCTATTTTTATTCTGTATTTTTACAGACCTAAAACCATGATTAGAAGTAGTCAAAGACAAACGATTTTGAACATTTATAAATTTGTGTGTTGCAAAAGCAGAGGTCTATTTTCTTTAAATAAGGATTTAACGTTTTAATTTCTTTAAATCAGTCTGATGACACACATTATTTCTGTGATTAATTGATTAGTAATGTTGCGAGGGAGTTTCCTCACACGAGTAAAGCACTTTAGACGTGTTTGTGACAAACACATTGTATTTACTTAGACTTTTTAAACGTATTTAACATTTTAAATGTTTTTCTTCTGTCCAACTTACGTTTCATACGAATTGCCTGAGACGTTTAACAACCACATATAGGGAATGCATGTTGAATGCATGTTAGTACGCTGTACCACTACCATCACTGTAGTATTCTGAGGAAATATCAGTTACTTACTTGGGATAATCTCATTAAATTCAAAAACATTTGTTTAATTTATAAAATCAGTCTAGCACCACATGCTTTCTGAGTGCATTTAAACATTATATATTTATTTTATATGATTTGTATTCATGAAGACCTGAGGGTCGAAATGATACTTTTTTAATACCATTTTGAAGCAGTACCTTTCAGTGTGCGGACTTCACACTTCTTTATTCAGTTTATTTCACTCAGTTGTCCTGGACCTAAGCCCAATTTGGATGTTAGGAATGTGAAAGCCAGCTTTATGTTTTTGACTCTTCATTGTATTTCCATAATGCGGTGTATGTAATTTTATTTTTGTGATTTTATACTTGCGTTTATCTTTAAGGTAGCCTTTTATTACACCGGCTGAGGGACTAACGGTGAAAATTACCACTCTTGAGCTAACTTGGGTACATTTACATTGTTTTAATGCTGATTAATGTAACACTGTCCCACTTTTCAAATAAAGAGAAAATGAAAAAGTACGTTTCAGACATAGTGCAAACACGCAATGTTCGAGAAAAGCTCATATTGGTGTAATCTTTGAGAGGTCTCATCCCAAAAACGTAAAACTTTGTGTTGGGATAACCCAGACATACCTTTACTAAAATAAACTTTATGGAAGTCATTTTCAAGCTGTGAGTATGCTTCGACATGTAACTATACCATTATATATTTATATTATGTTCCCATGTTGCTTTAAAGTCTTTGTTGTTTGTTTGTTATTAACTATTACTTTTTATTTTTCAACATCCTATACAAATTAAAGAAACATATGAGCTAAGAATGTTCTCTAACCCAAAATAAACAGATAATGGAATGTTTGCAATCTACAATATATGTTAGATATTATAGTTGTATTTTACACACATCAACATATTTTGTCAAAGTTACACACTTGTAAAGCCTATATGGACTAACTTTAAAACATATGGACTAACTTTAAAACATAGGCCTAATCTTTATACAGAAATCACACACGTCCAAACAAACATACAATATTCAAAAAGACCAAATCACTAAGAAAAGAGGAAATGAAAAGCATTTGTTTATAAGAAATACACAAAAGTTTGCAAATGACGGTTTATCATTAGTTTTTAGCCATCTTGCACAGTAGATGACACCGTTCACATCTTGTTTCTCGGATTGTACGTGTTTTAGACGATGACTTTTCTTTAGAATTTATGTGATAGTCTTTCTGTTTGAGAATGCTTGACTATCTATGCCTGATGCTGAATCACACAAATATTAACACATGATGTTTTACACTTAAACCATTACCACAGAATCACTTGAGTTAAATTAAAGCTTGAGTTAAGTTATAAAACTAAACGTATCTTCATACCAGTGTGCCAGAACAAATTGCTTCTAACAAATCTTTTTTGTTATAAATACTCGTTTCTTACGTTTATTTGCAGTCATTAATTCAACATATTTGTGCTAAACAATCTGTTTAGTTATAAACATACAGTAACTGCAGTTTACTGATTTACTATGAACCATTTGAATAACTTATAGCTGTTACCCATTTATTAAAATAAGACTTTAAAATGTAATGAGACTATGTAGAAATTTTAACACGTTTTAATTAATATAAACATTTAATAATTGATATATTTTCATGTTCTAATATGCTACTTAATTAGATAACTTTAAAGATTACAACTTTTCATAATATATATTAAGAGAATTAGACTAAAAATTGTATTTTAACTTTATAATTTTAACGTTTAATTTTAAAACATAATTCTATATATTACGATGTATTTGCATAACATTTTGACTTATCTCATTAATGATTAACATCTTTTGCGAAATGATACCTAATATGTATTTGTGATCTTTAATGTTTAATCAAAATTTTAATTCAACGTGAAAATCACTAAAGTCATTCAAACAATAGTTACACCCTCTGTTTACGACGTCATGACGGATACGCCCCTATACAACTCCCTCCCCTCCAGTAGGGTTATATATCCACCCTGATAATCTCACAGGGAGACACAGAGCCGGTGACCTCCTGACAGAGCTGACCTAACAGGACAGTACGAGTTCAGGCGTAGACGTCTATACTACTACAACATCTCAGCGATCAAAGGTTGAAGGAACATTGTCTGATTGTTACATGGACAACCAAAGAACGCTTCAACATTCTTATATACCTGAGCATGACACGCATTGGGCTTCTTCGACTGACATCACTATGGAGGATCTGACCCATAACCCACAACTTCAGAATGTTAATGCACAAGACTCGGATGATCGTGCTGCAACGACTCAATCACATGACATTCCAGGAACTATCCGAATCTTTCAACATCGGATAGGGGACAAAGTTTACACCATCCATGAAGTTGAGTTCTAAAAATCTAAAAACTTTGGACTAAAAGCACGATGGAGCATAACTGCCCGTTGAGTTCTGAAGATGCTACGAACAAGCCTATGGTGTTTGACTGTGCCATGAGCAAAGAGTGCCGTTTAAGAGATACCATAGACTGTATGTTTGAAGATTATTTTAGAGGCCAGATGGTTGACTTGATGCATAAGATCATCGATGCTGCGTGTGATTCGAATAACGACTGTGCGGGAGATACTAGACATGTAACAAAACTCAAAAATGAAATGATTGTAAGAGGCCTAACAAATTCATGGCGTGATGTTACGATCGTGTGTCTTAATGCCAACGAGCCGATCTGTGTAATCCTCAGAAAAGTTCTGAGTGTGGTGTTTGATTGTAGGGACGAGTTTGGAGTTCTCTGTATGTGTACGTTTGTAACAGATCTATGTGCGTCACTGTTTTCAAAAAAAAAATGAGAAACTCTGTGCCGTCTGCGAAATCGTTGAAACTCTAGTCGCCTACATCCAAGGCAAGACAACACAGCCTGCAAAAAAAAATTATTTCCTGGTTAGACAAACTTTAATGTTATTTCTATTGTTTTACTTTTACTTTTTAACATTTCAATGTATGAATATATTGTATAACGTTTCAATGTATGAATATACTGTTTATCTCTCAATATATTGTTTAAATAAATTGTTTTAAAAAAAAAAAAAAAAACTTTTGTGGTCATGTCTGAGATCATAAAAACAACATGCAACCTTAATCCATACCATTAGGAGGTATTAAATAATAATAATAATAATTAAATGATCTTCATTCTTTTGTTTAGCGGTATTTAAAAAAAATGGACAAATGGTTCGCATTATACCCATATCTCACAGCATCTTTTCAATAATAGACAAGCTGTTTAAATTGAGTTTAAGCAATGGCAAGTGTTTACATGTATCAAAAAGACCATTGTGTTACACCAAAACTATTATTTGTAGAATGATAATGTAATGTATTGAGTTCTTAGATCTGTTTTGTGTTATCTCAGTGTTTCTTGCTGTATGTTTATTTGTTTTTGTTTAACTGTGATTGGAAACAGTGTTCCCCACCTCAAAGAATATGTATGTTACAGACGTAACAATGGTTTATTCAGAATGTAGCCTACTGTTTTAAAGCTGATGTGTGGGGTTAAGCCTATATACAATAGGTACATTGCTTATATTTAGATGTCAAAATAAATAATCTCAACCATACTATCAAAGCTAAATTAGTGTTATGGATCTATTGCGAACAGCATGCATATGTTTTGACCTTGTGATGCTTAGTAAAAAATTTGTAACTTCTCTTTTTTTCTAAAAAAAAAAAAAAAAAAAAACTTCTCTCTGGTGACATGCTGGAATTGCAGTTACTTCTGATGCATTGTGACTGTAATTCACATTAGTGTTGTCACGGTACCATAATTTCAGTATTCGGTACCAATACCAGTAAAAATTCACGGTTCTCGGTACCAATTTCGGTACCAAAGCTTAATTTAGATTAAATTTACATATATTAAAGTGTATATCACAGTTGATTAGTTATGTTTTCTTAATAAAACATCTAAAACCGGTTGTATTAAAATTTAATATCAAGCAATAGGTCTATTTTCTAACATATATTTGAACAAAAGTAGTAGTTTCACAATGACAGTGTTTAAAGGTGTATAAAAGACGGTATAAAGTTTAAAATACACATATATTTAGTGTTATTACACATTTTTTAAATTAAAACATATTAAACTATGTAGATATTAAAACTACATCGTGTTAAAAATCATGTTTAAAACAATGTATAAAAGTGTGTTTTTGGCGGTCACCATACACTTATAAAATGTTAAAAACGTTTAGACATAAAAATAAATAATTAATGAATTTAAAAAATAATTAAATAATTAAATAAATAAGTTTTAAATTGTGTTTTCTTAAATTTATCAAAATGTTTTAGCATTAAAACATCTAAAACAAGATGTATTTAAAATGATATCATACAAATAGAACTAATTACTAAGATGTACTTTTTTTCACAATTACCTAGTGTTTAAAGATGTATAAAGTAGAGGTCTTCACAGTGCACCCGAGACCCGTCGACCCGGGACCCGACCCGGGACCCGTACGGGTTCGGGTCAAAATTTTAAATGATCGGCCGGGTCCGGGTCGGGTCCGAATTTATTACTTCGGGTCCCGGGTCTGTTTAAAATTGTGTGTAATACCCGTGCGATCGGACTCGATCAGAGCCAGAATGAGTCAGATCAGCACTGCTTGTGTTTTTTTGCAACTTGTAAAAGTAGGTAAAGAAAAGAGAAATAATAAAAAAAAAGCGATCTCTCTTTCTCTCTCTCTGCCGTTAGAAGCAGAGCGCGCGGCCGCGCCCAGACTCAGTCAGAGAGAGTTAATGCAACTGCACGCACGGTAATGATGGATACCTTTGTGTGCAGTGGGGAAACAGATCTTTACTATATTAAGTTTATTTTATTTCTATATTTTATTTTATGTTTTTCTTGGTAGTAATTATTGATATGTAGGTAGGCTACTATGTATACGTGTCATTTTGAGTTCGTGTTCCTATTATGTGACATAGTAAATGGTTCAAATCTCAAAAATGCTTGCAGACTTTGAGTTACACACTCATATTTAAATATATTTCAAATCAGCAACAAAATGGTGAATTGTCACACAAATGTTTTCTATGACTCTCAAATTCGTTAAAAAAACCCCCAACATTTTAGGCTGATCCAGCTAGCGCGCATGTGCAGTCTCAAGTTTGTCGCATGTCATGTTTCTTTGGCAACCGAGCTTCCAGCAGAGAGCACATATGATAGCAAATAAATAATGTCAGCGGCCATGGCACTGAACGAGCAATTGTTATTATAAGTTAGTTCAAAAGGACAAACGGTTAAGTTAGTTATTATGCGAGTTAACTCGAGTCAGAATGCACATGTGCAAAGTTGCATTTGTCATCCATCACCGTGACATCAAGTGGACTTTTAAAGCTGAAATACTGAGTGGATTAAGCTTGGAATAACGAGAGAAAAAACATGGATAGAACTTTCTTGTCGGTGGATTGCAATGCATCACAGTCAGTCAGGTAACGTTACAAGAAAGTGAGACGACGACGACTAAAATTATGTAAGACAAAAAGTTTTATTTTTCGCAACTTGTGTGAAATAATATGTGACAATCGGGTCCAGTCGGGTTTGTGTCTTCCCGTCGGGTTCGGGTCCAGTTTTCAAATAATAAACGGGTCCAGGTCGGGTCCGGGCACGGCGTTTCTCGGATCTGCACGGGTCCGGGTCCAACTTTTGAAATAATAGACGGGTCCGGGTCGGTTCGGTTTAGCACATTACGGGTCTCTTCCGGGTCGGGCATGAATTTTTGGACCCGTGAAGACCTCTAGTATAAAGTTAAAATACACATATCTTTAGCGTTATTACACTTAAAACATTAATGAGAAAGTTAAAATTGTGTTTTCTTAAAGATATAAAAATGTGTTAATAATAAAACAGCGTGTATTAAAATTATATCAATTAAATATTTATGTTTTCTTAAAATATCTAACATCTCTTGTATTAAAACTACATTAAACAAATAGATCTAATTACTATATTTGAAGATGTACTTTTTTCACAATTACCTAGTGTTTAAAGATGTATAAAGATAAAATATATATGTCTTTAGTGTTCATACACTTGTAAATGTTAAAACATTAATGAGAAAGTTAAAATTATGTTATGCAAATACATCTAATTACTATATTTGAAGTTGTGCTTTTCACAATTACACATCGTTTAAAGGTATATAAAGTTAAAATACATACTTCTTTAGCGTACATACACTTGTAAAATGTAAAAACATTAATGAAAAAGTTTAAACTGCATTTCTAAAAGTTATCAAAATGTTTAGCATTAAAAACATCTAAAACAACGTGTGTTAAAATTATATCAAGTCAATAGTTATGTTTTCTTAAAACATCTAAAACCGTTTGTATTAAAATTACATCAAACAATAGGTCTATTTACATTTTAAAAAGTCTTACTTTTCACATAACACTTATAGTGGTTAAAGTCGTATAAGAGATTGTATTTTCAAATGTGTTTGCATTACAATAATGTGGTACAGGTACATCATGTCAAACTGACAGAATTACACATTGTAAATGTTTACTATAACTTATGGGATGATCAGGGGATGTTTTGTTTATGTCAACTTAAACTATTTGTATTGTTGTTGTTTTTAATCTGCTTTTTTGCATAAAGAACTAAGAAACGAGTATTTATAAAACAAAAAAGATTTGTTAGAACAATTTGTGTCTGGCACATCAGGTATGAAGATACGTTTGGTTTTAACTTAACTCAAGCTTTAATTTAACTCAAGTGATTCTGTGGTAATGGTTTAAGTGTAAAACATCATGTGTTAATATTTGTGTGATTCAGCATCAGTCATAGATAGTCAAGCATTCTCAAACAGAAAGACTATCACATAAATTCTAAAGAAAAGTCATCGTCTAAAACACGTACAATCCGAGAAACAAGATGTGAACGGTGTCATCTACTGTGCAAGATGGCTAAAAACTAATGATAAACCGTCATTTGCAAACTTTTGTGTATTTCTTATAAACAAATGCTTTTCATTTCCTCTTTTCTTAGTGATTTGGTCTTTTTGAATATTGTATGTTTGTTTGGACGTGTGTGATTTCTGTATAAAGATTAGGCCTATGTTTTAAAGTTAGTCCATATGTTTTAAAGTTAGTCCATATAGGCTTTACAAGTGTGTAACTTTGACAAAATATGTTGATGTGTGTAAAATACAACTATAATATCTAACATATATTGTAGATTGCAAACATTCCATTATCTGTTTATTTTGGGTTAGAGAACATTCTTAGCTCATATGTTTCTTTAATTTGTATAGGATGTTGAAAAATAAAAAGTAATAGTTAATAACAAACAAACAACAAAGACTTTAAAGCAACATGGGAACATAATATAAATATATAATGGTATAGTTACATGTCGAAGCATACTCACAGCTTGAAAATGACTTCCATAAAGTTTATTTTAGTAAAGGTATGTCTGGGTTATCCCAACACAAGTTTTACGTTTTTGGGATGAGACCTCTCAAAGATTACACCAATATGAGCTTTTCTCGAACATTGCGTGTTTGCACTATGTCTGAAACGTACTTTTTCATTTTCTCTTTATTTGAAAAGTGGGACAGTGTTACATTAATCAGCATTAAAACAATGTAAATGTACCCAAGTTAGCTCAAGAGTGGTAATTTTCACCGTTAGTCCCTCAGCCGGTGTAATAAAAGGCTACCTTAAAGATAAACGCAGGTATAAAATCACAAAAATAAAATTACATACACCGCATTATGGAAATACAATGAAGAGTCAAAAACATAAAGCTGGCTTTCACATTCCTAACATCCAAATTGGGCTTAGGTCCAGGACAACTGAGTGAAATAAACTGAATAAAGAAGTGTGAAGTCCGCACACTGAAAGGTACTGCTTCAAAATGGTATTAAAATAGTATCATTTCGACCCTCAGGTCTTCATGAAATACAAATCATATAAAATAAATATATAATGTTTAAATGCACTCAGAAAGCATGTGGTGCTAGACTGATTTTATAAATTAAACAAATGTTTTTGAATTTAATGAGATTATCCCAAGTAAGTAACTGATATTTCCTCAGAATACTACAGTGATGGTAGTGGTACAGCGTACTAACATGCATTCAACATGCATTCCCTATATGTGGTTGTTAAACGTCTCAGGCAATTCGTATGAAACGTAAGTTGGACAGAAGAAAAACATTTAAAATGTTAAATACGTTTAAAAAGTCTAAGTAAATACAATGTGTTTGTCACAAACACGTCTAAAGTGCTTTACTCGTGTGAGGAAACTCCCTCGCAACATTACTAATCAATTAATCACAGAAATAATGTGTGTCATCAGACTGATTTAAAGAAATTAAAACGTTAAATCCTTATTTAAAGAAAATAGACCTCTGCTTTTGCAACACACAAATTTATAAATGTTCAAAATCGTTTGTCTTTGACTACTTCTAATCATGGTTTTAGGTCTGTAAAAATACAGAATAAAAATAGACTTCTGCTTTTGCAATACACAAATTTATAAATGTTCAAAATCTTATAAATGTTCAAAAACTTATATTCCATACTTTGAAGCATCATGGTTTTAGGTCTGTAAAAATACAGTATTAAAAAGAAGTAACAACTTTCTCTAACATTTTCTGATAACGTATAAAATGTACGAATACCGACCATAACTTATACAACTTTTTTAAAACTTTTAAATGTGTTGGTGAACTTTTCAAATATATGTGAAAAACAAAACTTTCTTTAATTAAAAACAAGTCCCTGATCTTACCACAGACAATACATTGTAGGAGTGTGTTTGTGTGTGTGAGTGCGAACTTCTCCTGGACATAATGTTATTTGTTCTAAAACAGTAAAAAGACCCTTTAGAAATGGAATCTCCCAAACACCCCCCACCTCTGCTCACGATTTGGACTGTTCTAAAACTTTCCGTGAAGTTTGAAAACATCTAATGTTGAGAGAATTTGCGGATGCGTTTGTTCAATGTAAATAATAGTGAAATCATGTGTTGTTAACTAAGGAATATGTGTGTGTGCGTCCAACTAATTGTAAACACGTGCATATTTTATTGTATAATACGTTCATAAGAGAGATTGAAGATCGCTATCATTGCATTCAGTCTAAATGTTTACATTGTTAATTATGTTTGCACGTTGATCGTTACGTAATCTACCCGTGTTATATGTAGGCTACAGTATGTTATGTCGTGCATGTCATGTAGACTTTGATTGTGTCTCAGGGAGCATGTAAGGGCATGTTTATCGATGTTCAGCGATGTAGGATGGATGCAAAGGATATACAAAGGTAGTATATTTATTATTTATTACATCAAATAATACATTTATTTAATAGGCCTACGTGTGTATTTATTAACGTGGTCCACGAGCAGTCTGTATATTCCTCATTTGTTAATCCGTCTCCTCAGTCTTTTCATACCAATCCATAATGTGGTAAAAAATAAAATCCAATATCTCGCTCTGTGAAAACCAAATCGAAGGTGCTCTGTTGTATTCCATGTAAACCTTCTATCGTTATATCCACATTGGTCAATCTGCCATCACGTAGTCCTTGTCAAAATCATATGTACACGCACATCCTCCAGACAAGTGAAAAATATATTCCACACGTTCCGCCGGTTCATTTCGTTCATCATGATCCTTGTAATTTTCGCGGAGCTAAAGTTAAATCCATCATAGCTTCATAAAGGCATCTCCCGTGAGTCTTTGGGTCTGACTCTGTAGTAGCGTAGCCTAAATTCCAAGAGAATGTAGGCCTACGTCGAGTTTGTGGCTTTTCAAACGGAGCACGGGGGCGTCTCTTCTTTCATTATGTGTGTGTGTGTGTGTGTGTGTGCGCGCGTGTGCGTGTGTGCGCGCGTGTGTGTGTGTGTGTGTGTGTGTGTGTGCGCGTGTGCGTGTGCGTGTGTGCGCGTGGGAACTCTTTGTCATCCTTTCCCTTGCCTCAGCATCTGTTGTGGGAGGGGTCGAGGTGTGGGACGGCTCTAGGGGTGGAGTCTGAGTCAGGCTACTTTGTAGACTTCACAGATGTCAGTCTAACTTTTGGGATGCCAGTGAATGGACGTGTTTCGTGGAGCTCCCGGGAAATTACATTTACACAACTTTTGGAGTTAAAATCTCTAAACCTTTGGATATACCTTTATAGTGATGGATTAATACCTTTGGATATATCGATGGTGTTGGATTAAATCTTTAAACTAAATTACTTTTGTTCTTCTTTCAACAACAAAGCGTGGATGTAAAAAACGTAAGTCAGTTTTTTTTAAAAATGTATGCATGCGTTTTTGATATTGTGATTTTTAACACTGAAGACATGTTAGGTCTATTTGTTTGATGTTTTAATTTTAGAAAACGTATGATAGAAAATAGATCTATTGTTTGATATAAAATTGCATTACACATTATTTTAGATGTTTTAATGCTAGAAAATTTCGATAACGTTAATAAAACACAATTTAAACTTTTACATTAATGTTTTAACATTTTACTAGTGTATGAACACTAAAGTCATACATGTTTTAATGATATAAATTGTTTTAATAGTTTTAAACAACGTGTAATTGTGAAAAAAGTACATCTTCAAATATAGTAATTAGTTCTATTTGTATGATGTAATTTTAATACACACAGTTTTAGATGTTTTTTTAATGCTAAAACATTTTGATAACTTTAAGAAAGCACAATTTAAAACTTTTATTTATTTAATTATCGTATTATATTTTTAAATGTATTAATTATTTATTTTTTATGTCTAAACGTTTTAACATTTTACAAAATGTATGGTGACCGCTAAAAAACTATATTTTTAACACAATGTAGTTTTAATATTATGACGTGTTTTATGTAAAATGTAACACATTTGACAAAAATAATGAAGGTTAAATGTATCTTTTTTAATGAAAAAAAAAAAAAAACTTTTTAACTCGTCTTACTTTTCTGTAAATAACTGGATGTTGATCTTTTAACGCTTTAACATTTTAGATGTTTTAAGAACTAAAACATTTTGATAACTTTAAGAAATGCAGTTTAAACAACTTACAAGTGTGTGTGAACAGTGAAGGCATATTAGATCTATTTGTTTGATGTAAGTAATTTTAATACAAACGGTTTTAATGCTAGAACATTTTGATAACGTTAAGAAAACAGCTTTTAAACTTTTTCATTAATGTTTTAAGTGTATGAACACTAAACACAATAGTATCTTAATGATATAAATTGTTTTAATAGTTTTAAGCACTGTGTGTTATTGTGGAAAACACAATTTTAACTTTCTCATTAATTTTTTAATGGGTTTAATCACTACGTGTTATGTGAAAAGCACAACTTTTGCCCAAAATATATGTTATTTTTGTGATTGAAAACTCTTTTTTAAACAGATGTTTATGTAAAATGGAACATTTCACCAAATAATGTGTGAACGCTAAAGACATATGGTTTTTAATGATATAAATGGATTTAATGGTTTTAATCACTACGTGTTATGACCTTTTTCTTTAATAAAAAACACTAAACCTATCTCTGTTTTCTGTCATCCTTCTTAAAAAGATTGAAAATGTATTGTTTTGAATGTTTTTTCCATTATTTTGAACATTTTTTACATTGATCAAGACAGGTGCCCGTAACAGGTGTACAACACGTGCCCAGACCGGAACCGGTTCGGATGGGAGGGGTTCCGTACCGTGGGAATTCCCACGGTCACATGATCTCTCCGGAAGTGGGTGGGAGGGGGCGGGACTAAGCGTGGGAAAAGGGGGCTGGGGCTAAGCGTGGGGAAAAGGGGCGGGGCTTAGCGTGGGAAAAAGGGGCGGAGCTAAGCGTGGGGGAAAGGGGCGGGACTAAGCGTGGGAAAAGGGGCTGAGGCTAAGCGTGGGGAAAAGGGGCGGGGCTTAGCGTGGGAAAAAGGGGCGGAGCTAAGCGTGGGGAAAAGGGGCGGGGCTAAGCGTGGGAAAAAGGGGCGTGGTCAATCAAGGGTCATAAATCACTCAAAGTGACATATGTCGCCCTTCATTCTCTCTGCCAAGAGATTAGAAACTCATCTTCCTCTACTGATTAACCCAGACCAAACTGGTTTTGTAATTGAGAGACTATCAGCAAATAATTTGAGGAGATTTTTTAATGTCATCCATACTGCTAAAGAAAAACGCATACCGGGAGTAGCGGTTTCTCTTGATGCCGAAAAGGCTTTTGACCGCGTCGAGTGGTCATATCTTTTTGAAGTGCTGAAAAAATTTGGATTTGGAGCTGCATTTATTGACCTAATTTATTCACTTTATAAATCTCCTAAAGCAAAAATAGTTACTAACGGAATTACTTCTGCTACATTTCCCTTGTACAGAGGATGTAGACAAGGATGCCCCCTAAGCCCAGCTCTCTTTGCACTGGCTATTGAACCTTTAGCTGAGACTATTAGATGCAACTCTGATATAAAGGGCTTTGGAATAGGCCCTGAAATGCATAAAATATCATTGTTTGCTGATGATATTCTTTTATTTCTTACTGACCCTTTAAGCTCTTTGTCTAACCTACAGAGTGTGTTACAATTATATAGCACTTTCTCTGGATATAAAGTTAATATTGACAAAAGTGTCATTTTGCCATTATCAGGGTTCGACTATACTGCACTGGACGGCTTTTCCTTTAAGTGCTCTCCTACTGGAATTAAATATTTGGGTATTCAGGTAGATGGTAACTTAAAGAATCTCTATAAACTTAATTTGGCTAGTCTTTTGGAGATAGTGGGTAGAGATTTAACCAATTGGATGGACCTACCACTCACATTACTCGGTAGAATAAATGCAGTTAAAATGAATATTTTGCCCAAATTTTTATACATGTTTCAATCTCTTCCAATATTAATCCCTAATTCCTTTTTCAATTCTCTTAATAAGTTAATAAGATCATTTATTTGGCATCGTAAAACCCCTAGGGTCAGCCTTGATAAACTGACTTTGGATTATAGGCAAGGAGGACTGAGACTTCCCAATTTTAAGATGTATTATTGGGCAGTCCAATCCAGGTACTTAGCTCAGATGTTTGCTAGTACCCCTCTTCCCTCTTGGCTGAATATGGAGAAATCTGAGTTAAAAGAAGAATGTCCTGTCAATATTTTATATACATGGGATGACAAACTGATCAAAACAAGAACTAATAACCCCATGATTATTCATTCAGTTCAGACTTGGTATAAACTGCGGTCTCTGCTGGGACAGGGTAACTTTCTTTCCCCTAAAACACCTTTATGGGGTAACAGATTACTACCAATGTGTCACCAAAACAAAAATTTTAAGATATGGGCAGACAAAGGAATTACACTGTTGGAGCATTGCTTTGATGGTGATGTTTTAATGTCATTTGAACAGTTAAAAAATAGATATAATTTAAGCAATAAAGAATTCTTTAGTTATCTGCAATTACGAGATTGTTTAAGAGTTAAAGCAAAAACTTATCCTAAGATACCAGATTTTACATTTATTGAGCAACTCTGTTATTCTGATAAACCACTATATAAAACAATCTCTAGAATATATGAAGCTCTGATCTCAAATCAGCCTTTAGATGACCCAGATAAATCCAGGAGGAGATGGGAGCAGGATTTGGGGGTAAGAATAGATGGGGACCTTTGGGGTCAATTATGTAAAGATGGGGTCACCTCAACCTTGAATTCTAGGTATAGATTATTTCAGTTTAATTTTTTACACCAGCTCTACTACACTCCATCTAGATTACATACATTTAACAACAGTATTTCACCCCTCTGCTTCAGATGTGGTACAGAAGAAGGGACATTTTTGCATTCCACATGGCTGTGTCCTAAAGTTAAGGTGTTTTGGGTGCAGGTATGTGATAGCATATCACATATTCATGGAATTGATTTTCCAATGGATCCAGAGGTGTGTTTATTAGGCAATTTTACCAACTCTAACCTCCGAAACAGACAAGCTATTAAGCTTACTGAAATGTTGTTAATAATAGCTAAAAAATGTATTGCTTTGAAATGGAAAGCAGACACTGATGTGCCAATTGGATTGTGGTTGTCGGAGATTTGCAGCTGTGTACCCTTAGAGAAGATCACATATTCAATGAGAAGCAGGGGTGACTTATTTAATAAAATCTGGAAACCCTTTTTGAATTATATAAATATAGTACCACATGACTTAATTTGATAAAGTTATTTTCCTAACTGTCTTACATTGTATCTCCCTTTTGCGTTTATTTATTTTTTATTTATTTTTTATTTTATTTTCCTTTTCTTTTTTGTTGTTGTCGTTCTGTAGTTGTTGCTGTTACCTTCTTTGTGTTGTGTCTGATGTTGGTTATTGTATTTGAAAAAAAGCAAAATAAAATTTTCAAAAAAGAAAAAGAAAAAGATCATGCCAGGAGAGCTGGCAGAAGATGAGCCCTTAACAGCACCTGAGAGGGACTTTGAGGTGGCCATACATAATGTCATTATGGATACTGTCACTCAAAGTATTCATGAGCACTTTGCTGTGAGTGGAAAGCTTTGCTCAGATTTTTTCTGCCTTGATCCAAAAAACTTCCCTGAGGTAAGGGATAAGGGACTTCCAGGATCAGCAATGCAAAACCTCAGTTGCTTAATGAAATTTGATGCCTTAGGGTTAGGGTTACCCTAACCCTAACCCCTAACCCTAACTACTGGTACCTTACAGGCTGAGCTTGCAAGCCTGGCCACACAGTGGGAAAGACTAAAGCTGTCACCCCTAGAGGAGTACAAGGTGCGGACATCAGGAGAAAATTATTCACCTGAAGGCACAGAGGATGGTGATGAAGAAGAACCATGCGATGTAGAAAGGCCAGAATTGGTCCATGTTAACTGTTCTATGTGTAAGAATTGTGCCATTTGTGTTTACCTTATCTTGGCACAATACAATTTACTGACAAATTCATACCATGTAATTGGACTGGCCTACAAATTTCTTTTGACATTATCCACTACTCAAGTGACCTGTGAGAGAAGTTTTCCTACCTTTAAATTTGTGAAGAACAGACTTAGGAGCACTATCGGCCAAGAGCACTTGGAAGCATTTATGCTCATGGCAACAGAGAAAAACATTCTGATGTCCTTGGACACTGTGGTGGTGATAAACAAGGTTGCAGACACCAGTGACCTTCTCAGACGGCAGCTCAAGTTTTAAGGTAGGACATGTTTCATTTGTCAAGATTTTTTGTTTTTATGACAATTTAATAGGACTAAAGTATCCATTCATTATGCTGACCAATTCTATTATGACTAATGAAATACTGTAATAAAAATGAAAGGCACTCCACCCTTTTCCCTGCTCATGTTTTTCAGGCCAAAACTCCTATTTCCCACCTCCAGCTCAGAAGGAGGACTCTACTCTGTGCCCCTGAGGTAAAGACACTACTCTCTGTGCCCCTAAGAGGTCACTTCCTCTGTGCCCCTAAGGTAAAGACACTACTCTCTGTGCCCCTAAGAGGACACTTCTTCTGTGCCCCTGAGGTAAAGACACTATTCTCTGTGCCCCTAAAAGGACACTTCCTCTGTGCCCCTGAGGTAAAAACACTACTCTCTGTGCCCCTGAGAGAAGGACAGTTCCTCTGTGCCCCTGAGGTAAAGACACTACTCTCTGTGCCCCTAGGGTAAAGACACTACTCTCTGTGCCCCTGAGGTAAAGACACTACTCTCTGTGCCCCTGAGGTAAAGACACTACTCTCTGTGCCCCTAGGGTAAGACACTACTCTCTGTGCCCCTGAGGTAAAGACACTACTCTCTGTGCCCCTGAGGTAAAAACACTACTCTCTGTGCCCCTGAGAGAAGGACAGTTCCTCTGTGCCCCTGAGGTAAAGACACTACTCTCCTGTGCCCCTGAGGGTAAAGACACTACTCTCTGTGCCCCTGAGGTAAGGACACTACTCTCTGCTCTGTGCCCCTGAGGTAAAGACACTACTCTCTGTGCCCCTAAGAGAAGGATACTACTCTCTGTGCCCCTAAGAGAAGGATACTACTCTCTCTGCCCCTGAGGTAAAGACACTATCTCTGTGCCCTGAGGTAAAGACACTATCTCTGTGCCCCTAAGAGAAGGATACTACTCTCTCTGCCCCTGAGGTAAAGACACTACTCTCTGTGCCCCTAAGAGAAGGATACTACTCTCTCTCCCCTGAGGTAAAGACACTACTCTCTGTGCCCCTAAGAGAAGGATACTACTCTCTCTGCACCTGAGGTAAAGACACTACTCTCTGTGCCCCTAAGAGAAGGATACTACTCTATCTGCCCCTGAGGTAAAGACACTACTCTCTGTGCCCCTGAGGTAAAGACACTACTCTCTGTGCCCCTAAGAGAAGGATACTACTCTATCTG
The DNA here is from genome assembly GCA_036326025.1 of Chrosomus eos. Classification (NCBI taxonomy): domain Eukaryota; kingdom Metazoa; phylum Chordata; class Actinopteri; order Cypriniformes; family Leuciscidae; genus Chrosomus; species Chrosomus eos. The sequence continues at coordinate 39,813,180 of CM070823.1, read as the reverse complement.
CCCTGAGGTAAAGACACTACTCTCTGTGCCCTGAGGTAAAGACACTACTCTCTTGCCCCTAAGAGAGGATACTACTCTATGTGGCCCTGAGAAAAGGACAATTATCTCTGTATATAATCAGAGTCTATAGTTCATTATGTATTTCATTTCAAATAATGTAACTAACCAATATATTCATTAAGAATATAGACAAAACGTGTATTAATGTAACTGTCTATTGGCAATATGCTTAATCGTTTTATATTTATTTCTATTTATTAAAAATAACAACATGAATTATCAATTTGCCACTTCTATAAATCAATGACTTAAAAAAATCACAAATCCCTTTACTCTGCTCTCATTTATAAGGCTTTAAAAGCATATCTATAATGTTTAATAATTGTATTTTCATACTTTATTAATAATCATTTTATCATTTCTAAATGAAGTATTGCATTATTTATAAACCAGTTATTTAGGAGTTGTCAGTGGTTCATAAGATTACTTAGAAAGTGTAAGTAAATGATTAATAAACTATTTAAATGTACATTCATCCATCTTATTATTCAGACATATAGTAATAGTTACTTAGTGTGTTTAGTAAACGCTTTATTAACCTGCATTTCAACTGTAATTCAGGGTTAATTCAGGTAGTTATAAAGCATTTAGTAGTGGTCAGTTCAATATTTTTGTGAGCTCATCTAAAGTGAGGACTATTCATGCCTTGTAACGCATTTATAAAGGACATTTTAAAGGCTGTTAATATTTCTATGTTCGTTATCACTGTGTTGTGTTTGTTTCATTTTTTCTGTTTAGAAGATAAATGAGTCTTTAAATCTCCTGTGTAAATGCTTTACAAGGCATAACTATTCCTCATTTTGAGCTCACAAACAGTTAACTGACCACTACTAAATGCTTTATAACTACCTGAATTTACTCCATTTACTTGCACTTTCTAAGTAATCTAATGAATCACTGACAACTCTTAAATAACTTGTTTGTAAATAATGCCTTACTTCATTTAGAAATGATTAATTGATCATTAACAAAGTATGAAAATACAATTATTAAACACATTGTAAATATGCTTATAAAATCAAGAAAAAAGCATTTATCGCTGTATTTATAAACTGCTTATTAATGTCTATTACAGTGGTTACTCAACCAGAATAATACTTTCACCGCCGTCGCTCCCGCGGCGGTGAAATTCGGATCTGTATTTGCTGCCTTTTACCGCTAAGAGGCGCTACAATCGCAGACTTTGAAAGGTGTCCGTTTATTCTCTCTATTGCGTAATCTAACGCCGCGCCGCGGCTCATTCAGAGCGATTGAAAGCTGGTAACAGATGAATTCAAGTGAAACATAAACGAATTCATAATCACAATACTGAAATTAAATTGAATAAATAGTGAAAACATTACAACATAAAACATTGCAACAGAAATATAGCCTATTAGGCTATCAATGAGGCTCTGGAAGAGCATAAGACGAGATTTAATAGAGTTCAGACGGTAGCTCAGTGGGTAACGCAACAACATGAGTCTCACTGCGCTTCAAGCGATCCAAGAACGAATCTCAATGTAGCCAACATTCTGTTGGCCGACTTCATTTATGTTTTACCGTTCTTGATGCTTAAATAGGTAACTGTTTATTAGCGAGTTCATTAACTGTTTATTTATTTAATGTCAAGCGTTTTGTTTAATTATCAATGCCACATTAACGTAAATTTGCTATATTCCATGTAGAGCCGCTCCACGACCACACTGATGAGGGAAATGAAAATAAATAAAAGAAAGCTGATCGCGTCAGAAAATGAAAATAATGATGCTTGTCTTTAATCTGCTAAATTATTGTTTTGTGAATCCTTCACGAAATTGAGTTGACTGACAGTGGGCTACCTGGCCATAGCAACGGGAGAATTTTTTCAAAACAGATCCATACTGAACAAATCAGAAAAGACTGATTTTGTTGACTTGACAGACTAACTAAATAGTATTACTTTCAATAAAAAAACAAATGAAAATGTAAAAGAACACTAAAATCTATTAAGTTTTAATCCCGAACAAACATGGTCTACTTTTTTATTATTTATGCAGAGAGATTTGTCAATAGTTCTAAAACTTTTTTACCCCCCCCCCCCCTTTTTTTTTTGCCTAGCCTATATTTTATATTTATAAAATAAAATTACCATGCATTTCCATTTACATTAGGGACCATTTTATCCAACAAAATGCCTGAATTTACATCTGCATAATAATAAGAAGAAGAAGAAGAAGAAGAAGAAGAACAAGACGATAATGACAAGAACAAGACGAGTAAATAGCCAGATGTTAAAAAATAAACAAACAAAAAACAATATAAGAGTATAATATAAGAATATACACTCTAGCTTTCAGTTGCTTCCATCAAGGAGAAGGTTTAGACAACCTAGGGCGAGTAAAAATGTGTACCAGATGTCATTTGTGCCAACTGCTATTCGAATTTTAAATGCTGAGAAGATATAATACGAGTAGGGGTGGATATGTAGGCTATGTATAGCTTCATGGGAATGTTACTGTTTTAATTTATGTATATTTTTATGTTTGTGTTGGTGTCCTTGTGTGTGGTGTATAGTGAAGCCAAAGACAAATTTCCACTTGTGGATAATAAAGGAACTAAACTAAACTAAACTAAACTATAACAAAATTTTAAAACAGAGAAAATAATAAATTAAAATAGTTGCTACAAAATAATTTGTTACATTTAACGAAGGCAAAATTTAAATGTACAAATACATTTTAAACCGAATAGAAAAAACTTTTAGAACAAAAGTAAATAGAGTTGAAACTAGAGCTCAAAAATAGAGTTGAAACTTTAAAATAGAGCTCTGCAATATCTAATATTGTAGAAGTCTGTGGGCAAGTGTTTCTCGGTGAGCGTAGATATTTGTTCACCCTGTCCTTGATCCGCTTGCTGTCACTGCGGGGGAATCTCTGGGCAACTGAAGTTGTTATAAAGTTCCTTACATTCCTTACATTTTTAGGCACAAATCCTGGGTTACTATTTTTATTAAAGTAAAAATTGTATTTCCTTATATTCCTTATACTTCATTTATTTATGGCATATATATTATATATATTTATATATATATAATAAGACCCAACCGATGCAAAAGCCTCTAAAAGCCAAAAATGAAATAGTAATATTGAATGCATGCTCTCAATACTTTGACTTTAAACTCACTAAATCCCAGCCTCAGCCCATGCCGGTACTTTGGTAGAAACCTATAAATAGGAGCCTGAAAAAAATGTTAATATTAAAGGAAAACGTTAGACGGACTTAGTTAGAGGCTTTTGCATCTAAAGTCGGAGGGCGAGGGCGCATATTGTATTTTGCATTTGAATGTTGTGTGACATTCTAACACATTTAAAGCGTGACGCACACAAACACAACTGAGAAACATTTTTATCTTATCATAAACATATTAACTAGTCAATGTTTATGATCAGATAAAAATGTTTCTCAGTTTTGTCAAGTCCGTCTAACGTTTTTCTTTAATGGTTGAGAGACATTTATCTTATAAACATTGACTAGTTGTGTGTTCGTGTCACGCGCTAAATGTTTTAGAATGTCACACACCATTCAAATGCAAAATATGCGCCCTCCCCCACTTTAAGCTAACTCAAGCCAGCTCCTGAGATGAGGCTGGCAAAATGTTGGTTTTTTCCCCGGCTCACAAATGAGCTCCCAAGCATGCCGCAAGCATTAATGCGGAGGCACACGAATGAAGGATCTCCATATGCTCATATTAATATTACGTACATTTTTCCAAATTCTTGTTTCCTAAAGTGTTACATTAAATGGTGAAAAATGTGTGTTTGTTTTAACGTGTGTGTAGCAAAGGTAAAGATGTTCATCAATAATTCTATATGGTGTTGTGATTTTAGACGAGCGGCAACAGGGCTAACACTTTTCATCAGTGTTGGGAAAGTTCACTTTCTACACGAACTAGTTCAAAGTTCAGTTCACACATTTTAAAATGAACTAGTTCAGTTCATAGTTCATTCTTCAAAAAAATGAACTAGTTCATTTATAGTTCTTTTTTTCCATATGTTGCGAGCTTTTTTTAAATTATTATTATTGCCACCACAGCCCATATACAACCACAGACAATTATTTTATCAACGGGCAGTTTGCACAGAAATGTAAGATTTTTCCCATCCTCACCGACCTCGTCATGAAACCCGTTTAAATGATCATACGACGCCTCCACGCTCGCTGGTTTGTCGACGGCGGCCGCGGCGTGACACTGCTGGCTGGTGTTGCCAGATTGGGTGTTTTTTTCGCTACATATTAAGGCCTGTTTACATGTGTTTTAGCCAGGTTTTCGTCTGGAAGGCTCTATACAAATCTGGCACCCTATTGTACGAAGCTAAACTGAGAGAGCGTGCGTTCACAGACACCAGAATGAACGCGTTCACAGTAAGGCAGTAATACAGTACGTTCAGTTCACTTTCGCCCAAAATATGAACGTGTTCATGAACTATATTCAGGCACAACACTGCTTTTCATGATTAACATGATATGATAACACAAAGTGGGCTATAAGAAGCCTTTATAGGCTACTATGAAATTATATCGCTCACGAGAGAGAAGCGCTCTTCATTCGTTTCATTCCTCAATAGATAGGCTACAAATAGGCTATTCAGCGTTATTGCACCTACTTTATTTTCACTGACTGCAGATATGACGGTCTTTTGGTGTAGCCTACCTACTTTTTGTTTGTTTATTGCGCTGGTCTCCATAGGAATAGGCTAAGCTTATTGTTATCTCTATTTTTAACTTTTGATTCTATTTTTCATTTCTAAAATTGATTCTATCTTTTGTTCTATAGGCCTATTTATAAAAAAAAAAATATTTTAACCCACCCACATTTTGTTCCAGTGTAAAATGGAAATGCTTGGCAATTTTATTTAATAAATATAAGCAGAAATTAAAGCTGCAAGCAGTGATGGGCGGGCCCTCGCACATGTAGCGCGTCGGGGAGTGATGTGGCCGCATATTCTGTTTCATATTCATATTCATATCGCATATTCATATTCTGCGGCTGTGAATTTGCTACGCTTTTCAGACACTGCATGAAGGTGTTATACGTCACTTCCTGTTGCCAGCAGGTGGCGCTATGACTGTGGGTGAATGTGGGCATGTACATGAGTTCAGGGCGGGACTCTTATCCTACATGTAAAGTTTGGTGCAGCTGTGAGCATGTACACTGAAGTTACAACCACTTCCTGTGTCATGGCGACAAGTTGATCTTTGATGCCATGCCACGGACTCGCAGATAGCACAACTTTTCATCGTCAATGCCTTTAGAAGGCACAGCAGAAATGTCAAGTCGATCGGACTAAATCCCTAGGAGGAGTTCGTTAAAGTACGGAGTGTGTAAATCAGCCAAAATTTTATGAAAAATTCAAAATGGCCGACTTCCTGTTGGGTTTAGGGCATCGCTCCAAGAGGCTTTTTTGTTCGTCTGGACATGGTTGCTGTGTCTCAGAAATTTCATACATGTAGGTCAAACGTGCGGCGGGGGCTGCTTCGTTAAATGTCACTTCCTGTTGCCAGCAGGTGGCGCTATGACTGGGGGTGAATGTCGGCATGTACATGTGTTCAGGGCGGGACTCTTGTCAAGCGTGCAAAATTTGGTGCAGATCTGAGCATGTACAGCAAAGTTACTCCAACTTCCTGTTTCATGGCGAATCATCGATGCCACGGACACGCCCATTGACGAAAACGCGCAGATAGCACAACTTTTCATCGTCAATGCCTTTAGAAGGCACAGCAGAAATTTGAAGTCAATCCAACTAAATCCCTAGGAGGAGTTCGTCAAAGTACGGAGTGTGTAAATCGTCCGAAAATGGCCGCCAAATTCAGAATGGCGGACTTCCTGTCGAGTTTAGGGTATGGGTTCATGAGGCTTTTTTGTGTGTCTTGATATGATACACGTCCCCACCATATTTGGTGCATGTAGGTTGAACATGGACGAGGGGCTAATTTTTTCTAATTGTCTAGGTGGCGCTAGCGAGCCATTTTGCCACGCCCAAACGCGAAACCCACAAAATACAAAATTTTTCACCAGTCCTGACATGTGTGCAAAATTTGGTGACTTTTCGAGCATGTTGCGGCCTCGAAAATGGGGCTTACTTTGCAGAAAAAATAAATAAAAATAAATAAATAAATAAAGCTGCAAGCAGCGATGGGCAGGCCCTCGCACATGTAGCGCGTCGGGGAGTGATGCGGCCGCGTTGCATATTCTGGAGCTCTGCCAGTGCGGCTGTGAATTTGCTACGCTTTTCAGACACTGCATGAAGGTGTTATACGTCACTTCCTGTTGCCAGCAGGTGGCGCTATGACTGTGGGTGAATGTGGGCATGTACATGAGTTCAGGGCGGGACTCTTATCCTACATGTAAAGTTTGGTGCAGCTGTGAGCATGTACACTGAAGTTACAACCACTTCCTGTGTCGTGGCGAAGACTTGATGTTTGACGCCACGGACACGCCGATTGACGAAAGCTCACAGATAGCACAACATTTCTTCCTCAATGCCTTTAGAAGGCACAGCAGAAATTTGAAGTCGATCTGATTAAATCCCTAGGAGGAGTTCGTTAATGTACGGAGTGTGTAAATCAGCCAAAATTTGACGTAAAATTCAAAATGGCCGTCTTCCTGTTGGGTTTAGGGTATCGCTCCAAGAGGCTTTTTTGTGCGTCTGGACAGGGTAGATGTGCCACAGAAATTTCGTACATGTAGGTCAAACGTGCGGCGGGGGCTGCTTCGTTAAAGGTCACTTCCTGTTGCCAGCAGGTGGCGCTATGACTGGGGGTGAATGTCGGCATGTACATGTGTTCAGGGCGGGACTCTTGTCAAGCGTGCAAAATTTGGCAGAGATCTGAGCATGTACAGCAAAGTTACTCCAACTTCCTGTTTCATGGCGAATCATCGATGACACGGACACGCCCATTGACGAAAACGCGCAAAGAGCACAACTTTTCATCGTCAATGCCTTTAGAAGGCACAGCAGAAATTTGAAGTCAATCTGACTAAATCCCTAGGAGGAGTTCGTTAAAGTACGGAGTGTGTAAATCGTCCCAAAATGGCCGCCAAATTCAAAATGGCGGACTTCCTGTCGAGTTTAGGGTGTGGGTTCTTGAGGCTTTTTTGTGCGTCTTGATATGATACACGTCACCACCAAATTTCGTGCATGTAGGTCGAACGTGGACGAGGGGCTAATTTTTTCTAATATTCTAGGTGGCGCTAGCGAGCCATTTTGCCACGCCCATCCGCAAAACCCACAAAATACAAAATTTTTCACCAGTCCTGACATGTGTGTGAAATTTGGTGACTTTTCGAGCATGTTGCGGCCTCGAAAATGGGGCTTACTTAGCAGAAAAAAAATAAATAAATAATAATAATAATAATAATCCTAACAGTTTCAAGAGGGACCTCGCACCTTAGTGCTCGGGCTCTGATAATCCTAACAGTTTCAAGAGGGACCTCGCACGGGTGCTCGGGCCCTAACTATAGCCTATGCTGTAACACAGTTTTAGAACTAGACAAATCTCTCTTCATTAATAATAGGATATAAAATGCATTAATAGGCTAATACAAAATTTACTAAAGTTTGTTCGGGATTTGAACCCATGTCATCTAAATGATTGAACCGTAAGTTCTACCACTCAGCTATGATATGTTAAATGACCAAACGTTTGTTTCTCCAGTGTGTTCGTTCACATGCGTGAGAAAACTTTTTATCGTTAGCATATTGTAGACCTTTTACAGTTTTAAAAGATGACATATAGATAATATGTATGATAGTATGACCAAAAATTACGGAGTAGGCTAGCCTTTTAAGTTCTTTTAGCTGTTAAGAGAAAAAATAAATTCAAGTGAAAGCGCCGCCGCTTGTCGAACTCTAGTTCAACATGCCAGAATAAAACCCAATTTTAGAACAATGCGTAGCGCCACTCGGTGTGCCAAAACACATAATTATAAACATCAATATTTCATTAAAAAAAATCTCAAAACGCTTTGTGACATTTTGAAAAGCCGTGAATGTATTAAGGCCACTGGAACCAGGATCGTAGGCTAACAGAAACGCGCTGCATGTTATCTCTCAATACAGGTGCAGAAGCGCCGGTTCAGATTGCATTGTTTGTTGTTTAAACGTGCGTGTTGCATATTTTTAAAAATATATAACATATTTGATATAGTCTATTGGTGAATTGGGCTATAGCATTGATTACTGTGAAGGGGGGAAATCCCCCACCAGCAAATCGCACCTTGTTACACAACCATGTTTTTAAAAACTCTTTAGCATATGGAACCACATGAAGGTTTTTTTTCTTCTATTTTTTTAACAGAACTGCTTTTGAAATTACGATTGGAATTATTATACAGATTGATATAAATTCAGTCAATCTGTTGGATAATATTTGTTCCTTTGTGTAAAATGGAAATTGTATTTTATAAACAGCCCATGTTTATCGCCCATGTTTACCACGTGTCATCTATATTATAGAAAGCACTTAAGATCTACCACTCGACCACAACTTTTCTCACTGAGAATTGCCCAGAACTTGGGTTTTTCATCAGTCAGTGTGCGCGCACACGAGATAAGCGCTTTTCAATCCTCTCATTCCTCAATAGTTTAACGTTATTGCACCTAATTTATTTCCACTGACTGCGAGAGAGGCCTATTTTAACTTTTGATTCATAAAATGTTCTGCTCTAAAAGTTTATGTTCTGTTTAAATGTACTTTTACTTAATTAAGTTTTGCTTTCGTTAAATTTAACCGAATCTGTTGTAGGCTAAATAATTTTTTATTTTTATTATTTTTTGTTCTAAAAGTTTGTTCTATTCTGTTTCGTTCGTTTGTTTTTATTTTATTTTTTACATATTCAATCAGTCTCATTCTTGTTTTTTTTTTTTTTTTTTACAATACATTGTGCTGTGTTTTTTAATAAACAGATACAAACAGAGATATATAGCCTAATAGTTCGTACAAATAAACGTCTGAGCCTATATATGTATATAGGCTACTAATATACTATAAATTGTATGATCGTTTGTTTAAATAACTAAAACAAAATTGTCTGTCTTTAGTCAAGTCAAGTCACCTTTATATATATAGCGCTTTTTACAATACAAATTGTTTCAAAGCAGCTTTACAGAGATAACAGGAAAACAATGTTGTAATAGTATTGTTCAATTCAAAATTAAATGTCCCCAACTAAACAAGCCAAAAGCCAATGGCGACAAAGGCGAAGAGCGGCGAAAAAGGCAACAGTGGAAGGAACCAAAACTCCATCAGGTGACAGAATGGAGAAAAAAACCTTGGGAGAACCCAGGCTCAGTCGGGGGGCCAGTCCTCCTTTGGCCAACGAATGAACAGTGTATGATTATGAGTTAGGCAGCATAATGTCAGGAGTCAGATGGGATCAGAACTTTCACGATATTTATCCAGTTCATCTTGTTAGGGGTTGGGTCATCTCGCCGGTGAGGAGATGAGTGTGTTGGGGTGTCCATGGGCCTTCACAGCACTGATAATGCGTGTCGTCGTGTCCATGTGATGGTCCTTCTTCAGATCTGGATATGCCCTGGATCCGGCGGTCTGCGGTAAACCTCGGGATAAACAGAGAGACTAATATTAGCGTAGACGCCATCCTTCTTATGATGTACAAAGTACATCAGGAATTATGGGAAGTGTTCCCGGTTCTGGCTGATCTAAACTATGCAGCCTAACATTAATTTATAGAAATCTATAATGTATTATGTGTATGCTAAGCCAAAGAGATGTGTTTTTAGTCTAGATTTAAACTGACAGACTGTATCTGCTTCCCGGACCGTGTTAGGAAGATTGTTCCAAAGTTTTGGTGCTAAATAGGAAAAGGATCTACCGCCAGCTGTCGATTTTGATATTCTAGGTATTATCAACTGGCCAGAATTTTGAGATCGCAATAGACGTGAAGGACTATAATGCGTTAAGAGCTCGCTCAAGTACTGGGGAGCTAAACCATTTAGCGCTTTGTAAGTAATCAGCAATATTTTAAAATTTATACGATGTTTAATTGGCAGCCAATGCAGTGTTGACAGAACCGGGCTAATATGGTCATACTTCCTGGTTCTGGTAAGAACTCTAGCGGCTGCGTTTTGAACTAGCTGTAGTTTGTTTATTAAGCGTGCAGGGCAACCACCCAGTAGAGCATTACAATAATCTAGCCTTGAGGTCATGAACGCATGAGGCATGTTTCCGCATTTGTCAGTGAGAGCATATGACGTAATTTAGATATATTTTTAAGATGGAAAAATGCGGTTTTACAGATAATAGACATGTGACTTTCAAATGAAAGATTGGTGTCAAAGAGCACACCCAGGATCCTGACTGACGACGAAGACTTAACAGAGCAGCCATCAAGTGTTAGACAGTATTCTAGGTTATTAGGTGAGGAAGTTTTTTGTCCAATGATTAGAATCTCTGTTTTTTCAGAATTTAGTAATAGGAAATTACTGGTCATCCAATTTTTTATATCAGCTATGCATTCCGTTAATTTTGTGAATTGGTAAGTTTCATTAGGTTTTGAAGAAATATACAGCTGAGTATCATCAGCATAACAGTGAAAGCTAATTCCATATTTCCTAATTATATCTCCTAATGGTAGCATGTACAGAGTGAACAGCAGCGGTCCTAGTACTGAGCCCTGTGGTACGCCATACTGAACTTGTGATCAATAAGACATCTCTTCATTTACTGCTACAAACTGAAAACGGTCAGATAAGTATGATTTAAACCATGCTAGTGCAATTCCACTAATGCCAACATAGTTTTCTAGTCTATTTAAAAGAATGTTGTGGTCGATAGTATCAAATGCAGCACTCAAGTAACACTAATAGAGAGATACAACCACGATCGGATGATAGGAGCAAATCATTTGTGACTTTAATGAGAGCAGTCTCAGTACTATGGTACGGTCTAAATCCGGACTGAAAATCCTCGCAGATATTATTTCTTTCTAAAAAGGAACACAGTTGTGTGGATACAGCTTTTTCTAGTATCTTTGACAGAAAAGGCAGATTCGAGATTGGCCTGTAATTGACTAATTCTGTAGGATCAAGTTGCGTTTTTTTAACAAGCGGTTTAATCATAGCCAACTTAAAGGTTTTTGGTACGTATCCTAATGACAAAGATGAATTAATGATATCTAGAAGAGGATCTATGACCTCTGGAAGCATCTCTTTCAACAGTTTAGTCGGTATAGGGTCTAACATACAAGTTGTCGATTTAGATGATTTAACGAGTTTGCAAAATTCTTCCTCTCCTATAGCAACAAATGAATCAAAATGTTCCTCACTGAGACTACACTGCACTCCCTGATGCGATACTGTAGTAGACGGTTGCATAGTTATAATTTTGTCCCTGATATTATCGATCTTATAAGTGAAGAAGTTCATAAAGTCATTACTGCTGTGTTTCTTGGAAACTTCTGGGCTTGAAGCTTTCTTTTTCGTTAGTTTAGTCACTTGTTCAAATAAATACCTAGGATTATGTTTATTTTCTTCTAATAGGGTTGAAAAATAATTAGTTCTAGCATCTTTTAAGGCCTCTCTGTAAGCAATCGAGCTCTCCTTCCATGAAATCCGAAATACCTCTAGTTTTGTTTTCTTCCAGTTTCGCTCCATTTTTCTGGCTGCTCTCTTAAGGGCCCGGGTGTGTGCTCATTGTACCACGGCGTCGGACTATTTTCTTTAATCTTCTTATAACGCAGCGGAGCAACTGTGTCTAAAGTGCTGGAAAAGAGAGAGTTAAAAGTTTCTGTTGCAATATCAAGTTCTTCTAAGCTATCTGGGATGCTGAGATTATGAAACTGATTTGGAAGATTATTAATAAAGCAATCTTTAGTGGCAGAAGTGAAGGTCTAACATATTTATAACACGGAGTCGGCTTTGCAGCCTTGGCTAAATGTAATTTACACGAGACTAGATAATGATCTGAGATCTCGTCGCTCTGCAGCAGAATTTCAACGGCATCAACATCTATTCCATGTAATAATATTAGATCTAGAGTATGGTTACGACAATGAGTAGATTCTGACACGTGTTGTCTCACTCCAATTGAGTTTATAATGTCTTTAAATGCCAATCCCAATGCATCTTTTCATTATCTACATGTATATTAAAATCACCAACAATTAGGACTTTATCTGCAGTCAATACTAATTCTGATAGAAAGTCAGCAAATTCTTTGATAAAATCTTTATGGTGCCCTGGTGGCCTGTATACAGTAGCCAGCAGAATTCTCAAACGTGATTTATTGTTTACACTATAAATCTTTACATTAAGCACCAACACTTCAAAAGAAGTATATTTAAAACTAGATTTCTTAGTGGTTTTGAGAATATTACTATAAATTACAGCAACACCTCCCCTTTGCCTTTCGGACGAGGCTCATGTTTATAACAATAATCTTGCGGAGTGGACTCATTTAAAGTAATGTAATCGTTTGGTTTTAGCCAGGTTTCTGTCAAACACAGCACATCTAGGTTATAGTCTGTAATCTTATCATTAACTATGAGCAGTGTTGCCAGATTGGGACGGTGATTTCCAGCCAAAAGCTCACCAAAAACCGCCCACTCCGAGAAAAAACCGCCCAAAATTTTACTGCCAAAATAATGTGATATAATTGTATTGCCATGTCATTCAAGGTTGATAAGCACCATTTTTATCTCCTTAAAACAAAATAACGATGATAAAATACAATAATAAATAAATAAATTTCCCAGGAAAACGGATCAAAACAGGGCAATAATTAAGGAGAATTAGCAAATATGACTAAAATGTCCAGGTGGACACTGTCAAAATGGCAATCAAGAAATGTACCGATGACTTTAACCCTCAGAAGTAGCTGTTACACATTGTAGAACATGCAGAATCTAGCAGTCAAAACTGATTCATTGTTGATCAAACCTTTTTCAGCAGCTGTCAGGGACAGGAGAGTTCATGCAGTCTGGACGGTGTAAACGTTGCAGATGTCTGGTTAGGCTGGTTAGTGCACATGGATCATGGACAGGAGTCGTCCCATATTCGATTCCAATTCAAGTATTTCAACTGAACTTTGCTCTCCTCTCAGAGTTAACCATCGAGTCATCTCCCACCACATGTGTACGTTTTTAGAGTTGATCACTATCTTACTCTTTACTGTAGATACACTTTGGCATTATCGATCACTAGAATATACAGCTGCCTACAAGTTATCGCGCTAAATCGCGTCTGCCTGCTGATCGCTGATTGGCTATAAGTGCGTGCGTGCTCGTCGGTGACGTCAACACCAACGCCAGCTGACTCTGCATGGGCGTGTGTGTTTGTCATGATGACAGCACATGCACACTTTAGTTTCGTTTTTTTAACCAATTAGACTTTAATAAGTAGATGTTTGAAAACCGCCGAACTGACCCCAAACCAGCCCAAATTTTGTCCACCCGCCCAAACCCTTTTTTACCCGCACAATCAAATTCAAAACCGACCAATTGGGCGGGAACCCGCCCAATCTGGCAACACTGACTATGAGCGATTTTGAATTAAGGGATCGAATATTCAGCAACCCAAGCTTTATCGTTTGCTCATCTGTATTATATCTGTTTTTTATTTGTTGAACATCAATTAGATTTTTAACCTTAGAAAGGTTTGGCAGTTTTTTGGATTTCCAGATTCGGGGAACAGACACAGTCTCTATATGATGATATCTAGGTGAAAGAGTCTCTATGTGATGAGATTTATCTGACCTTGGTGACGCGAGGCCGCTAGCAGACGGTCGGTTTAGCCAGTTTGTCTGCTTCCTGACCTGAGCCCCAGATTGTCATGTTTTATCTCTAAGACTATGAGCCAAATTACTAGAGAGAAGAGCAGCACCATCCCAGGTGGGATGAATACCATCTCTTTTCAACAGGTCAGGTTTGCCCCAAAAACTTTTCCAATTGTCTATGAATTCTATATTATTTTGCGGACACCAATTAGACAACCAGCCATTGAGTGAACACAATCTACTAACTATCTCATCACTCCTTCGAACAGAAAGAGGGCCAGAGCAGATTAAAGTGCCTGACATCGTACTTGCGAGTTCAAACACCTCTTTAATATTAATTTTGGTGATCTCCGACTGGCAAAGTCGAACATCATTAGTGCCGACGTGAATAACAATCTTAGAGAATTTACGATTAGCATTAGCCAGCACTTTTAAATTTGCTTTGATGTCAGGCGCTCTGGCTCCCGGCAAACATGTGACTATGGTGGCTGGTGTCTCTATTTTCACGTTCCGTGTAATAGAATCGCCAATTACCAGGGCACAATCAACAGCATTCTCAGTGGGTGTTTCACTGAGAGGGGCAAATCGATTTGTTATGGTAACCGGAACGGAAGAGTGGTTTTTTGATCCGCGACTAGAGCGATCCCTCACAGTCACCCATCTGCCTGGCTGCACAGGCAATAACTCAGCCAGAACCGAATCATGTAAATGGTTCACTATGCTAGGCGCAAAGTAGTATCTAAAGCTCGAGCACACTTACTATCCTCAATTAAAGTTTGGATGCGTGTCTCTAATTCGGAAATCTTCTCCGTCAGCCTGACTGTCTCCTTGCATTTATCACATATAAACCCTATGCCGACGACGGGGAAGGCTATAGTAAACATATGGCATGAGGTGCAAGTGACAATAACAGGACAAGACATTACTCACCGTGTTTGTTGACTGATTCTTACTCACCTGGGCTTTTAATGAACTCAGATGCGCGGGCGCGCACGAGAAAAATAAATAAATAACTGAGCGCACGGGCGGCGCGTTAACAGGCTAGCGAGATACTAGCGTGTTGTGCTAACAATAACGGAAGCTAGCAATGTTAGGTTAATCTGTTAGGTAAACTAAAATTAGTAGTATAAAAAACTAGAAATGATAGTAAATGATGGTTCAAAACAGAAAGAAATGCAAGGCTTAGACGGAGCTAACAGCCTCGGAGCAAACACACTCACACACAGCAGGCAGCGAGGCAGACAGGAGCCTAATTATTACTTTAACATGCAGTTTCAACTTCACCAAATCTTTGTTTGTTTCATTATTGTAGCCTACAGAAAATGCAAATAGCTCTTGTTTTAATTTTTCATGTTTGTTGCTTTGGAAATTGCCATAGTTGTAGTATTTCATCCTTACTGTTAATTGACATAGCCCCGCACTTACATTTCAAAATGCGGCAATTGCGGCTGTTTTGCTAAATGTCCCTTTGCGCCACCTGGCGGTCATTTCGCGAACGACTTTGATACATTTGCCGCGGTACGAGTCGCGGCGGTAATAGGCATTCTGGTTGGCTACCCACTGTAATGCTTTATAAATGATTAATTAACTGTTTACTCATGCTTAACTAATGATTAATAGCGTGCATATTATTATAAAGTGTTACCCAGATTGGTATAGTTATTTGTACATGATTGTCACAGTACAGGGACAGAGAGAGCATGAAGAAGAGGAAGACATGAGTCAGGAGAGAGAGAACAAACATACAGAGAAAGAAATGTCAGATGAAGCACAGACAGCAGCTGCACCTTTAGATTAGTTTTACTTAGGTGAAAAGGACACAGGCCCAAAACAGGCAAAATTACACTATTATCCCCAGGAAAACACTGGCTTACAAAAAAGATCATTCCACCCAAACTGGTTTCAAACTTTTGCTTGGCTTGAGTACTCACAGAAGACATATTCTGCCTACTGCTTTGCTTGCCGTGTCTTTAGTAAAAACTTGAAGCATGATGTATTTTTGAGTAGTGGATACAAAAACTGGAAAAAGGCACTCAACGCATTTCACAAACATGGGGGGTCACACAAGGATTGTATTGTCTCCTGGAAAAGTTACAAGGCTAGTGCATTACAGGGAAATGTTAAACAGCAGATTGAAGCAGCAAATGCTGATGAAATTAGACAAAGAAGGGAGTATATGCGACGTGTTGCGGCTGTGACCTGCATGTTGGGGAAGCAAGGGGTCATGATGAAACAGCAGAAAGTCATAATAAGGACAACTTCTTGGAATGCATGGGGCTTTTGCAGAGGTTTGATCCTTTCTTGCAGCAAAACACACCTCCATCAAACAGCACATACCCCTTCCCTGTCAGTCAGAATGTAATGATAGAGTGACAGCAACTTTTATCAAAGAAATGCATGAGTCAAAAATGTTTGCCATTATGGCAGACGAGGCCAGAGATGGACACACTGAACAGCTAGCAATTTGTGTGAGGTATGTCACTGAGGGAACAGTTAAAGAGAGATTTCTGTCCCTGATGTCCCTGACAGAGCTGAGAAGTTTCGACGCAAATTCAATAACAAGCATTAGAGAGAAAATTACAAGAAGGAATTGCTCAATTGAAGTGTGTTGCTCAGATATACGATTGAGCAGCAGTTATGAGTGGAGCAGCTGGAGGTGTTCAGTCTCTTTTCAGGAAGAGGCACCCTGAGGCTATATATGTTCACTGTTATGCCTATGAGTTGAATCTCGTCTTGTGCCACTCCTGCAGACGGATTACTGAGGCCGCAGAGTTCTTTAGTCTGCTGGAAAGTCTGTATTCATTTTTCAGTGTTTCCCTGGTCAGCCACCACAAGTTTAAAGAAGCACAAACAAAATTGTGATTGCAACCATGTGAACTGGTGCAGCTGTCCGACACACTGTGGGCGTGCCAGCTTCACTCAGTGAATGCTGTGCTTGAAAATTTGCCTGCCATCATTGATTGCCTCTCTGCCATCAATACAGCTACTGCAGTGGGGTTGAAAACAAAAATCTGCAAATTCTCATTTGTGTATTTGTTAATTCTTTTCAAGGATCTCCTATCTGTAGTGGCAGGCTTGCACAAATATCTCCAAAAAGAGACCATTGACCTTCCCCAAGCAGTGGCATACAAAGATGCTGTGTGTGACTCCTTAAAGCAGAAACGCAGTGATCCCACTGCTGCAGATATATATGCTAGAGCAAAGGCAGTGTGTGAAGATACTCACATTGTAGTTGAGGAGCAACTTTCTGGCCAGAGACAGAAGAAAAAAAGGATGGAGGATTTTGTTGTTGAAACATCTTATGGTGCACATAGGAGAATCAGCAGCACAGATGCCGAACAAGTCAAAACAAAGTTACTATATCCATGTTGTTATGAATGGGAAGACTCAGTAGGATCCATTTGCAGCTTTTAATGAAGGAACGTCAAAACAGGCAAAGGTCAAGCAACAGCAAAACAGGGTAATCAGAGAACAAACACAGAGAGTAGTCAGGTCACAGGCAGATATTCAGGGCAGGCAGCAAGAGACAGTAAAAAGCAAGCTGGTGCAGCTCCACAGGACATGGTTTACTTTATAACCTGCTGGATTCTGATATGTTTCCATCATTGAAATCTGTCATCCAGGTTGCCCTCACTGTACCTGTTAGCAGCTGTTCATGCGAGAGGTCTTTCAGTACTCTTCGTCGTCTCCGCAAATGGCTAAGGAGAACAATGGGTCAGAGCAGGCTCCATCAACTAGCAGTTATGGCCATCAAAAAAGATGTTGTTGAGCAATTGGACCAGGATAAAATTATCAACAGGTTTGCTACTCTTAAGGAGAGGAGACCAGTAACTGGGCTGCAAAAACTTTGTCCCTGTTTCTCACAGGCTGCTTCATTTTCGCTTGTTTTCCATTCCTTCTGATAGTTAACCACAGCCCCAACTTAATCCATTGTCCAGCCTCATACCTGTGTTGTTTATATTGCTGATATGGATAGTCAAAGTTTATGGCTTTAAAGTTATTTTCTGGTTAAAATGTATTTTATTTTGTCAGAAAAAATCTTTATCTAAAGGTTTGTATGTGAGCATAGAAATGCAAACAGTAAAATGTTGTGTTTGTACTGGAAACGTGTGTGTGTGGTGTGTGTGTGTGTGTGTGTGTGTGTGTGTGTGTGTGTGTGTGTGTGTGTGTGTGTGTGTTTGTACAGTGAATAATAAATCAGGAAGTCTTCATTGTAAAAAGAATTCTACATTCCCAACTCAAAATGTTCCAGTGACTGGTCACAACTTTTTTTACAGTGTTGTATATGGCTCAGTCAGTACTCCTATTCCCATATATGAAATACAGGAAATACAATGGAATAGTGGATTGCAATAAGGTTAGTAGTTAAAACAAAACCCTACCCTCAAAAATCATACCCTCATTGGGGGCTGAGCCCCCTAAAATGAAAATCCTAGAATCGCCCCTGCTATAAACCTATTCAAAGTGCCTGATTTTTCCATTTATTTAAAAGGTGGGGTATGTGATTTTCTTTTTTGACCATTTTTTCAAAATCACTTGAAATCCTATTCCTAACCCACTTACAGCCACTGAGTTAGAAGCACTTAAATGAAAATTTAAAAATTTAATCATCTGTGGAACGGGCAGGACTCGAAAAACCCCAGCCAATCATTTTCAAGACCATCTAACCGTCTAGAATCATTGGACAGTCAGTGCATCAATCAAACGGTCGTACCATACCCCCCTCCCCATGCCCCTCTTCAAATGGGTGGAGTGGGTGGAGTCAGGGAAAGTTTTGCAAATCACATACCCCACCTTTAATTACATGTTATTAGGTTGGCATTGTCTAAACTTCATTTTCTATACAGGCAACTATTGGAGTGCTATGGGTCTGATACTCAGATACATGTCCTTGCATGATGCTTGGCATTTCCATCCACCCACACAGCTCTTTTTATACTGCACTTAAATATCTATAGTTCCTTACAAATGTATTGAAAGTGCCTGGTTGTATTGAATTAGCACTATCCATAGTTCCTTTCTCCAAATGTATACAATGCTATTACTTTGATTTATACAAAAACATATGTTCATATTTAAGGCTGGAAATTATGAATGTACAGATTGATATGTATAGCAGTTGAATGGCCTGTTTAGGCCTGTATTGACAATGTCTATATGATGTTACATTTCAGCATCTGTTTATTAATAGAAAACCCATAAAAGCTTTAAACCTACACTTTTGTCAATAATGTGCATTTGTCTAGTGCCGTTTAGTGATCAGGTTTCATATTCTGTTAAATCCTTCCAAAATGCTTAGACTTGGCTGGCGTTAGAACAGATGGATGAACTCAGGAAACATAGCATAATCTGGGTCTTTATCCAGATTAAAAAATAGATTTAGTATTTTAAATTGACATACATTTTGTTTATGTTATTGATATATGGGGGGGTTGGGGTTGCGTTGGGCCGGTGGTGGCCCGGTGCGGTAAGAATTTTGGATTTTAGATGTGGGTAGACATGTTTCTGCATTCTCCAGTATTCAAGTGGATCTTCAGCTCTTTGTATGTTTGTCTCTGTAAGGTATTTATCCACTTCTATGATCGCATCCGAAGTGGCATTTGAGCTCTGTTTGTGCTGGTCCAACAGAAGCCAAAGGTTTCCCCTCAGAAGTGTGAGAAAAAGAAAATTACTGGGAGTGACTGTACATGTACATTGAATGAAAATCAACGGTCAACAATTATAAAATACAATAATTAAAAATAAAATAATAATAATTAAATACTTGAGCTTGGTGTGGGCTGTTGGGTTGATGGTGCTTCTGTTGACTGAGTGCTTGATGATGTGGATGGTCTTTCATCTTCGGCCCTGATGACATTACCACATTCTGCTTTTAGCCGTTTGACAGCCTCTGTTATTTTAGTTTGGTTAAGAAAACCCAACTTTTTAAACCTTGGGTCCAGTTGTCATGGTCATTATGCTGAGCGACTCCATATTCCAGATATGTTCCCTTAGACGCCTGATAAGGTTTTCAGTTAGTTCCTTTGTGATTTCCATTATTAACCTATAATATACAAATTATTTACTAGTTTTACATGGTGAATAATTTTCAGCAAAGGAATTACTTTGGAGCCAGACACTCGTCTTTCCTCAGACAGTTCTCTATGTAGATACATAATATTAACATTACCTCTGTAGGCCTCTCTGGCAGAAACTGTTTCTTCATCCCCATCATCATGTGAAGATGAGCATTTAGTTGAGTACACTTTATAATAGTATTTGTCATCATTTCTGGTGTATTGAGTAGGCTACTTACAACCGCCTGGGGTTCTGTTGGGACAGGAGGCTCCAAAAGTCAGAATTTACCATCATAATCTGTTGGGACCAAAAAAAAAGTAAAATAAAATAAATGGAAATATCACAAATAGCCTATATAAAAAAAATAACATAGGTAGACCTATTACATTTTATGAAGGCACTTGAATCTTCGGGAGTGACTGGCTCTGATGAAGTCCCTCCAGGAATTCCCTCAGACATTGGCCTTCCAGCATTCAGGCTCAGGGCCATCTCCTCTGCATCTCCATCTCCATCTCCTCTGCATTTCCAGCTCCTCTGCATCTCCATCTCCTCTGCATTTGTCAGAGGTGGTGGTGCACCAATGTTAAACAACACAAAGAGAGACAAGAAACTGCACTTTTAATGCTTTCAAATAAACATTATACAATTACATGAATTATTCTTGAATTGAGCAAAGTGTGTGGAGGGAGAAGGTGACATTAAAAATAGAACTTTAAAAATTGTATGTTAAATCCACTATTGTTTTATACAGAATTGTTCTATAGTCTATGCAGAATTTAATGCAATTACATCAGATTTTACTTTAAATTACAGAAGAATTAAGAGTAATCCCTTTAATCAAATTACAGTATATAGATTACTTAGTAATTAATTACACCCAACACTTTATAACAGTAATTAAAATGTAAACTTACGCATTGACTCGAGCAGCTATTTTCTCCCAAGCTAACTCTATCCTACGCCGCTGCAGCAGTTTTGCTTTTTAAAAAAAAAAAAAAAAAATGTGTTCGTACTTTCCATATGCTTGCAGAAGCAAATCCAGTTCTGCTCGTGAGAAATATGCAAACCTCTTTTTTTCTGCTGCTGTTGCCATGTTGACTCATAATATCTGCGCTCCAGTGATAATGGCTTTTTATCGTTGTGGTGATGTAACTCAGAGTCAGTCAACTTAGAGTTGATTGAACTTACTCATTTCAGCTGTTCTGAAACCAAAATCTCAGAGTTTCTCATCTTAGGGTAAATCAACTCAGAGTTCAAGTTTTAACTCAAGAGTTGGTTGAACCTCCTTATTGAAAGGACCTAGACAACCCGCACCTAGACAAGACCACAACTCATCCCTGAAGTGTCAGCAGAGATTGTGTCAACTAGACTCTCACCGAAGGCTTTATCGATACGACAGCCATCAGCACTGATCCTCAACAAACCCGTCTCCATCCCGGTGTGATGACTCTGATCTTAAACCAGATGGAACTGGACAATATTCTGATTGTTCCAAACCAATCTGACTTCTGACCTATAATGCTGCCTGAATCATAATCATACACTGTTCGTTCACTGGCTAGAGGAGAACTTGCCTCCCGACTGAGCCTGGGTTTAGTTGGAGACATTAAATTTAATTTAATATTCAACAATAATATTGATCTACCTGCATTGACACCATTATATGAGAACTGAACTGAGCTGGATGATGACATCACTGTTTACTCCTGAGCGGCTATATATATATATATATATATATATATATATATATATATATATATATATATATATATATATATATATATAGACGGTTGGTAACGCCTCTTTCACAGTTGACACACATCGGCGCCATCTAGAATCCTTCTATATATCACCTTTGTAAAAGAAGGTTTATAATTGCATATCTGTAAGCTTATGTTTTTAAAGGTAATTTGTTTGCCACCCAAAGGATCATAATGGCTTAGTCACTGGGGTGGTACCCTGAGGATGCAAAATTGTACTTTATAAATAAGGTACAATTTTGTGCCTTCATTGCAGTAAGCACAATTGTTCCTTGGGGGTACAAAATTGTCTCTTAAATGGTACAAAGTTATATAGTACAAATTTGTCTATGCATCTACGCATTTGGAAGGCACTTCAATCCAAAGTGACTTATCTTGCATTGAAGGTATCCAATTTATCAGTTCATGCATTCCCTGAGAATCAAACCATGAAAATGTAAAATGAAAGCATTCCATGGACATTCCGGGACTTTCAAGTAGTTTAAGCACTACTTTTTCTGTATTCATTAACTACAATCAGAGATCTCACTCATCAAACAATATTTAATATCTTTCAAATTCTAAAATTACACAGTAATTATGTTGCAATGTAATAACTTGTTTGCACAAAAATATTGTTGTTTTTTTTTTACTCAAATTACAGATACACTATATTGCCAAAAGTATTGGGACACCTTCCAAATCATTGAATTCAACTGTTCCAATCACTTCCATGGCCACAGTTGTATAACATCAAGCACCTAGGCATGCAAGACGCTTCGACAAACATTTGTGCAAGAATGGGTCGCTCTCAGGAGCTCAGTGATTTCAAGCGTGGTGACATGATAGGTTGTCACCTGTGGAATAAGTCTGTTTGTGAAATTTCCTCACTTCTAAATATATTCCACGGTCAACTGTTAGTGGTATTATAACAAAGTGGAAGCAATTAGGAACAACAGAAACTCAGCCACGAAGTGGTAGGCCACGTAAAATCACAGAGCAGGGTCAGCGGATGCTGACCCCTTATCTGAATGAGTAGTCAGGATGATTTTCACATAGTTTTGAAGCAAATATTCTAGGCCACATGATACAATTTTTAAAAGTCTTGTGAAGAAATAATTAGTATGGGTTTTATGACCTTATTTCAGTGACAATGTTTTTTTTGTTTTTTCACAAACTACGCATAAACATCATTATCTCAAAACTAAAAACTTGTACATACATGCTGCTGACATATTACTGTAGCAGAGTTTGTGCTGAATACAGTGTAATCAGACTTTAGCCATGAAAATGTCACAAGTAACAGAAATAAGCACAAATGTCAGAGCATGACAGATCACCTCCAGAACCCAGAAAACACCTCAGACCCCTGAGGGTTAAGAAAACATTGGGCTGCCGATCTAGGCATACCACTTTTAAGGGCCAGTTCAGGGGCGATTTTTTTTTTTCTTCGGTGGTTGGCACAAAAAGCACGTCGGCCCACCGGAAAAGTTTCACGGTACATGAATCGGCTGTCTCATTTCTGATGTGTGTGTCTGTGTGTGGGTGTGGTTACTCATTGTGTTGATTAGTGTCGCCAGCTGTGATTAATCTCCGTTCCCTTTATATGTGCAGTATTCCCATCTTATGTTGTCAGATCGTTGTGGTTCCCCGGTGTCGTGTCCTGTTCTCGTGTGGCTCTCTGTTTTCCTGCTGTGGATTATTATCGTGTGGATTCGTTGGTTTTCGTCACCTCATCTGGATGTTCCACTGGTTCCTGGTTTCCCGAGCACGCCGATCACTTCACCACCACCGGATGCCATCAAAGTCCCTGCGCCACAATCATCATCTGAGTGTTTGTTTTCCCCGATCTGCCATTTACTTGTAATTGTATCCGTTCTGATTTCCTCACAAAAAGTGCCCGGTATGCCAGATGACCAGTCCGCTCGTGACCGGGAGATTTTCTCACTGCGTCCAATGTGAGACCAAATGCTCGCTGGATTTGAAAGAGAAAACAGGAAAGAGAAAAAACGTGTGTTTTTGATAGAGAGATTTCTCACTGTGTCCGCTGGGAGACCAATTGCTTGTTGGACAGAAGATAGAAACCTAAGGGCTGTTTCACACCGCAAGCGTTAGCAGCGCATATTTTTTCCGACGTGCATGTTAATCAATGAGTGCATTCACACCGGGAGCAGGAGCAGTGCGTGAGCAGCAGTGAAGCAGGTGTTTCAGCGCCGAGTCTATTTTTGCTGCGCTGCTCACGCTCAATTAAAGTCAAGGAACACGTTTGATGGACAAAATAAATAGGATTTCACAAAAAGTGTGCCCGAAATGCACAGATTAATGTTTAGTGAGTTTTAACAAGAACTGGAGTAGGCAAAAAAAGAAAATAAAGACTCAAAAATATTTATAGAAGATTTAGGCTACCCATTTAAATTTGTTTGAATTATTCAGTTTGTGTGAATGTATGGTGATATATAAAAAACTAAACTGAACTAGCCAGAAAATATTATATATAAACTTTCTTTTAGTTTATGTAATACACAGACAGCTGTTGGCACAACCCAAATCAAACCCGAGTGTGCAGGTTTTTTGTTTTGTTTTGTTTTTATCCGCGGAGTTTGCAGTCCTGTAAACATATCGAAAGTATGACTGAAACGACAAGATTGGAGCTGTTTTCTGTGTTGTTTTGTTGTTTACCATTTAAATATGCGAATGTTGTACAACTCCCCATAACAAACTTTCAAGACTATCAATTTTATGAATGACCAACTTCTAAAAACAAATTTTTAGTTGTCTTTGTAAAGAATTGCTTGCTTGTATATGTAGCTTTGGAGCCGCTGCTGTGACACTGTACAAACGCTTCCAGTGTGAATACTCTCGCGCATCTGTAGCTGCAGTGACGATGTAGTTACGCTGACGCGCTGCTCAAGCACCGCTCACGCTTGTGGTGTGAAACGGCCGTAAGTGCTCCACAGGAGAGTTCTCACTGCGTCCGCTGTGAGACAAGAGCTCGCTGGACGGAAAGAGAGAGAGACCAGGTGGACGATCCAGGGTTTTTTTATCAATGAGGGTTTGGTGGGCTTTTTTTAATGTGGAAAAAAAGCTGACATAGCTTTGGAAAGCATTTGAGGACCATCTCCCTCTAGTTTGGATCTGCTGTTGGAAGAGGCCTTTTTGGGCTGCTGAAGTTGCTGCCCCAATACGAAAAGAGAAATTCTTTGCTGGAATGCCTGACTGTTGAAGAACGGATTTGAGCTGTTTCTGGAACCAAAAGTGTGTCACGGGTTTATTAAATCCGTCTATGAACAGGGGTTCCAGAGGAGATTTAGCCTGAAAGCTTCTCCATTGCAGATATGCCAGAATGGACTGGCGATGAGAGGTTAAAAATGTAGATGAAATGACCTTTTTTGGTTTGGTCGGTCTTACTTTGCTTAATCAAATATGAGATTGTTTCACCATCTAGTACTGATAAGTCTGAGATGGTGGGGTGGATTTTTGGGTTGAATTTGGAAGTTATAGCGAGTTCCGAACATCTAAGAAAACCAAAAAAAGGATAGGATAAACATAGCATTGATTGTGCAGGTGGTATTGAGAGGCTGGAAAAAGGAAAGGCCGTTCCACTGGTTTAGGAAGTTAACCATAACCTGAGTTCGTCACGACATGCTTGAGTTATGGAAATGAGGTCCACTAGCGAGTGGACAGAGGACGCGAGTGAGAGGAATGATGCGCATTGCGAAGTTTAAATGGCCGAGCAGGGACAGAAGTTCACGTTTTAAACAATTTGATTTTTCAAGGAGAGTAGATGAGACGAGAATTACTCAGTCGATTTTCTCTTTGGGCAGGGATGCGTGGAATTTCCAAATTGGATTTTGCAGTCCCCATGATTTTTTCCTGTGCGATGGGAATTCTGAGCTTAGAAAAAACGTTTTGGATGTGCGCGGCTGGGATGGCATTGGGAGGCGAGATTATTTAAAAATCGCCTAGCAGGTGAATGAGGTTGGGAATAGCGTAGTTGTTCGACCAAATCCAGCAAACGGCTTCTGATAGCATGTTGAATATTTTAGGGCTGCTTTTGCATCCGAAAGTTAAACGCACTGCAAAATCGTATTTCCCGAGCCAGCGAACTACGAATAAGTGCCATGAATCTGGATGGATAGGCATTACTTTGAAAGCAGATTTAATGTCAATTTTGGCAAGCCAAGCGCCCCGACCTGCAATTTTGATCATGACGATTGCCTGATCTATGTTGTGGTATTTAAGCGAAAATTCATAGAGAGGGATCAAGCGGTTTATGCTTGGGAACGGGGAATTGTGCGGGGCTGACAGGACGATTATTAGCTGTTTTTACCTGGGAATTTTCTTGTAGCCACTCCAATGGGGCTAATACGAAACAGATTAAATGGAGGATTATCAAACGGGCTGATCATGAAGCCTGACTCTACTTCTTTTTTGATCAGGTTGTCTACAACTTCAGGTTCTATGAGGGCGGATTGAAGATTATTGCATATGATGTTTTGGGAGAGCGGGCATTCTAGGCAAGGTTTAAAGCTGTTTTTTAGGCCTGACAGCAGATAATGAGTAAATTTAGCGTCCGGTGATAAGCTAGTTCAAAGTACATGCGCAAAATATTTACGGGAGTCGCCAAGTAATTTTTTTATTTTTTATTCAAAGATTTGTACACTGGACAAACAATGAGGGCATGGGCACCGCCACAGAAGCTACAAATGTGCATGAACCAGCAGCGCCCTCTGTTACATTTACCAGAGTTAAAATGCTTGCAGGGCTGTCTGCTTTCGTCAAAAGAGGAGACTTCCTTTTGAAATCCTGGTTGCTGCACAAGGCACGTAGCTGGTGGATTTAGCAGTGCTTGTTCCCGGGAAGGAAAGAGAGGAAGGGTTAACCTGCGGGCACAATGTAGTTGAGTGCGCCACTGACCTGCAGACCACGCAAGAAATGTTTTTGCAGCCAAAAAACCCCCTGCTGTTGAGATCTGGGTCGAGTGCACCCCAGTATGTGCACTGGTTCCACTGTGCGACTCGCACAGCACTTTTGATTGAAAAAAAGTTTATGGTATGCGTAGAAGTGCCCTCCCCCATAGGGCAGCGCAAGCTTGTCTATGATTGCTAGATAATCATTCAGTTTACGCCGCCTGTGGAGGAAAGCTGAACAGATGGTTTTGGTAAAATGAGACAAAGCCATTCAAAACTCGGAAAATGAAAAAACACGGAATGAATGAGTGTTTTTATTTTTTAGGGTAACAGAAATCCCCACAGTCTATTTGGCGGTCTGGATCGGCTGCGGGGAGCAGAGAGAGAAGAGAAGAAAGGTCTACATCCACAGCTGAGAGGATCTGTGTGTGGATGCTTTGAGACACTGGTGGTGGTTCCATGGCGACGGCGTTGGACGGAATAGGCATCGCTGTTGCTGTGAAGAGAGAATGTTGTGATTTAGGTTCCATGAGAGAGGTGGGAAGGGTATAAGCCGACGGTGGTGTCTGGGGAGGCGACTTTTGGGCCCTGCTGGCTTTGCTCTGCCTGTGAGTCGTCTTGGGAGGTGGTGTGGACATTGGAGAGAGGTTGCCTGACTGTAAGGTAATGTACAGATCGTACAGTTCTGCTTTATTAATTTTTCAGGAAGCCAGTACATCCAAATTACCCAGTGCTTGCTTCGAAGACTGGCCTCGGCATCTTGACGAGCTTAGGGCTGTTCGGGCAGGCGTGCGGCTGCGCACTGAAGCCTGGTGCTCAGGTGCGATGTCCGGCATAGGAGGAATGGTCCTGGGGCTGGCGGAATGCAATGGCGGATCCCTGGGGATATTTGTTTCTTCGTCAGATGGCGAGCATGGCGACATGGTAACAAAACGGCGAGTCAAGATGCTGCTAAACTGTCAACGAATTGAGGTGAGACTGCAGGATATATATATACACCTCTTATCGTTGATTGCTGAGTGCTCTCCACTCGTGTTAATTATCTGAGTGTGCTCCTTCCGAACTTTGTTAATAAAACATAATTTTGTGTTTTATTTGGAACTGTCTTTGTAGTGTCAAGAGAAGGAGAGCTGTGGGCAAATTATTTATTTTTTTGCACCTCCGCCGTGCGTGTTCTTAAAGACAGTCTTTTCAGCTAGCCACTATAAATCGCTATTTTTCTGCACTAAACTAGTGAATTTTGCAAAGATATATTCAAGATGATAGACAAGATGTTAAAGAATAATAATTTAACGAAAAACCAATTTTGACAAAAAAAACTGACATTCAACTTATTTTTAGACCTTACTGAAAACGTACCAGCGCGACATCTGACGGGTTTCCCCAGATGGCATCACAATTACATTACATTATTCAGCCCCTTAGTTCCAGTGTAAGGAACTCTTAATGCTTCAGCATACCAAGACATTTTGGACAATTTCATGATCCCAACTTTGTGGGAAGAGTTTGTGCATGGTCAGTGCCGGTCCGAGCCTTTTGGGGGCCCTAAGCAGAATTTGATTTGACCTGTGCTTGACGATTATTGACACAAATGTCACGCAATTATGATACATTATAAATTAATACAGTGAGGTTATGTATTGATACAAAATAAATACTTAATAAAAAATAGATACCTACTTAAATAAAAAAGTTTTGCCTACTTAACTTTTACTTTACTCTTTTACTAACTCTTTGAAACTTCTTAAAACAAACTGTCTCAAAACATATAGAATAAATGATTTGCTAAAATAATGACAAAACTGAGAAATCAGAAACATAATAAGAGCAAGGGTTCAACAATGACAATTATTGTTGAAAACTGTAAAAAGATTATTATTTCTCAACTGTCTCAATACAGTGTAACTGTCCTCAAAATCTTTTTTATTATTATTTGTAATTTTGTAATTGTAATTTTATTGTAATTATTGTAATTGTACATGACAGAATCCAACAAAGTCTGTTACTATAACACAGGTAATGATGTCCTGGCGCTTGTTGTATGTGTGTATGCAATGTATTTTTCCCCTCGGGGCTTGCCGTAGATAGGAATGGGTCTCGCGCACTTGGTACTGGAGTGTCGCGGGTTTTTGGAGTTAGTGATCTGATGTGTGGTATAATTAAGTGGAGAAGAGTTCAAACTGCTATGTTTATTATTTATTCAAACTGCTACCCTTACACCTAGAAGGTTAAGTTCCCCTGCGGCTGTTTTCTCCAACTTAAACCGATACCGTGACTATGCGCAGTTGCGCACGAATTGTCTATGCACGCGCGAGGTGTCTGAATTATGCGGATGACTTAAACGCTGAGACACAGCAGCAGTTGTAGGCAGGTATATTGATCATGAAATCAGAATTTTCTTGTCTTGAATTATTCATTCATTCAGTCATATTCATTCATTAATTTGTCACTTGTTTAAGTCACCTAAAAAATATA
The DNA here is from genome assembly GCA_036326025.1 of Chrosomus eos. NCBI lineage: Eukaryota > Metazoa > Chordata > Actinopteri > Cypriniformes > Leuciscidae > Chrosomus > Chrosomus eos. The sequence goes on along the minus strand of CM070823.1, from coordinate 39,784,184 downwards.
TATACCGGTATATATATTTTTAAACTCGACCAGGGGGCCCCAAGCAGCCGCTTTGTTCGCTTATGCCTCGGGCCGGTCCTGGGCATGGTCCCTTTCTTTTCCAACATGACTGCACACTAGTGCACAAAGCAAGGTCCATAAAGACATGGATGAGTGAGTTTGGTGTGGAGGAACTTGACTGGCCTGCACAGAGTTCTGACCTCAACCCGATAAAACAACTTTGGAATAAAATAGAGCGGAGACTGCGAGCCAGGCCTTCTCGTCCAACATCAGTGCATACCATCACAAATGGGCTTCTTGAAAATGGTCAAAAATTCCCATAAACACACTGCCTATAATAACCTGCATGTCTTTGAACTGTGAGGGGAAAACGGTAGCCTGACTCTGCCCTCCTACGCACTTCCGCTCAATTTTCATTTTTCTTCAGTACTACGTCTGGGATACTGCTGTAGAAACTTACCAATTCACAAAATTAACTGAATGCATAGCTGATATAAAAAATTGGATGACTAGTAAAAAACTTCCTCACCTAATAACCTAGAATACTGATTAACACTTGATGGCTGCTCTGTTAAGTCTTCATCATCAGTTAGGAACCTGGGTGTGCTCTTTGATACCAATCTTTCATTTGAAAGTCACGTGTCTAGTATCTGTAAAACAGCATTTTTCCATCTTAAAATATATCTAAATTACATCATATGCTCTCAATGACAAATTCGTTTTAGTTTTAGACAAATGACAATTAGTTAATGTGTTCATGAGCTCAAGGCTAGATTATTGTAATGCTCTACTGGGTGGTTGCCCTGCACGCTTAATAAACAAACTACAGCTGGTTCAAAATGCAGCCGCTAAGAGTAAGAGTTCTTACCAGAACCAGGAAGTACGACCATATTAGCCCTGTTCTGTCAACACTGCATTAGAGTGCATTCATTCTAAAGCCTATTAAACATCGTATAAATTTTAAAATATTTCTGATTACTTACAAAGCACTAAATGGTTTAGCTCCCCAGTACTTGAGCGAGCGTGAGGAAATCAGACACTAATTTAATTTTGTCTTTCATTAATTCAAGCACTTTTCAAGTACCTCTTCATAATAGGAGTTTAAGGGTTTTCCAGGTCTCAAATATTTTTAAGTTAAATTCAAGTACTTTAAGCACCTTATACAAACCCTGGACTAAAAAGCCTAAGGGCAGTGGCGGTTCTAGGGGGAGGCCAGGGGGGGCCAGTGCCCCTGTGACAAAAAGCTTGGCCCCCCTTGTGGCCCCCCTAAATGTGAAGTTTGAAATAATTTTTACAAAAATATTTGTTAAATTGCTATCGTTGTTATCCTTGTATGCATATAATTTTTTTATTCTATCTTTGTGGATTTGCATTTTCACGTGACAATTCGCATCACATTCGCGGGAATCGCGGCAGAATAACGTCTGTCTCCTGCACGCGAGAGAGCACAGCAAAATCCCCAGTGTTAAATGAACTCTCCTGGTGTACATATAGGAACACGGATTTTGCTGTGAGGAGAGAAAATGTCAGTTCAGTCGTAAGTTCATTCTTTATGTTTATGTTGCCGCCGCCTACTGGTAGTTTTACTTTAAAGTATCCTTTAATTAAAACGTTAAAACAATTAGAAATCATTTCATATTTAAATATTGATTTAAAAAAATCTCATAGCTTTATGCAATTGTAAATGGAGTGTAAATATAGTAATGCCACTTCTGTGTCACCTCTGCACTGCAAAGATGGATTTTGATTGAATGAATTTGCTGGTAACAGTGGTACTGTTTAATTATTGTATAAGTACGTACTATTGTATAAATAAGTATAATTATAGTATAATTTGAATGTTAGTATTTGACATAAAAGGTGATGCATAACTCTAAATAAGTTTAGAAAAAATGTCCATATATAGGTGAAAATGCCCCTGGAAATCAATTTAAGGTGGCAAATATTGCCCCTTAATTAAAAAATGTATTTCTGTCACTGCTGTGAACTGACCACTGCATAGAATATGAAAAATATTAATATCTTCGTGAGTCGGCTGTCAACAACAGGCCTAACCAGCCATGGCACACCAGCACAAAAACACTATGGCTGCGTTCGGAATCGCATACTTCCCTACTATATAGTAGGCGAAAAGAGTAGGCGAGCGAAAAAGTACGTTCGAATCCTCAGTATTCATAAAAGAGTAGGCGAGAATTACCTGGTTGACGTACTAATTATCGCGAGATTTGGACGATAGTGCGTTCTAATATGCCTACTTTCCTACTATATAGTAGGCGAAAACAGTACGTGAAAGAAGCAGTACGTTCGAAACATCAGTATTCCTAAAAGAGTAGGCGAGAAGGTCCCGGATGATCTACTGCTTTCGCCCAGGTTTTTGAGTGCTCCTCCGATGGATACTCTTCTATCCCAGGAGGCCACGCGAGAGCATACGTCATTATCAAACATCACGGAGATCAGCGACGCGGGGTTTTTCAAATGTGAGTAAACACGGTTCCTTGTGTTAAATCGTATGTGTTAAACTACTATAGAGTAAACGTTTTAACTGTTGAAGGTGTAAAGGAGTTAGACAGTATAGTATAGTTGTGATTTTGCTGTAAAAACATGTTTATTTATTTATAGCTAGCTAACAGGGGAGCTCCAGTAAGCACACGTAACGTTACGTCTCTAAAGTGGATTTACATAACCATATACATCTTAAACACGCTTATTTAAAATGTCTATTTACATCTGAAAGGAAAATATTGTATAAGTATTGCATCTGAGTGATGTATGCAGTGTTTCCCCTAGGTTTACAGCTTTGGGGGGGGGGAGGGGGGGGGGATCTCATTGGGATTATTGTAAACATGCAAACACAGATAGAAAAGACATGCCATCGTGGAAATAAGATAAATAACGTATTACCTAAGGGCTATTTAGTTTGTTTAAAGGGGTCATATAATGGTACTTGCACTTTTACAAGTTGATTGTACTGAAATGTGTGTTGGCAGTGCCTGTACACAGCCATCATATAATGATAAAAATCCATCCAGTGGTTTTGTTTAAATCTCCTTATATGTTTTCCCCTGCCTCAAATCAAGCCGTTCGAGCCTGTGACGTCACAAGCTCGCACGCCCCTCCCACGACTGTTGATTGACAGCAGCGTTTCAACACAGACCCGCCCTCGCTCGTGAGTGAGATGTCAATCATAGTTCGTCATTGTTTACACTGGAGCAGAATGGCGGCTGTCTAAGCGATTGTGGTGTTCTGTTCTTGGGTGTAATAAGGAACACAGCAGTCATTTTAATGTTCCTAAATCTGAACCGCTGAAGACGCAGTGGCTGAGTTTTGTTTATGAAGGAAATATTCACGACGAGCAACGTCAATGCGCTCATGTTTGCGCAAATCATTTCTCACCAGACTGCTTTATAAACGAGGCGAGGGTCAATATAAATCAGGTTTAGCTAAGAAGCTGCTACTGAAAAAGGAATCGGTACCAACTATTCGTGTTCCTGCTGGACCTCCAGAAGAAGTGAGTGTAACGTTTTATTAACTTTTATATTAATCTTTGCAAATCCCTTGCACGCTTCACGATGAATGTGGCTAATGTTTACACTCAGGGTGCATTATTATGGCATGTCTTCTATGTAACGTTACGACGTTCTCAATATAATTCATAATCCCACGTTTATAATGAAAAACGCGTTGGTGTTGTGTTATTAAAAACTGTGTAAGTTACGCAGTGTTACAGTTAACGTAACAGGAATATTAACAGGAATATCAATGCAGTTACAAAACTATAGATGTACTTAAAAGTTTTCTTAAAACATAAAAAATTTTCGTACTGCACTAAACATAAACATACAGCAAATTCTTAGTTATCCTTCAACTACTGCTAGAATCATTACTGACATGACCTCATGTCAGTTTCAGTCAAGAGTTGTACCTAACACTGAGATAATGTCACGCATCATTGACAAGCCTACATTTACAAAAAAAAAGAAAAGTTTTTCAACATAAATCTGTCAACGAACTAACCTATAACTTACATTAGTAACGTTAAACACATAGCGTTTGTATCTCACAACTCTAACGTTACCCTGCCAGTACACACAAAAATAGATCAAAGTGACATTGTTAACCAACCATTCAGAAACGTCCTGTTCGAGCCTTATTGTCGAACTTCTTCGGGGCCGTCATCTTGTTTCGGGTCCGACTCTGGTTCAAACTGATACGGTTGCACAGATGCGTCCTCAGAGAGAATCCCGCTGCCATAATAAACGAGAGGCGGTATTAACATTAAGTGACATGGGCATCTGACG
>CM070823.1:39548101-39779786 GCA_036326025.1 Chrosomus eos | reverse complement strand
AGTCGAACATCATTAGTGCCGACGTGAATAACAATCTTAGAGAATTTACGATTAGCATTAGCCAGCACTTTTAAATTTGCTTTGATGTCAGGCGCTCTGGCTCCCGGCAAACATGTGACTATGGTGGCTGGTGTCTCTATTTTCACGTTCCGTGTAATAGAATCGCCAATTACCAGGGCACAATCAACAGCATTCTCAGTGGGTGTTTCACTGAGAGGGGCAAATCGATTTGTTATGGTAACCGGAACGGAAGAGTGGTTTTTTGATCCGCGACTAGAGCGATCCCTCACAGTCACCCATCTGCCTGGCTGCACAGGCAATAACTCAGCCAGAACCGAATCATGTAAATGGTTCACTATGCTAGGCGCAAAGTAGTATCTAAAGCTCGAGCACACTTACTATCCTCAATTAAAGTTTGGATGCGTGTCTCTAATTCGGAAATCTTCTCCGTCAGCCTGACTGTCTCCTTGCATTTATCACATATAAACCCTATGCCGACGACGGGGAAGGCTATAGTAAACATATGGCATGAGGTGCAAGTGACAATAACAGGACAAGACATTACTCACCGTGTTTGTTGACTGATTCTTACTCACCTGGGCTTTTAATGAACTCAGATGCGCGGGCGCGCACGAGAAAAATAAATAAATAACTGAGCGCACGGGCGGCGCGTTAACAGGCTAGCGAGATACTAGCGTGTTGTGCTAACAATAACGGAAGCTAGCAATGTTAGGTTAATCTGTTAGGTAAACTAAAATTAGTAGTATAAAAAACTAGAAATGATAGTAAATGATGGTTCAAAACAGAAAGAAATGCAAGGCTTAGACGGAGCTAACAGCCTCGGAGCAAACACACTCACACACAGCAGGCAGCGAGGCAGACAGGAGCCTAATTATTACTTTAACATGCAGTTTCAACTTCACCAAATCTTTGTTTGTTTCATTATTGTAGCCTACAGAAAATGCAAATAGCTCTTGTTTTAATTTTTCATGTTTGTTGCTTTGGAAATTGCCATAGTTGTAGTATTTCATCCTTACTGTTAATTGACATAGCCCCGCACTTACATTTCAAAATGCGGCAATTGCGGCTGTTTTGCTAAATGTCCCTTTGCGCCACCTGGCGGTCATTTCGCGAACGACTTTGATACATTTGCCGCGGTACGAGTCGCGGCGGTAATAGGCATTCTGGTTGGCTACCCACTGTAATGCTTTATAAATGATTAATTAACTGTTTACTCATGCTTAACTAATGATTAATAGCGTGCATATTATTATAAAGTGTTACCCAGATTGGTATAGTTATTTGTACATGATTGTCACAGTACAGGGACAGAGAGAGCATGAAGAAGAGGAAGACATGAGTCAGGAGAGAGAGAACAAACATACAGAGAAAGAAATGTCAGATGAAGCACAGACAGCAGCTGCACCTTTAGATTAGTTTTACTTAGGTGAAAAGGACACAGGCCCAAAACAGGCAAAATTACACTATTATCCCCAGGAAAACACTGGCTTACAAAAAAGATCATTCCACCCAAACTGGTTTCAAACTTTTGCTTGGCTTGAGTACTCACAGAAGACATATTCTGCCTACTGCTTTGCTTGCCGTGTCTTTAGTAAAAACTTGAAGCATGATGTATTTTTGAGTAGTGGATACAAAAACTGGAAAAAGGCACTCAACGCATTTCACAAACATGGGGGGTCACACAAGGATTGTATTGTCTCCTGGAAAAGTTACAAGGCTAGTGCATTACAGGGAAATGTTAAACAGCAGATTGAAGCAGCAAATGCTGATGAAATTAGACAAAGAAGGGAGTATATGCGACGTGTTGCGGCTGTGACCTGCATGTTGGGGAAGCAAGGGGTCATGATGAAACAGCAGAAAGTCATAATAAGGACAACTTCTTGGAATGCATGGGGCTTTTGCAGAGGTTTGATCCTTTCTTGCAGCAAAACACACCTCCATCAAACAGCACATACCCCTTCCCTGTCAGTCAGAATGTAATGATAGAGTGACAGCAACTTTTATCAAAGAAATGCATGAGTCAAAAATGTTTGCCATTATGGCAGACGAGGCCAGAGATGGACACACTGAACAGCTAGCAATTTGTGTGAGGTATGTCACTGAGGGAACAGTTAAAGAGAGATTTCTGTCCCTGATGTCCCTGACAGAGCTGAGAAGTTTCGACGCAAATTCAATAACAAGCATTAGAGAGAAAATTACAAGAAGGAATTGCTCAATTGAAGTGTGTTGCTCAGATATACGATTGAGCAGCAGTTATGAGTGGAGCAGCTGGAGGTGTTCAGTCTCTTTTCAGGAAGAGGCACCCTGAGGCTATATATGTTCACTGTTATGCCTATGAGTTGAATCTCGTCTTGTGCCACTCCTGCAGACGGATTACTGAGGCCGCAGAGTTCTTTAGTCTGCTGGAAAGTCTGTATTCATTTTTCAGTGTTTCCCTGGTCAGCCACCACAAGTTTAAAGAAGCACAAACAAAATTGTGATTGCAACCATGTGAACTGGTGCAGCTGTCCGACACACTGTGGGCGTGCCAGCTTCACTCAGTGAATGCTGTGCTTGAAAATTTGCCTGCCATCATTGATTGCCTCTCTGCCATCAATACAGCTACTGCAGTGGGGTTGAAAACAAAAATCTGCAAATTCTCATTTGTGTATTTGTTAATTCTTTTCAAGGATCTCCTATCTGTAGTGGCAGGCTTGCACAAATATCTCCAAAAAGAGACCATTGACCTTCCCCAAGCAGTGGCATACAAAGATGCTGTGTGTGACTCCTTAAAGCAGAAACGCAGTGATCCCACTGCTGCAGATATATATGCTAGAGCAAAGGCAGTGTGTGAAGATACTCACATTGTAGTTGAGGAGCAACTTTCTGGCCAGAGACAGAAGAAAAAAAGGATGGAGGATTTTGTTGTTGAAACATCTTATGGTGCACATAGGAGAATCAGCAGCACAGATGCCGAACAAGTCAAAACAAAGTTACTATATCCATGTTGTTATGAATGGGAAGACTCAGTAGGATCCATTTGCAGCTTTTAATGAAGGAACGTCAAAACAGGCAAAGGTCAAGCAACAGCAAAACAGGGTAATCAGAGAACAAACACAGAGAGTAGTCAGGTCACAGGCAGATATTCAGGGCAGGCAGCAAGAGACAGTAAAAAGCAAGCTGGTGCAGCTCCACAGGACATGGTTTACTTTATAACCTGCTGGATTCTGATATGTTTCCATCATTGAAATCTGTCATCCAGGTTGCCCTCACTGTACCTGTTAGCAGCTGTTCATGCGAGAGGTCTTTCAGTACTCTTCGTCGTCTCCGCAAATGGCTAAGGAGAACAATGGGTCAGAGCAGGCTCCATCAACTAGCAGTTATGGCCATCAAAAAAGATGTTGTTGAGCAATTGGACCAGGATAAAATTATCAACAGGTTTGCTACTCTTAAGGAGAGGAGACCAGTAACTGGGCTGCAAAAACTTTGTCCCTGTTTCTCACAGGCTGCTTCATTTTCGCTTGTTTTCCATTCCTTCTGATAGTTAACCACAGCCCCAACTTAATCCATTGTCCAGCCTCATACCTGTGTTGTTTATATTGCTGATATGGATAGTCAAAGTTTATGGCTTTAAAGTTATTTTCTGGTTAAAATGTATTTTATTTTGTCAGAAAAAATCTTTATCTAAAGGTTTGTATGTGAGCATAGAAATGCAAACAGTAAAATGTTGTGTTTGTACTGGAAACGTGTGTGTGTGTGTGTGTGTGTGTGTGTGTGTGTGTGTGTGTGTGTGTGTGTGTGTGTGTGTGTGTGTGTGTGTGTGTGTGTGTTTGTACAGTGAATAATAAATCAGGAAGTCTTCATTGTAAAAAGAATTCTACATTCCCAACTCAAAATGTTCCAGTGACTGGTCACAACTTTTTTTTTACAGTGTTGTATATGGCTCAGTCAGTACTCCTATTCCCATATATGAAATACAGGAAATACAATGGAATAGTGGATTGCAATAAGGTTAGTAGTTAAAACAAAACCCTACCCTCAAAAATCATACCCTCATTGGGGGCTGAGCCCCCCTAAAATGAAAATCCTAGAATCGCCCCTGCTATAAACCTATTCAAAGTGCCTGATTTTTCCATTTATTTAAAGGTGGGGTATGTGATTTTCTTTTTTGACCATTTTTTCAAAATCACTTGAAATCCTATTCCTAACCCACTTACAGCCACTGAGTTAGAAGCACTTAAATGAAAATTTAAAAATTTAATCATCTGTGGAACGGGCAGGACTCGAAAAACCCCAGCCAATCATTTTCAAGACCATCTAACCGTCTAGAATCATTGGACAGTCAGTGCATCAATCAAACGGTCGTACCATACCCCCCTCCCCATGCCCCTCTTCAAATGGGTGGAGTGGGTGGAGTCAGGGAAAGTTTTGCAAATCACATACCCCACCTTTAATTACATGTTATTAGGTTGGCATTGTCTAAACTTCATTTTCTATACAGGCAACTATTGGAGTGCTATGGGTCTGATACTCAGATACATGTCCTTGCATGATGCTTGGCATTTCCATCCACCCACACAGCTCTTTTTATACTGCACTTAAATATCTATAGTTCCTTACAAATGTATTGAAAGTGCCTGGTTGTATTGAATTAGCACTATCCATAGTTCCTTTCTCCAAATGTATACAATGCTATTACTTTGATTTATACAAAAACATATGTTCATATTTAAGGCTGGAAATTATGAATGTACAGATTGATATGTATAGCAGTTGAATGGCCTGTTTAGGCCTGTATTGACAATGTCTATATGATGTTACATTTCAGCATCTGTTTATTAATAGAAAACCCATAAAAGCTTTAAACCTACACTTTTGTCAATAATGTGCATTTGTCTAGTGCCGTTTAGTGATCAGGTTTCATATTCTGTTACATCCTTCCAAAATGCTTAGACTTGGCTGGCGTTAGAACAGATGGAGGAACTCAGGAAACATAGCATAATCTGGGTCTTTATCCAGATTAAAAAATAGATTTAGTATTTTAAATTGACATACATTTTGTTTGTGTTATTGATATATGGGGGGTTGCGTTGGGCCAGTGGTGGCCCGGTGCGGTAAGAATTTTGGATTTTAGATGTGGGTAGACATGTTTCTGCATTCTCCAGTATTCAAGTGGATCTTCAGCTCTTTGTATGTTTGTCTCTGTAAGGTATTTATCCACTTCTATGATCGCATCCGAAGTGGCATTTGAGCTCTGTTTGTGCTGGTCCAACAGAAGCCAAAGGTTTCCCCCTCAGAAGTGTGAGAAAAAGAAAATTACTGGGAGTGACTGTACATGTACATTGAATGAAAATCAACGGTCAACAATTATAAAATACAATAATTAAAAATAAAATAATAATAAATAAATACTTGAGCTTGGTGTGGGCTGTTGGGTTGATGGTGCTTCTGTTGACTGAGTGCTTGATGATGTGGATGGTCTTTCATCTTCGGCCCTGATGACATTACCACATTCTGCTTTTAGCCGTTTGACAGCCTCTGTTATTTTAGTTTGGTTAAGAAAACCCAACTTTTTAAACCTTGGGTCCAGTTGTCATGGTCATTATGCTGAGCGACTCCATATTCCAGATATGTTCCCTTAGACGCCTGATAAGGTTTTCAGTTAGTTCATTTGTGATTTCCATTATTAACCTATGATATACAAATTATTTACTAGTTTTACATGGTGAATAATTTTCAGCAAAGGAATTACTTTGGAGCCAGACACTCGTCTTTCCTCAGACAGTTCTCTATGTAGATACATAATATTAACATTACCTCTGTAGGCCTCTCTGGCAGAAACTGTTTCTTCATCCCCATCATCATGTGAAGATGAGCATTTAGTTGAGTACACTTTATAATAGTATTTGTCATAATTTCTGGTGTATTGAGTAGGCTACTTACAACCGCCTGGGGTTCTGTTGGGACAGGAGGCTCCAAAAGTCAGAATTTACCATCATAATCTGTTAGGACCAAAAAAAAAGTAAAATAAAATAAATGGAAATATCACAAATAGCCTATATAAAAAAATAACATAGGTAGACCTATTACATTTTATGAAGGCACTTGAATCTTCGGGAGTGACTGGCTCTGATGAAGTCCCTCCAGGAATTCCCTCAGACATTGGCCTTCCAGCATTCAGGCTCAGGGCCATCTCCTCTGCATCTCCATCTCCATCTCCTCTGCATTTCCAGCTCCTCTGCATCTCCATCTCCATCTCCGTCTCCTCTGCATCTCCATCTCCTCTGCATCTCCATCTCCTCTGCATCTCCGTCTCCTCTGCATCTCCATCTCCTCTGCATTTGTCAGAGGTTCGTGGTGCACCAATGTTAAACAACACAAAGAGAGACAAGAAACTGCACTTTTAATGCTTTCAAATAAACATTATACAATTACATGAATTATTCGTGAATTGAGCAAAGTGTGTGGAGGGAGAAGGTGACATTAAAAATAGAACTTTTAAAATTGTATGTTAAATCCACTATTGTTTTATACAGAATTGTTCTATAGTCTATGCAGCATTTAATGCAATTACATCAGATTTTACTTTAAATTACAGAAGAATTAAGAGTAATCCCTTTAATCAAATTACAGTATATAGATTACTTAGTAATTAATTACACCCAACACTTTATAACAGTAATTAAAATGTAAACTTACACATTGACTCGAGCAGCTATTTTCTCCCAAGCTAACTCTGTCCTACGCCGCTGCAGCAGTTTTGCTTTTTTTTTTTTTAAAAAAAAATGTGTTCGTACTTTCCATATGCTTGCAGAAGCAAATCCAGTTCTGCTCGTGAGAAATATGCAAACCTCTTTTTTTCTGCTGCTGTTGCCATGTTGACTCATAATATCTGCGCTCCAGTGATAATGGCTTTTTATCGTTGTGGTGATGTAACTCAGAGTCAGTCAACTTAGAGTTGATTGAACTTACTCATTTCAGCTGTTCTGAAAAAAAAATCTCAGAGTTTCTCATCTTAGGGTAAATCAACTCAGAGTTCAAGTTTTAACTCAAGAGTTGGTTGAACCTCCTTATTGAAAGGACCTAGACACCCCGTACCTAGACAAGACCACAACTCATCCCTGAAGTGTCAGCAGAGATTGTGTCAACTAGACTCTCACCGAAGGCTTTATCGATACGACAGCCATCAGCACTGATCCTCAACAAACCCGTCTCCATCCCGGTGTGATGACTCTGATCTTAAACCAGATGGAACTGGACAATATTCTGATTGTTCCAAACCAATCTGACTTCTGACCTATAATGCTGCCTGAATCATAATCATACACTGTTCGTTCACTGGCTAGAGGAGAACTTGCCTCCCGACTGAGCCTGGGTTTAGTTGGAGACATTAAATTTAATTTAATATTCAACAATAATATTGATCTACCTGCATTGACACCATTATATGAGAACTGAACTGAGCTGGATGATGACATCACTGTTTACTCCTGAGCGGCTATATATATATATATATATATATATATATATATATATATATATATATATATATATATATTATATATATAGACGGTTGTTAACCCCTCTTTCACAGTTGACACACATCGGCGCCATCTAGAATCCTTCTATATATCACCTTTGTAAAAGAAGGTTTATAATTGCATATCTGTAAGCTTATGTTTTTAAAGGTAATTTGTTTGCCACCCAAAGGATCATAATGGCTTAGTCACTGGGGTGGTACCCTGAGGATGCAAAATTGTACTTTATAAATAAGGTACAATTTTGTGCCTTCATTGCAGTAAGCACAATTGTTCCTTGGGGGTACAAAATTGTCTCTTAAATGGTACAAAGTTATATAGTACAAATTTGTCTATGCATCTACGCATTTGGAAGGCACTTCAATCCAAAGTGACTTACCTTGCATTGAAGGTATCCAATTTATCAGTTCATGCATTCCCTGAGAATCAAACCATGAAAATGTAAAATGAAAGCATTCCATGGACATTCCGGGACTTTCAAGTAGTTTAAGCACTACTTTTTCTGTATTCATTAACTACAATCAGAGATCTCACTCATCAAACTATATTTAATATCTTTCAAATTCTAAAATTACACAGTAATTATGTTGCAATGTAATAACTTGTTTGCACAAAAATATTGTTGTTTTTTTTTACTCAAATTACAGATACACTATATTGCCAAAAGTATTGGGACACCTTCCAAATCATTGAATTCAACTGTTCCAATCACTTCCATGGCCACAGTTGTATAACATCAAGCACCTAGGCATGCAAGACGCTTCGACAAACATTTGTGCAAGAATGGGTCGCTCTCAGGAGCTCAGTGATTTCAAGCGTGGTGACATGATAGGTTGTCACCTGTGGAATAAGTCTGTTTGTGAAATTTCCTCACTTCTAAATATATTCCACGGTCAACTGTTAGTGGTATTATAACAAAGTGGAAGCAATTAGGAACAACAGAAACTCAGCCACGAAGTGGTAGGCCACGTAAAATCACAGAGCGGGGTCAGCGGATGCTGAGGCGCACGGTGAGCAGAAGTCGCCAACCTTTTGCAGTGTCAATACCTACAGACCTCCAAACTTTGTGTGGCCTTCAGATTAGCTGAAGAACAGTGCGTAGAGAGCTTCAAGGAATGGGTTTCCATGAGCAGCTGCATCAAAGCCTTACATCACCAAGTCACGGTTTTCTCCAGAGCGGCTAGATATATAAATGAGCTAAATCAATAACTTTTTTACAACAAAAATGAACCATCGCTGAACTTACTTAAGCTAGACTCTTTTCTTCTAGAAACAAACTTTGTTGCATTATTTTCCTGTTATCACTGTAAAGCTGCTTTGAAACAATCTGTAGAAAGCGCTATATAAATAAAGGTGACTTGACAAGTGTAATGCAAAGCGTCGGATGCAGTGATGAAAAGCACGCTGCCACTGGACTCTAGAGCAATTGACACGTGTTCTCTAGAGTGACGAATCACGCTTCTCTATCTAAAAATCCGATGGCCGAGTCTGGGTTTGGTGGTTGCCAGGAGAACTGTACTTGCCTGCATTGTACCAAGTTTGGTGGAGGGGGATTATCGGTGGATTCTACTGATTGTCCCCGACTTCCTGGGATCCTTCTTCCCGGATTTGTGGCGGAGGAGTGAACAGGCGTTCTTTGTCTGCTGAATCAATGTCTCTACTCTTTTAGCAAGCCCTTGCCGTTCAGGATGGGATTAATTAATGTTCATTACTTGGTAAATAAGACTTTCATTTTACACGACTTATTCACTTCAAATGACTTGGATTTCCTATTTATGATTGTTTAACTTGGGTTAAAGAGGGAGATTCTAGTCCCTTATCATAACTTGTAAATCAAGATTGCACCTTTCACAATTCCCCCCAGATAACCAGACATGGAGGAGAACTCGCTGCTGTCTTCAACCACAAGTACATAACACGCATCATTCCAGCTGATGTTTATTCCAGCTTTGAAGTACAGCTTTTTCAGATAGATCTGGTACATCCAGTTCTATGCGTTACTATCACCCTCCTCGTATTAACAATATCTTTCTAGATTAATTTGCTGATTTACTAGGAAGACTGATTCCACCACTATAATCAGCCCCGGGAGCTGGTAAAGGTCCTGCGACTGCCGAAAACATTAGTTTCAATTTGACACATTTGGCAGCGTCTGCCTGAAGAGCCTGTTTTTTTCTCTCACGCAGCTAGCTTCTCTGCACCTCCTTTGCGTTTCTTCTCCATGATCACACTGAAACTGCATGCAAGCAGAAATCCCAAAGATGGTGCTGTTTAAAGATATGATTGGGCCAGTCCAGTGTCAATTAAGAAAACAAACATCCAATGGGCCGATGAGCTACGCGTTTCATGGGCTGCTTCTATCAGAAAGATAAAAACCTTGCCACTGTTTAAAGATATGATTGGGCCAGTCCAGTGTCAATTAACCCTCTGGGGTCGGCCGTCACGTGGGCGTGATCTGCTCACTTTTTTTCTCATCAGTGCAAAAGAGACTCAAATTACTCTGTTGATTTTGATCTTGCATGTAAGTGTTATACATCATTCAAAACTGTTAAATGTCTTCTTTTATTTGTGTACACTCATAATAAAAACAAAATGTTGTGTTTTTCGTAAAATAAAGAAAATGAACATGATGCGTGTTCTCCCGTCTCTCTAAATGTGAAGCTCATTCTGAAACGCGACAGAACATGACCTGTAACTCAGCTACTACTTGTCACTGTGACATGAAACATACATATGTCTTTACAACACTTTGAGTCTCTATTTTTAAATGTAAATCATATCAAAAACAAATATTCTCTGTTTAAGTAATTCGTATGAAAGCAAGGACATACAGTTTCTCCAGCCTGAGCTCATTAAAGTTAATGTGACCACGCCCGCGCGCAACAGCTGCTCGCATACTAATGAGCCATGTGGAGGAACGCAAACTGTTAACGACCTCAAAACAGAGAATCCGCGACTTCAGTCTTCAGTCCTGCTCTGCTTTTCACGAGTGTGCTGTGCTGTTTATCTTGGATTTACATCAGACGAGTTAGAAGAACACAATTTGATTATGAGAACGATTTTTAATAATGTTCACTACTGGATTCGGGAGCGAAGGGTAATTTCATGGACTTTAAACTTGCACTCAAGCTTCAGATTCCCATCACTCCCCTCCCGCACAAGATAATCGTCAACGTACTCAATGGACAGGAACTTCCCTGGATTACTCATTCTACTGAAACCATCACACTCATCACTTCTGGCAATCACACTGAACTCATATAATTTCTCCTCATGGACTCACCACTTGCCCCAGTGGTTCTGGGACACCCGTGGCTCACTCAGCACAATCCTCGGGTCGACTGGTGCACTCACACTATTTCCACATGGAGTAACCACAGTAATGAGTCCTGTTTGGTGTCTGCTTGTTCTTCTGTGTCTGGTTCTGTGTTTCAGAGTGAGGCAACGGATTTGTCTAACGTGATATGAGAGTACCTCGATCTGAAGGAGGTGTTCAGTAAGTCTCTTGCTGTTTCTCTTCCTCCGCATCGTCCCTATGACTGTGCTATAGATTTACTGCCAGGTAAGTCTCCGCCAAAAGGCAAAATTTACTCTCTTTCTGTTCCGGAGAGGGAGGCCATGGAGAAGTATATTTCTGTTTCTCTAGCCTCTGGGTTCATTC
This sequence comes from Chrosomus eos, assembly GCA_036326025.1. Lineage (NCBI taxonomy): Eukaryota > Metazoa > Chordata > Actinopteri > Cypriniformes > Leuciscidae > Chrosomus > Chrosomus eos. The sequence continues at coordinate 39,768,587 of CM070823.1, read as the reverse complement.
AGCCTTCCTCTTCTCCTGCGGGGGTGGGGTTCTTTTTTGTTGGGAAGGATGGTTCTCTGCGACCTTGTATTGAATACCGAGAGCTGAACAACATCACGGTAAAGAATACTTATCCTTTGCCGTTGATGTCTTCAGCTTTCGAGAGGTTACAGGGAGCATCCATTTTCACAAAATTGGACTTGCGTAACGCTTAACATTTGGTTGGCATCAGGAAGGGGGATGAATGGAAAACCGCTTTTAATACCCCTAGGGGGCACTTTGAATATTTGGTCATGCCTTTCGGCTTTCCAACTCCCCAGCGGTTTTCCAAGCACTCGTTAATGACGTGTTGAGAGACATGGTAGATCAGTTCATATATGTTTACCTGGATGACATATTGATTTTTTCTTCGTCTCTCCAGGAACACGTTCAACACGTCAGACGAGTGCTCCAGAGATTGTGGAGAATGGGCTTTTTGTCAAGGCGGAGAAATGAGCCGCTTTGTTTCGGCCCCCATTCTTGTCACCCCTGATCCCACACGTCAGTTCGTGGTGGAGGTCGACGCGTCAGAGGTGGGGGTAGGTAGCCTCGCGAGACCATCCTGATCTCGCGAGCTTTCAAGGTTTCACTCGCAGATCAGTCTGGATACTTTCCATTAAAGAAAATTTGGGAGCAGTTCACCAAACGAACGTCCAATCAGCGTTGGCTTTGAGGCGGGTTGAGGTGTGACGCAACGAGAAGCGCGACAGTTCAGTCTTAAGAACATGGCGGCTTCAGCGGATGAAAACTACTTCGGGAAAAACTACTTCAACGGAAGGTTTCCAGATGGATATGCGGAGCAAATCCATCTGGCGGAGTCAGGTTAGGGGGTAGGAGCAGTTCTTTCACAACGCGCATCCTCAGACGACAAGATGCATCCCTGCGCATTTTTTTCTCATCGATTATCGTCTGCCGAACATAACTATGACATTGGTAAAAGAGAGTTGTTGGCGGTCAAGTTAGCATTGGAGGAGTGGCGTCATTGGTTAGAGGGTTCAGGGGTACCCTTTATCGTTTGGACCGATCACAAGAACCTTGAATATATTAGATCTGCTAAAAGACTCAACTCCAGGAAGGCTCGGTGGGCACTTTTTTTTGGACGTTTTGACTTTGTTCTCTCGTACCGCCCGGGTTCCAAAAACATCAAACCTGACTCTTTATCTTGTATTTTTGATCCATCCGAACGCCCGGTGATTCCCGAGTGTATTTTACCTGAGAAAGTAGTTATCTCCACACTCGTATGGGAGGTCGAGTCGAAGGTCAAGATGGCCTTAGAAGGGGTAACGCCTCCGCCCGGTTGCCCACTGAATCGTTTGTTTGTTCCGGAGGGGTTACGGTCTGACGTTATTCGATGGGGTCATTGCTCCAACGTGGCTTGTCATCCAGGAGTGACTCTCACCAGTTATTTAGTTAAGCAACGATTCTGGTGGCCGTTAATGGCTCACGATATTCACGATTTTGTTTTGGCCTGCTCAGTCTGTGCCACTGGTAAGACATCTAACCGACCTCCGGATGGGTTACTTCGACCGCTGTCTGTCTCTTCGAGACCCTGGTCCCACATCGCACTAGATTTTGTCATCGCCCTCCCGCCCTCCAATGGCATGACGGTTGTTTTAACCGTAGTGGACCGGTTCTCGAGGGCGGCACATTTCATTCCCTTGCCCAAATTACCTTCAGCCAAGGAGACAGCGGTCACGGTCATTGATCACGTCTTTTGGTTACATGGCCTCCCGACGGACGTGGTCTCTGACAGGGGTTCCCAATTTGTGTCCAAATTTTGGCAGGAATTCTGTAAATTATTGGGGGCTACGGTCAGTCTGTCTTCGGGTTATCATCCCCAGAGCAATGGTCAGTCTGAGGGGGCCAACCAAGATCTTGAGAGAATGTTGCGATGTTTGGTAGCCAAGAATCAGTTCGTCATGGAGCCAACAACTTTCTATGGTGGAGTATGCCCATAACTCGTTACCAGTGACATCTACGGGCCTCTCTCCGTTTAAGTGTAGTTTAGGTTACCAGCCACTAGGGCTGTTTTCGACTAAGGATTTTCATAGTCGAATCTGATTCGTTAGATTTTGCCATAGATAGATGGATAGCAGCTAGATTTTTTTCCATTTCAAACAAAAGAGCTAAAAAAAAATAAAAGAAAAACATGGTGTGTAACAAATACCTTTTATTCATTTAAAGCCAGATGAACAAAACATATCACACATAGGTAGGGTCACCAGACGTCCCGTTTTTCCCGGGACATATTTCAACTCTAATTTTAGTGTCCCAACTTAGGCTATTATGAAAAAAATCATGATTTGTCCCGTATTTCATTGTTAACATATATGTATTTTTATATATTATAGGTTTCGTTGAATTGCAAGACAGAGGGAGGGAGAGAGAGCGAGAGACCTTGCGTGTGTGTGCTAGAGTCCGCATTAATTACACGCGCGCAGGACATAGAGGGAACGCGAGAGACCTTGCGTGTGTGTGTGCTAGAGTAGGCTACTCACTTCCCCAAAATTATAATAATAATAATAATAATAATATAGGGTTTATGTCTGTATTGACAAAAGAGTGGTAGAACTGTTTGTTTGTTTTTTGTTTGTAAAGTTAACAAGCCTTACCCATTTCAAATGAGCCATGTTGGTTGTCGTCGTGTGATATGAAAGAAGCTGCTGGCACAACTTGCAATTAACTTTCGTTGGGTCATCTTTAACCTTCTCAAAATACTCCCACACTTTTTAGAAGCCATTGTGAGCCAATAAATCCGTAAATGCTAACAAATGTGGTCCAGACGTTACAGGCATGTAGTGTGCTGCTGCTCATTGGTTGCATACCGCGCGCCTATTTTGAAATAACGAACTTGAGCGCGCAAAAGACGCGATATGTGAACAGACCCCCCACTATTCGACCATGAGGTTCATGAAGGCCAGGGCCGATCGCCACCGGTCAAGGCCTCCCGTATAAGTCGTGGGTCAAAAGGTGTGGCTTTCTACCAGAAATATTCCGCTCCGTTACGTTTCTAACAAGTTAGCTACCAAATTTATTGGCCCGTTCCCTGTCACCAAGATTATTAGTCCGGTGACAGTCCGACTCAAACTCCCTCCAGCGTACAGGAGAATTCACCCCGCCTTTCACGTATCAAGGATCAAGCCGGGGATTTATTCTCACATTAATCCGCCCGCCCCTGTTCCTCCCCCGCCGCGACTCGTAGATGGGGAACTTACTTATTCGGTACGTCGTATTCTGGACTCGAGACGGAGGGGACGCGGATTTCAGTACTTGGTGGACTGGGAAGGTTATGGTCCGGAGGAGAGAAGTTGGGTACCTGCTAGAGACATTCTGGATCACTCCCTTATCGATGATTACAATCGACAGGTAAGGTTGTCTGGGAACGCCAGGAGGCGTTCCTAGGAGAGGGGGTACTGTCACGGTTCATGAATCGGCTGTCTCATTTCTGATGTGTGTGTATGTGTGTCTGTGTGTGGGTGTGGTTACTCATTGTGTTGATTAGTGTCGCCAGCTGTGATTAATCCCCGTTCCCTTTATATGTGCAGTATTCCCATCTCATGTTGTCAGATCGTTGTGGTTCCCCAGTGTCGTGTCCTGTTCTCGTGGGGCTCTCTGTTACCTGCTGTGGATTATCGTTGTGTGGATTCGTTGGTTTTCGTCACCTCATCTGGATGTTCCACTGGTTCCTGGTTTCCCGAGCACGCCGATCACTTCACCACCACCGGATGCCATCAAAGTCCCTGCGCCACAATCATCATCTGAGTGTTTGTTTTCCCCGATCTGCCATTTACTTGTAATTGTATCCGTTCTGATTTCCTCACAAAAAGTGCCCGGAGATTTTCTCACTGCGTCCACTGTGAGACCAAATGCTCGCTGGATTTGAAAGAGAAAACAGGAAAGAGAAAAAACGTGTGTTTTTGATAGAGAGATTTCTCACTGTGTCCGCTGGGAGACCAATTGCTTGTTGGACAGAAGATAGAAACCTAAGGGCTGTTTCACACCGCAAGTGTTAGCAGCGCATATTTTTTCCGACGTGCATGTTAATCAATGAGTGCATTCACACCGGGAGCAGGAGCAGTGCGTGAGCAGCAGTGAAGCAGGTATTTCAGCGCCGAGTCTATTTTTGCTGCGCTGCTCACGCTCAATTAAAGTCAAGGAACACGTTTGATGGACAAAATAAATAGGATTTCACAAAAAGTGTGCCCGAAATGCACAGATTAATGTTTAGTGAGTTTTAAAAAGAACTGGAGTAGGCAAAAAAAGAAAATAAAGACTCAAAAATATTTATAGAAGATTTAGGCTACCCATTTAAATTTGTTTTGAATTATTCAGTTTGTGTGAATGTATGGTGTATATAAAAAAACTAAACTGAACTAGCCAGAAAATATTATATATAAACTTTCTTTTAGTTTATGTAATACACAGACAGTTGTTGGCACAACCCAAATCAAACCCGAGTGTGCGGGTTTTTTGTTTTGTTTTGTTTTTATCCGCGGAGTTTGCAGTCCTGTAAACATATCGAAAGTATGACTGAAACGACAAGATTGGAGCTGTTTTCTGTGTTGTTTTGTTGTTTACCATTTAAATATGTGAATGTTGTACAACTCCCCATAACAAACTTTCGAGACTATCAATTTTATGAATGACCAACAAAACAAATTTTTAGTTGTCTTTGTAAAGAATTGCTTGCTTGTATATGTAGCTTTGGAGCCGCTGCTGTGACACTGTACAAACGCTTCCAGTGTGAATACTCTCGCGCATCTGTAGCTGCAGTGACGATGTAGTTACGCTGACGCGCTGCTCAAGCACCGCTCACGCTTGTGGTGTGAAACGGCCGTAAGTGCTCCACCGGAGAGTTCTCACTGCGTCCGCTGTGAGACAAGAGCTCGCTGGACGGAAAGAGAGAGAGACCAGGTGGACGATCCAGGGTTTTTTTATCAATGAGGGTTTGGTGGGCTTTTTTAATGTGGAAAAAAAGATGACATAGCTTTGGAAAGCATTTGAGGACCATCTCCCTCTAGTTTGGATCTGCTGTTGGAAGAGGCCTTTTTGGGCTGCTGAAGTTGCTGCCCCAATACGAAAAGAGAAATTCTTTGCTGGAATGCCTGACTGTTGAAGAACGGATTTGAGCTGTTTCTGGAACCAAAAGTGTGTCACGGGTTTATTAAATCCGTCTATGAACAGGGGTTCCAGAGGAGATTTAGCCTGAAAGCTTCTCCATTGCAGATATGCCAGAATGGACTGGCGATGAGAGGTTAAAAATGTAGATGAAATGACCTTTTTTGGTTTGGTCGGTCTTACTTTGCTTAATCAAATATGAGATTGTTTCACCATCTAGTACTGATAAGTCTGAGATGGTGGGGTGGATTTTTGGGTTGAATTTGGAAGTTATAGCGAGTTCTGAACATCTAAGAAAACCAAAAAAGGATAGGATAAACATAGCATTGATTGTGCAGGTGGTATTGAGAGGCTGGAAAAAGGAAAGGCCGTTCCACTGGTTTAGGAAGTTAACCATAACCTGAGTTCGTCACGACATGCTTGAGTTATGGAAATGAGGTCCACTAGCGAGTGGACAGAGGACGCGAGTGAGAGGAATGATGCGCATTGCGAAGTTTAAATGGCCGAGCAGGGACAGAAGTTCACGTTTTGAACAATTTGATTTTTCAAGGAGTAGATGAGACTAGCAGGTGAATGAGGTTGGGAATAGCGTAGTTGTTCGACCAAATCCAGCAAACGGCTTCTGATAGCATGTTGAATATTTTAGGGCTGCTTTTGCATCCGAAAGTTAAACGCACTGCAAAATCGTATTTCCCGAGCCAGCGAACTACGAATAAGTGCCATGAATCTGGATGGATAGGCATTACTTTGAAAGCAGATTTAATGTCAATTTTGGCAAGCCAAGCGCCCCGACCTGCAATTTTGATCATGACGATTGCCTGATCTATGTTGTGGTATTTAAGCGAAAATTCATAGAGAGGGATCAAGCGGTTTATGCTTGGGAACGGGGAATTGTGCGGGGCTGACAGGTCGATTATTAGCTGTTTTTACCTGGGAATTTTCTTGTAGCCACTCCAATGGGGCTAATACGAAACAGATTAAATGGAGGATTATCAAACGGGCTGATCATGAAGCCTGACTCTACTTCTTTTTTGATCAGGTTGTCTACAACTTCAGGTTCTATGAGGGCGGATTGAAGATTATTGCATATGATGTTTTGGGAGAGCGGGCATTCTAGGCAAGGTTTAAAGCTGTTTTTTAGGCCTGACAGCAGATAATGAGTAAATTTAGCGTCCGGTGATAAGCTAGTTCAAAGTACATGCGCAAAATATTTACGGGAGTCGCCAAGTAATTTTTTTATTTTTTATTCAAAGATTTGTACACTGGACAAACAATGAGGGCATGGGCACCGCCACAGAAGCTACAAATGTGCATGAACCAGCAGCGCCCTCTGTTACATTTACCAGAGTTAAAATGCTTGCAGGGCTGTCTGCTTTCGTCAAAAGAGGAGACTTTCCTTTTGAAATCCTGGTTGCTGCACAAGGCACGTAGCTGGTGGATTTAGCAGTGCTTGTTCCCGGGAAGGGAAGAGAGGAAGGGTTAACCTGCGGGCACAATGTAGTTGAGTGCGCCACTGACCTGCAGACCACGCAAGAAATGTTTTTGCAGCCAAAAAACCCCCTGCTGTTGAGATCTGGGTCGAGTGCACCCCAGTATGTGCACTGGTTCCACTGTGCGACTCGCACAGCACTTTTGGTTGAAAAAAAGTTTATGGTATGCGTAGAAGTGCCCTCCCCCATAGGGCAGCGCAAGCTTGTCTATGATTGCTAGATAATCATTCAGTTTACGCCGCCTGTGGAGGAAAGCTGAACAGATGGTTTTGGTAAAATGAGACAAATCAATTCAAAACTCGGAAAATGAAAAAACACGGAATGAATGAGTGTTTGTGTTTTTTAGGGTAACAGAAATCAACACAGTCTATTTGGCGGTCTGGATCGGCTGCGGGGAGCAGAGAGAGAAGAGAAGAAAGGTCTACATCCGCAGCTGAGAGGATCTGTGTGTGGATGCTTTGAGACACTGGTGGTGGTTCCATGGCGACGGCGTTGGACGGAATAGGCATCGCTGTTGCTGTGAAGAGAGAATGTTGTGATTTAGGTTCCATGAGAGAGGTGGGAAGGGTATAAGCCGACGGTGGTGTCTGGGGAGGCGACTTTTGGGCCCTGCTGGCTTTGCTCTGCCTGTGAGTCGTCTTGGGAGGTGGTGTGGACATTGGAGAGAGGTTGCCTGACTGTAAGGTAATGTACAGATCGTACAGTTCCGCTTTATTAATTTTTCAGGAAGCCAGTACATCCAAATTACCCAGTGCTTGCTTCGAAGACTGGCCTCGGCGTCTTGATGAGCTTAGGGCTGTTCGGGCAGGCGTGCGGCTGCGCACTGAAGCCTGGGGCTCAGGTGCGATGTCCGGCATAGGAGGAATGGTCCTGGAGCTGGCGGAATGCAATGGCGGATCCCTGGGATATTTGTTTCTTCGTCAGATGGCGAGCATGGCGACATGGTAACAAAACGGCGAGTCAAGATGCTGCTAAACTGTCAACGAATTGAGGTGAGACTGCAGGATATATATATACACCTCTTATCGTTGATTGCTGAGTGCTCTCCACTCGTGTTAATTATCTGAGTGTGCTCCTTCCGAACTTTGTTAATAAAACATAATTTTGTGGTTTATTTTGAACTGTCTTTGTAGTGTCAAGAGAAGGAGAGCTGTGGGCAAATTATTTATTTTTTTGCACCTCCGCCGTGCGTGTTCTTAAAGACAGTCTTTTCAGCTAGCCACTATAAATCGCTATTTTTCTGCACTAAACTAGTGAATTTTGCAAAGATATATTCAAGATGATAGACAAGATGTTAAAGAATAATAATTTAATGAAAAACCAATTTTGACAAAAAAAACTGACATTCAACTTATTTTTAGACCTTACTGAAAACGTACCAGCGCGACATCTGACGGGTTTTCCCAGATGGCATCACAATTACATTACATTATTCAGCCCCTTAGTTCCAGTGTAAGGAACTCTTAATGCTTCAGCATACCAAGACATTTTGGACAATTTCATGATCCCAACTTTGTGGGAAGAGTTTGTGCATGGTCAGTGCCGGTCCGAGCCTTTTGGGGGCCCTAAGCAGAATTTGATTTGACCTGTGCTTGACGATTATTGACACAAATGTCACGCAATTATGATACATTATAAATTAATACAGTGAGGTTATGTATTGATACAAAATAAATACTTAATAAAAAATAGATACCTACTTAAATAAAAAAGTTTTGCCTACTTAAAGTTTTAACTTTTACTTTACTCTTTTACTAACTCTTTGAAACTTCTTAAAACAAACTGTCTCAAAACATATAGAATAAATGATTTGCTAAAATAATGACAAAACTGAGAAATCAGAAACATAATAAGAGCAAGGGTTCAACAATGACAATTATTGTTGAAAACTGTAAAAAGATTATTATTTCTCAACTGTCTCAATACAGTGTAACTGTCCTCAAAATCTTTTTTATTATTATTTGTAATTTTGTAATTGTAATTTTATTGTAATTATTGTAATTGTACATGACAGAATCCAACAAAGTCTGTTACTATAACACAGGTAATGATGTACTGGCGCTTGTTGTATGTGTGTATGCAATGTATTTTTCCCCTCGGGGCTTGCCGTAGATAGGAATGGGTCTCGCGCACTTGGTACTGGAGTGTCGCGGGTTTTTGGAGTTAGTGATCTGATGTGTGGTATAATTAAGTGGAGAAGAGTTCAAACTGCTATGTTTATTATTTATTCAAACTGCTACCCTTACACCTAGAAGGTTAAGTTCCCCTGCGGCTGTTTTCTCCAACTTAAACCGATACCGTGACTATGCGCAGTTGCGCACGAATTGTCTATGCACGCGCGAGGTGTCTGAATTATGCGGATGACTTAAACGCTGAGACACAGCAGCAGTTGTAGGCAGGTATATTGATCATGAAATCAGAATTTTCTTGTCTTGAATTATTCATTCATTCAGTCATATTCATTCATTAATTTGTCACTTGTTTAAGTCACCTAAAAATATATATACCGGTATATATATTTTTAAACTCGACCAGGGGGCCCCAAGCAGCCGCTTTGTTCGCTTATGCCTCGGGCCGGTCCTGGGCATGGTCCCTTTCTTTTCCAACATGACTGCACACTAGCGCACAAAGCAAGGTCCATAAAGACATGGATGAGTGAGTTTGGTGTGGAGGAACTTGACTGGCCTGCACAGAGTTCTGACCTCAACCCGATAAAACAACTTTGGAATAAAATAGAGCGGAGACTGCGAGCCAGGCCTTCTCGTCCAACATCAGTGCATACCATCACAAATGGGCTTCTTGAAAATGGTCAAAAATTCCCATAAACACACTGCCTATAATAACCTGCATGTCTTTGAACTGTGAGGGGAAAACGGTAGCCTGACTCTGCCCTCCTACGCACTTCCGCTCAATTTTCATTTTTCTTCAGTACTACGTCTGGGATACTGCTGTAGAAACTTACCAATTCACAAAATTAACTGAATGCATAGCTGATATAAAAAATTGGATGACTAGTAAAAAACTTCCTCACCTAATAACCTAGAATACTGATTAACACTTGATGGCTGCTCTGTTAAGTCTTCGTCATCAGTTAGGAAACAAACAAACTACAGCTGGTTCAAAATGCAGCCGCTAAGAGTAAGAGTTCTTACCAGAACCAGGAAGTACGACCATATTAGCCCTGTTCTGTCAACACTGCATTAGAGTGCATTCATTCTAAAGCCTATTGAACATCGTATAAATTTTAAAATATTTCTGATTACTTACAAAGCACTAAATGGTTTAGCTCCCCAGTACTTGAGCGAGCGTGAGGAAATCAGACACTAATTTAATTTTGTCTTTCATTAATTCAAGCACTTTTCAAGTACCTCTTCATAATTGACCGTTTGCAAAAGCCACGCCCCCTAGTTATTGTTGCTACGCCCGTCAAACAAATGGTCAAACACGACCAGCGCCACAGATTGCCATGAATGGAAGAGGTATACCCGTGCGTGTCAGTGACCTTTTTTCGAGCAATTACCTCTGCGATATCCTCCAGATCGAGGCAAAATGGGTTACAGTATGCAGTGGAGGGATATATTCAAAATATAAAAATACGCAAAGGAGACATGACTACTATTGAGGCTAATATACCGGTCTCAAGCGAAATCTGAGAAACCCCATGACCTGTACCTCAAATGCAACCAGTAAATTACAGCCTTGAAGAAGATTTAATACGCTGGTTCAGTCGCTAATTGTTTGGAGTTAGAAATATATAATTCGCGCTGCATATTTAGTAATTTTGCCTCAGATACAGGATTATACATTCGCTTTAACAAGCAGGTTTTTCATTACCACGGCAACCGCTTGCGTGTCATGCTGAATGCGATTTTCGTGTTTAAAAAGTAACTATACATAAGAGACGGAAAGATGCAGATAACCCTACATTTAAGGTTATTTCTATTCATTACGATATTGATTACGTTATATGAACTGATGTTGTCAAGTAAGCTTCATGCGTTCCCCGTTGCGAGCGTGCACTCTTCTAAACTGTAGTCTACGGGTGCTGCACTGCTAGTGCTGCTCATTTCCCCCCGAAAATATCACGTTAACAACAACCCTTTAGAAAACGTACTTCCTTTGTGGATCCTCTTGACCTGCTCTCTCCATGTTTCTTTGACTTGCTAATCTCAGTGTGTCAGTCTCATGCACGCTGTTCGCGAGTGAACCATGTTCGACACATGTAACTGGGAGTGGGGCCGTCCACACTGTTTTATCCATCGTAGGCACCGTTCACATTGTGTTTTCGGCTTTGGGAACGAAAAGAACACAACTCCTCCAGACAATCTCTCGGAGTATCTAGTGTCCGGTTTACAAACGCAGTGGGCGCACCGCTTCACCAGCTTGCTTGGAGTCAATGTTTGACGGAGCTGCTCACATAGTAACGGTTGCTATGATGTGTGATTGGACAATGGCCGTTTTGGGGGAGGGGCCTGCGAACGGTCAATAGGAGTTTAAGGGTTTTCCAGGTCTCAAATATTTTTAAGTTAAATTCAAGTACTTTAAGCACCTTATACAAACCCTGGACTAAAAAGCCTAAGGGCAGTGGCGGTTCTAGGGGGAGGCCAGGGGGGGCCAGTGCCCCTGTGACAAAAAGCTTGGCCCCCCTTGTGGCCCCCCTAAATGTGGAGTTTGAAATAATTTTTACAAAAATATTTGTTAAATTGCTATCGTTGTTATCCTTGTATGCATATTTTTTTATTCTATCTTTGTGGATTTGCATTTTCACGTGACAATTCGCATCACATTCGCGGGAATCGCGGCAGAATAACGTCTGTCTCCTGCACGCGAGAGAGCACAGCAAAATCCCCAGTGTTAAATGAACTCTCCTGGTGTACATATAGGAACACGGATTTTGCTGTGAGGAGAGAAAATGTCAGTTCAGTCGTAAGTTCATTCTTTATGTTTATGTTGCCGCCGCCTACTGGTAGTTTTACTTTAAAGTATCCTTTAATTAAAACGTTAAAACAATTAGAAATCATTTCATATTTAAATATTGATTTAAAAAAATCTCATAGCTTTATGCAATTGTAAATGGAGTGTAAATATAGTAATGCCACTTCTGTGTCACCTCTGCACTGCAAAGATGGATTTTGATTGAATGAATTTGCTGGTAACAGTGGTACTGTTTAATTATTGTATAAGTACGTACTATTGTATAAATAAGTATAATTATAGTATAATTTGAATGTTAGTATTTGACATAAAAGGTGATGCATAACTCTAAATAAGTTTAGAAAAAATGTCCATATATAGGTGAAAATGCCCCTGGAAATCAATTTAAGGTGGCAAATATTGCCCCTTAATTAAAAAATGTATTTCTGTCACTGCTGTGAACTGACCACTGCATAGAATATGAAAAATATTAATATCTTCGTGAGTCGGCTGTCAACAACAGGCCTAACCAGCCATGGCACACCAGCACAAAAACACTATGGCTGCGTTCGGAATTGCATACTTCCCTACTATATAGTAGGCGAAAAGAGTAGGCGAGCGAAAAAGTACATTCGAATCCTCAGTATTTATAAAAGAGTAGGCGAGAATTACCTGGTTGACGTACTAATTATCGCGAGATTTGGACGATAGTGCGTTCTAATATGCCTACTTTCCTACTATATAGTAGGCGAAAACAGTACGTGAAAGAAGCAGTACGTTCGAAACATCAGTATTCCTAAAAGAGTAGGCGAGAAGGTCCCGGATGATCTACTGCTTTCGCCCAGGTTTTTGAGTGCTCCTCCGATGGATACTCTTCTATCCCAGGAGGCCACGCGAGAGCATACGTCATTATCAAACATCACGGAGATCAGCGACGCGGGGTTTTTCAAATGTGAGTAAACACGGTTCCTTGTGTTAAATCGTATGTGTTAAACTACTATAAAGACATGCCATCGTGGAAATAAGATAAATAACGTATTACCTAAGGGCTATTTAGTTTGTTTAAAGGGGTCATATAATGGTACTTGCACTTTTACAAGTTGATTGTACTGAAATGTGTGTTGGCAGTGCCTGTACACAGCCATCATATAATGATAAAAATCCATCCAGTGGTTTTGTTTGAATCTCCTTATATGTTTTCCCCTGCCTCAAATCAAGCCGTTCGAGCCTGTGACGTCACAAGCTCGCACGCCCCTCCCACGACTGTTGATTGACAGCAGCGTTTCAACACAGACCCGCCCTCGCTAGTGAGTGAGATGTCAATCATAGTTCGTCATTGTTTACACTGGAGCAGAATGGCTGTCGTCTAAGCGATTGTGGTGTTCTGTTCTTGGGTGTAATAAGGAACACAGCAGTCATTTTAATGTTCCTAAATCTGAACCGCTGAAGACGCAGTGGCTGAGTTTTGTTTATGAAGGGAATATTTCCGCTCATGTTTGCGCAAATCATTTCTCACCAGACTGCTTTATAAACGAGGGTCAATATAAATCAGGTTTAGCTAAGAAGCTGCTACTGAAAAAGGAATCGGTACCAACTATTCGTGTTCCTGCTGGACCTCCAGAAGAAGTGAGTGTAACGTTTTATTAACTTTTATATTAATCTTTGCAAATCCCTTGCACGCTTCACGATGAATGTGGCTAATGTTTACACTCAGGGTGCATTATTACGGCATGTCTTCTATGTAACGTTACGACGTTCTCAATATAATTCATAATCCCACGTTTATAATGAAAAACGCGTTGGTGTTGTGTTATTAAAAACTGTGTAAGTTACGCAGTGTTACAGTTAACGTAACAGGAATATTAACAGGAATATCAATGCAGTTACAAAACTATAGATGTACTTAAAAGTTTTCTTAAAACATAAAAAATTTTCGTACTGCACTAAACATAAACATACAGCAAATTCTTAGTTATCCTTCAACTACTGCTAGAATCATTACTGACATGACCTCATGTCAGTTTCAGTCAAGAGTTGTACCTAACACTGAGATAATGTCACGCATCATTGACAAGCCTACATTTACAAAAAAAAGAAAAGTTTTTCAACATAAATCTGTCAACGAACTAACCTATAACTTACATTAGTAACGTTAAACACATAGCGTTTGTATCTCACAACTCTAACGTTACCCTGCCAGTACATACAAAAATAGATCAAAGTGACATTGTTAACCAACCATTCAGAAACGTCCTGTTCGAGCCTTATTGTCGAACTTCTTCGGGGCCGTCATCTTGTTTCGGGTCCGACTCCGTTTCAAACTGATACGGTTGCACAGATGCGTCCTCAGAGAGAATCCCGCTGCCATAATAAACCCTCAACTGTTGTCAAGTTAACACTCCACGTGCGTTGTGTTACAGCGCCCACAGAACAGAGGGGCGGAGTCAGCGAAGCTCATTATCATTTAAAGGCACATACACTTAAACGGCGTGCTGAACACAGAGCTGTTTTTGAGCAGGTAAAATGAGTCTTTTCTTAAAAAACTAATGAGTTTTATAATGAATTTTTAATAAAAGTATATTACAAACTTTTCATTTAGACCCTAAAGATTCATATTAACTTGTACAAAAATGGCATTATATGACCCCTTTAATAAAATAAATTGTAATCTGGCACTAGAAAGAAAATCTAATCAAATTTACTTGACCTTCAAGGGAGGGGGGGCGAGCCGTTAGGGGGGGGGAGCGCCCCCCTTATATAATGGTAGGGGAAACACTGGTATGTGTGCTATTATGTAGGATAATTCACTGTTGTCAGTCAACACTGTTTACATTAGACAAATGTGCTGTAAATAAGGTAAATAAACAAATCTATAAAGTAACTAAACATGTTATATATTTTATTTGTCCCTTATTACTGTTGATAAATTGAGGAACATTTAAGTTGGATAAAAAGTGAGTTAACACATCAGCTAACTTACACCTCAGCATGTAGGCTAGTATTGAGCAGATAAATCACAGCATTTTTTTTTTTAAACTTTTAATTCATAAATCAAATTACATTGTGTTGTTAAAATGACTGCTTTTGTATAATGTTTGTGCATTTTTGTAGGATCTGAAATGTCTGCAGACTGGTGTGAGCACTGAGGATGAGGAGCCCAGAGCTGAATCCTGGATACGGTGCCATGGATGAGACCCTCCATCACCGGCCCTTATGAGACCCTCCATCACTCCACCGGCCCTTATCGCCTCAGATTGTGAAGCGCAGCAACAAGCTCCGGCACGAAGGCACGGTCACCTCTGGTGAATTCATCAGAATAAAGCTGCAGAATGGGAACCGCTGTGTTGAGATGGCAGTAGGATGTGGGGTTCAGCGCTTGTAAATACATGATTGTAGTTTGAATAAAGCTTCGTTTCATGTGTTGTTGACTTGTATATGCACTTGTTTATTGTGATGGTTATTTTTATTTGTTCTTTTACTCATTTATTCATGTTTCTGATTGTTTTCAGTATATAAAATATAATTATTTAATTTATGTATGCATTAATTCATTGCTTGACTTTATCTAGTGTGTATTAATGCATAACTATGTCATATGACAAAACAAATTACATTTAGCTTGTTTTACACTCTTAGAAAAAAGGTTCATTGGGGTTCTATATAGAACCATAGGGTTCTTTACTCTAAATAACATTTTATGCTAAAAAGGTTCTAAAAATGACAAGAAAGAACCCTTTTGGCACAAAGGTTCTTTAGGCTATTATTTGACAAAACAAAATTAATGAATGAACCCCTAAAAGGTTCCATATATAACCTTTTTCCTGGTTACAAAGAACCCTAAAGGGTTCTTTTGATAGAAGCCTTAAAAAGGGTTCTGTATAGAACCTTTTAGGGGTTCCAAATACGTAGCGCCTGATAGAACCTTTTAAGGTTCTATATAGAACCTTTTCTTCTAAGAGTGTATTAAATTATATCATTTTTAGTATATACATTTAAATAAGTAATATAATTAAGTATTGGTCAGCATTTAATATTATTTTGTTTAAGTTTTGGGGTGGGCTAACAATGCAATTCATTCTGAGGTAATATACATTTTTAAGGAGCGATACTTACATTTTTCGAGTATAAAATCAACAGTTTTCTCCAACGGAGAGATCTTCGAGCAGCTGCCCGTCTCCTTTGTGCAGACATTACACACGCCGAGGAAAACTGTCTAGGTAGGGCTGTCGAGTTACTGATGTTATGAAGTGTTAGTGCACCTGTCACTCATATAATTTAAAGTTATTACATACAAGATCATGGAAAGATACCATAGTTGTATCATAATACATAAAAAAAAATGTTTTTGTTATAAGTCTGAGGGATGAAACGAGAGGTAAATTCATCAAGAAAAAGGGAAACAAATGAGAAACTTTTTGGGTATAAAATAAAGAAATTAACAACATATTCAAGATTTGGGGGTTTCTTATTAAAAAAATATATCGTTATAAGGATAAAACTGTGGGTCACATTATGGTTTAAAATATAACAACTTAGATCAACCCTTAATGTATTCACAAAATAAATGGAGAGCTGTTTCTTCAACAATACCACAAAATGAGCAAGTTTAATCAATATCGAGATATTTACAGATAGATGAATTAAACGTGTCGTTCATATCTTTTAAGTTGTTGCGCTTGTGATAACGCGTCGTAGGTCACATGATAACGTCAACATGGCGATGATGTCCGGATCGCATTCATACTCAACGAGATTTGGCTCTAAAGTACCTACTCTTTTAGCGCTCGTTAAGTAAGTACTCATTGAAATTAAGTACCTACTCATTGAGTATGCGATTCCGAACGCAGCCAATCTGTAAAATATCATCTAATTATTATCAACAAAACGTTGAAAATATTGAAATATATTTTTGTCAATATTATAACCCCCCCTAATGTACAGTATTCATTTTGATTTCTTTAGGTCTTAAAAGCCTTAAATTTGACTTCAAAAAGTGTGCAGGAACCCTGTAAACGGTTAGACGTAGCTAGAAAGTCAGTTATTTTCAGTAGCTAAATGAATTAATAAGCTTCTTGGTCCCCATTGCTTTTGCTCTATAGTTCTCAAAATGAAGAGAAAGAAGGACACCATGTCTATTACAGTTACTGTGACTAATACTGAATATGTAATGCAAATGTAAAAATATAATGGAAATGCGAATGTAACCCTTTCGAATTTAACATTCAGAGTGAAAGTATGTTTATCTGTAACTATGGTTGATTTAATACCATGAAAGGAGTTTCTGTATTTTAGGTGCAGTACTATCCTTAACCTCTAGAGGGCGATTAACGCTGTGGTATGTTGAGAGTCAGCGTATGTTGAAAATCAGATGAAGAAGCCTGCTGACTATGTACGCACGAGGTTAGCGTGTAGCTGCAAAAGACGATCTAACTTTCACTTGTTCTTCGGTGCAATGTGCATATTCTTTTATAAAGAGTAATATTAGTCATCGAGGTTGTTTATTTATCCAGTTGCTGAGGAAATCAACCTGTCAAAGCTTTTGGTTACTGGGTTTTCTTTTACACGAACTCTGGTGAGTTTTGCTTATGCATCACTTTAACTTTCAAATTGATATTCCTTTTACTTTATACGTGTCTTAAAGCCAATCAGAGTTATATATTATGTTTAGAATGTATTGTTTGTACGTTTAGCAGTTCCGCATCACAATCCGTACAGCGGCGCTTCCGTAACATGAATCCGTACAGTGACCTTTTGAATCAAATGTACAATGAATCACTTCCAGGTCAAATAAAGTTATATATACCTTTGGAAACTGTTTTGTCATCTTTGATCTTCTTCACGCATTGTCGAAGTCCACGCCCTTTGAAGACGACATTTCAGCGGTAAGTACAATGACACCCGAGTGACATTTAAAAATGGCGGTGGGGAGGGATCTCTAGGGATGGCTGAGGCGAAACAGTCGTTCCGAAGCTTTGCGAGATCCCGAAGCGCAGATGATTCGAAACACTGATTCGAAGCGTGATTCAAAACACCCATGTCACGTGACTATGGCCAAACGAAGCCTCAAAGTGTTTCACGAAGTGTTTCATCAGGTGTGATCCACCGAATCAGCGTTTGATTGACACGGTCGGAAACAGACCACACAATCGAACATCTGTATAAAAGTGAAATCAACGCATATTGACCTCGTGGGTTTTTGTGAGAGGAGTTTGATTTTGAGATAGCGGATTTTGGTGATATAGTGACATTTATAGTGCGATTTGTTTAGTTATATTTAGGCTTACATTTAAATTTACACAACACATTGACTGATAGTCTAGACACAGAGTAGGGCCTATACATATAGTGACACATTAATATAGATATAAATATATATAGACAGCTAGATTAATAGATAGATAGATACATATATAGATAGATTAAAGATAGGCTACATATATATACATCAGATCATAGACACATGTATATTATAGATACATATCGAATTACATAGATAGATTGTAGATACATATATCTAATTACATAGATAGATTAGAGATTCATATCTAGATAGATTTGGATAGATAGATAAATGGAGGCTCCCCAGATGAGATGCTGTACATCTGTGGTGTGGGAGCATTTCCATTTAGAAACCCCAAATAAAGTGAGATGTGTGTATTGTGATCGGCAGCTCGCCTACTGCAACAATACATCATCCATGATGCGCCATTTGAAGAGCACTCATCCTGCCATTTTGCAGGGTGCAGAGGATGGCATTCCCCCTGTACCTAGGCCTGCTACTGACACTGCTGGGCCATCTAAGCAATGCATTGTTTGAAACACAGCAGAAACACAGGACAGTTTATGGGAACTTTTTGATACTCGTATCCATCAAATCCAGATGATACACAATGCTACAGCTGATGCCACAATGGAAGTGAAAAAATACATCAACGATGCGTTTTTGCCCACAACTCATGATCCACTAACTTACTGGAAAGAGAGAGCAGTAATCTTTCCTCATTTGTATGTCCTAGCTAAAAAAATATCTTTGCATGCCAGCAACAAGTGTCCCTTGTGAGAGGATTTTTTCAAAGGCTGGAGAAATTATCTGTAAAAAAAGAAGTATGCTAAGTCCTTCCACAGCAGAGAAATTAATATTTTTGAATAAAAATATGTAAAAAAGTGAGACATTGTGGCTTGATTTATTTTTATTAATATTCATTTTGCATGAGCAAAATAACATTATTCACAGTAAGAAGCCTTTAGTTACAAGATTCACATATTAGAAAAGTGCAATAATAAAAAAACAACAAATTTCCATGGCTCGTCAAGGTTGTTTTCAGATCAACACCTGCAAGTGACCACTAGGTGTCACAATGGAGACGGGTGTCGGATTGATTCGAAGCCTCGAAACAATATGAACCATTTGGTTCAACTGTTTCATTGCTTCACGAAGCCTCGATCTGCCCATCACTAGGGATCTCACGTACACTCCGGTGAAGGAGGGAAGAGAGTCAGCAAATGAAATGAATGAAGTTTTGGTCATGTGGTTTATAGTATTAAAGATAAACGTAATGGTTATTGGTGTTGAAAATTTTTAACCTATAATGTGTGTTATAAGGTTAATAAAACCCCATTTTAAACGGCGGTTTAAAAAATATGTTCACAAGGTCTTGGAAACGACCTGAGGTGACTGAACGCGCCATTTTCCGTAATGAACAATATTTTGCAGATCAGTGAATATAAGGACTTTAAAGTCAACCAAAGAGTCAAATGTGAAGTAAATTGTGTCATAATGAAATCTAACTACTATAAAAACCCTGCACGATGAGGCAGGGTGTCCATAAACAAAGTTAAAGCTAGCAGCATAAGCAGAAGAAACTGCACTTTGAGGGGCACTTTGACGTGCGCTGGAAACAGCTTTTGCTAAACACTTTTTACCGCCCATAGCACTAATTAATGTAAATCCCCCAGGTCAAATGTAAACATCTTGTTTTTTCAACCCAGTGATCTCAAATTACTAGCTAATAAACACATGAATGAACAGTTTATACCCATTTTATTAAGTTATATACATAGTTATAATGTAAACCACCCTTGCAAAATTTAAACATTTTGCTTCAACCCAATGATCTCAAATAACTAGCTAATGAATAAATGAATGAACAGTTTATATTAGGGATGCACCGATACCACTTTTTCCAGACCGAGTCCGATACCGATACTTTCATTTGTGGTACTCGCCGATACCGCTACCGTAACTGATACCTGTATTTTTAATTTTCAATTAATTTTCAATTCATGCATTTGTAATTTTTAAATGTATTGGTAGAGAAACCAAAATAATATCAATCATATTAGTTGTTTATTAAATTTAAACTTAATTAGTTCAACAAATATATATTTCATGCACTGCATATTTATTACTGCATAAATTAAATATATATGGATCTTTTTGTAAAGTTGATAGAGGTAGCCTATTTAGCCAAGAGCAGAGAGTAATTTATTTGTCCTTTGTTTGGGAGACCTTGTCCTGGGGAAAAAGCATTTCTCATCCATCTTAAAATTTGCTTACCCAAAGGCGGCCACCGTGGAGAACATAAAGAAGGGGTTCCGGCTGACAGGCATGTTCCCCCTGAACAGGCACGCACTGGAGGACACTGATCAGGTACAAACAAAATAACAAAAAATAGATGCTGCATAAATACAATAGAAACAACGCAAAGAATAATTTACTAATATCTTTATATTAGATATAATATAAAAGATATTAAATATATTAAATATTTGGCAGGTAAATACTAATATTTATTATATAAATATTTAATATTTGAATCATTTAACATATATTTATATTATATAAATAGGCCCAGATCTACTAATATCTTTATCTCCTCTAATTTACATTTCAGATGATGATCATACCTCCAGTGGCAGCCCACCCAGCCCCTCCTGGCACTACCATCACCACGCCCCTGATCCACCCAGCCCCTCCTGGCACCACCATCACCACGCCCCTGATCCACCCAGCCCCTCCTGGCACCACCATCACCACGCCCCTGATCCACCCAGCCCCTCCTGGCACTACCATCACCACGCCCCTGATCCACCCAGCCCCTCCTGGCACTACCATCGCCACGGCCCTGATTCACCCAGCCCCTCCTGGCACTACCATCGCCACGGCCCTGATTCACCCAGCCCCTCCTGGCACCACCATCACCACGCCCCTGATCCACCCAGCCCCTCCTGGCACTACCATCGCCACGGCCCTGATTCACCCAGCCCCTCCTGGCACTACCATCGCCACGGCCCTGATTCACCCAGCCCCTCCTGGCACCACCACGGCCCTGATCCACCCAGCCCCTCCTGGCACCACCATCGCCACGCCCCTGATCCACCCAGCCCCTCCTGGCACCACCATCGCCACGCCCCTGATCCACCCAGCCCCTCCTGGCACTACCATCGCCACGGCCCTGATTCACCCAGCCCCTCCTGGCACCACCACGGCCCTGATCCACCCAGCCCCTCCTGGCACCACCACGGCCCTGATCCACCCAGCCCCTCCTGGCACTACCATCGCCACGGCCCTGATCCACCCAGCCCCTCCTGGCACCACCACGGCCCTGATCCACCCAGCCCCTCCTGGCACTACCATCGCCACGGCCCTGATTCACCCAGCCCCTCCTGGCACCACCACGGCCCTGATCCACCCAGCCCCTCCTGGCACCACCATCACCACGCCCCTGATCCACCCAGCCCCTCCTGGCACTACCATCGCCACGGCCCTGATCCACCCAGCCCCTCCTGGCACCACCACAGCCCTGATCCACCCAGCCCCTAGTGGCACCACCATCGCCACGGCTCCTCCCATATCAGTGCCAGTTGTTGCTGGCTGTGTAGAGTGCCCCACCTGCCATCGGCCGCCAAATCCTTTGGTCGCGGCTGGAATTATCCCGGCAGGGCTCGCTCACATCCTTGTCCCGCCACGTTTTGACCAGTCGGCCCGGAGGAGGCGGCGGCAGCAGGTTCCTGCTGGAGCACGCTGCATCACCAGTGACCAGTTTGCGTCTCACCTAGCTGAGAAGGAGAGGGAAGAGAGGGAGAAGCAGGAGGCAAAGAGAAGGAGGATGGAGGAAGTCAAGGAAAGGAGAGCATTGATGGAGGAAGAGAAAAAGAGGAAGCAGAGAGAGAGGGAGAAGGCGCAGAGAGAGAGAGAGAGAAGGAGCAGAGAGAGAGAGAGAAGCAGAGGGAGAGGGAACAAGAAAGAGAAAGAATACAGGGAGAGAGGGAGCAGGAGCGGCTCCAAAATGGCATCTGTGCAGCTTGCAAGCAGCCAAGCCCCCCAGGATCTGCAACAGAGAAAGTGGAGTGGGTGCAATGTGGAAATTGCACCCTCTGGTACCACACGGAGTGTGTCACTAATGTGGTAACTGAGGAGGCATGGCTGTGCAGGGAGTGTGCAGGGAATGTGACCGCGATCTGAAAAGTGAAAATGTTTATAAATAGTTTTGTACATATATATATATATATATATATATATATATATATATATATATATATATATATATATATATAAAATCAATTACATGTTCTATTTTCAGGGTTTCTACAGGTATATTCAAATGAAATTTAATGCCTTTTTAATGCCTTTTAATGCCATTTTTAAAATGTTTTAATGCCACATACGACCCATGACTAACCACGTTTATATATATATATATATAAATGTTTTTTTTTTTCCTTTTTTTCTGGAACACATAGGTGTAATTTGCGGGTGGGACATGTCGATTGTCCCCACCATTTTTTAAACATATCGCGGCGTATAGGACGGGTCGCAGGAATGGTGGTGTTTCATTAGTAATATTATTATTAGTGTTTTTGTTGTTGTCATTAATAATTGCTCACACTTGCAAAAGAGAAGATTTGACACATGGCACTGACAATTCAACCAAATAAAAGTATTCTCTTCCTCTTCTACCGGCACTGTCTCCTCCTCTAATGGGCCCTTTTCGCCACCTTCTCTGGGCCAGCTCCTCTAACCTGGCCTTTTTAGGGGGCTTTCCTCTCAGGGCGGATGAGAGGATGCTTAATTGCTTATTACCTGACATCTTTGGAAGACAGATGCAATGATTAATGCATCCATGGCCCGGATATAATTATAAAATATGACATGATTTTAAAAGTGACCTATAACATCGACTATGCAATACACTTTAGTTTATTTAGTGCTTATAAAATTATTAAGCCTATTTGGAGAGAGAGATGTTTATAATGTGACAATATGTCAGTCATCGTGTGATAACGAAAATATGACTAGGCCTAGACTACTTGTTCTAAGCAGGTGTTGTCAGTGAACAGGCTGTAAAACTATTGTCTAAGTTACAGACACTCATAAAAAACTGATGATAATTATCAGGGAAACATTTCTCTAACAGCAGTCAAGTTGCCATTGTTTGTGTCAAACAAGTTGTGAATTTTTTGTAACATTGAAACAGGAGATCATGACTTATCTTGAATCTTACCCAGATACAATAGTGCTATTTTCTAATTGGCTAAAGTGTAGACCCTTTCTTTTTTTTGATTGGCTGATAAGTGGCAGGCTCGATCGACTCAGAACTCCAGGGGAGACGTGCTTGATTCCTGTCGGTTACATAGTGATAGCGGCGCGTCCAGAGACATTTGGGGCGCTGCGGCATATTCAATATATTATAAAGAGTTTTTCAGCGTGAGAAATACAATGTGAGCGTGACAAAAGACCGAAATGAGTGACTGTCACGCTCAATGCGTGACACTTGAGAGCCCTGCGTCAAAAAGTATAGAAGAACAAAATACGTTCTTTGCCTGCGTTCTGTTGAGGCTCGTGCACAACACTTCTTCTCTCGGACGCGCGATTCAATCCGTTGCGTATAGACTCTCTTTTTGTTACGGTGAAATCACAAAACAATGCACACAAACATGTCAGTGCTTGATATCCAACCACTAATAAACAATCGGTTTTGATGAGGGGAAAAATATATATACTTCTTACTGCGGATTAGAACCCAAAACCTCTGACATGTTTGGCAAAAGTTCTACTACTGGATCATTAAAGTGT
Source organism: Chrosomus eos (assembly GCA_036326025.1). Lineage (NCBI taxonomy): Eukaryota > Metazoa > Chordata > Actinopteri > Cypriniformes > Leuciscidae > Chrosomus > Chrosomus eos. The sequence continues at coordinate 39,744,971 of CM070823.1, read as the reverse complement.
ATGCGTGTAACAGTCGGGTCTATTCTCGCTACTAGCAATATATATTAGATCTCATTAAACGACAAATTAAACACAATGTACTATTTACAAGGTTCAGACCTGTCCACCGCTGTACAACAGACGCGCGTCACCTCCGCATCACGGCACTTTTGCTCCGGCCGGAAGCAATTACCAAACTGGTTCTGCATATTTATCACACAAACGTACATATTTTGCGACAGCAAATACAAATTATTAATTATGAAGGCTATATTCAAATAAATGTATATAAAATTCTCTTCAAAACTATAAACAAAATTAATGCCTGTAAGAATCAAATTTAATGCTTTTTAATGCCTTTTAAGGCCTTAATTTTTGCAAAATCCATTTAATGATTTTTAATGCTTTTTAATGCCCCGCGGAAACCCTGTATTTTATATATGTACTGCATTATTTGTTTTAATAAACATGTTCATGTTACTAAAAATTACAACATCAAAAATCAAAAGTGCATCAGTGTTTTCTTGTAGCATACAGTTTCCTAAAACCTAAAGCCATGTTTGATACAGTGACCATTATTGACGGGTTTACCTCAGTGATTTAAAAAAAAAAAAAAAGTAGCATACTGAAACTAAATGATGATCTAAATGAAGGACTTTTGGTGGAGGATAGGCTACAATCTTTCATAATACACACAGCCTATCAAATAATAAACAGCAGAAGCTAAGTTTATCAAATAAAACATTAGCAGCTGCTACCTACACACCGTTGAAAACACGTGAAGTTTAATACTTAAACTAAATACACATCCAAACCGTTTATTTCGGCCTGACAACAGATAATATACATAGCATGCGAAGTAACAAACAGCAAAAGTTAAGTTAATTCACATAAATTTATATAGAAGATACCTTCATGTCGTCGAAATCATGATGACCCGTTGTACGGTTTCATGTTATGCTCCCAACATGACTGTACGGAATCTTGTGACGCGTAACATAGTTCCCCACCCAGCACAGCCTCAAGCAAATCGCCATTTATGAGCATTTCATAGGCCAAAAATAAACCAATCAAAGCTAAGAAACGAAGATAAGACCCTCCCCCAGTAAATGACACATCAAAAGTTCATTGGTCTAATCCGGTAAGGAGCGCACTGACGTTTTACGTACCCGGAAGCGAGTTTTGGTGTACGGATTATGATGCGGAACTGCTATATGGTCAAATTAATACATAGTCAAATCTGTCCGTGTATAATGCTAGTTTAACTGTTTAGTTAAATTATTTTATTTTCTACAAGTGTTATAAATGCAGCAAATGATAAAAGAAATGTTGTACAACTAACGAAATATTCAAATAAAAGATATATTGCATATTGAAATACTTTTATGTGTTTAAGCTGTTTATTTGCACTTATATTGTCACGTGTTGAATTAACACTGGTAATAACGGACATTTTGTGCAGCTAATAGAAAATGTCTGTGTAAAAAATGTTTATATTGAGAAAAATGTTTAATGTGACTGCATTGTTTTATGCAGATTGGGTTTTTTGAATGCTGATTCAATTTGAGTGATCTACCATTTGAACGGCGAGCCAGACCCTGATCCTGCCACTCAAAGAATCGTCGTGGTCCATCACGGATGCACATGAGAGAGCTAAGCACATACATACTACCCGGGTAGCAACACAAAAGGCCTTTACACACAAATACATTGAAGCTCTTTACACACACATGACCATTGGAGCTTAACACTTGGACATTTGAGGTTTTTTTTGACATTTGAGCACTTACTACAAAGGATCCAGAAGAAATTGAGACTGTTTTATTTTGTTTCATTTTATTTCATTTTTGGTATTTACATTCAACTTCTGGTTTGATATGAATCATTTTCTTGTTGGTTCATAGAGTTGAGTGAAGACCAGACAAAGAGTCAAACTGTGAGAATATTGTTTAAATATTGAATTTGAATTATTGTAAATAAAATTGCCGGCTGTTAATTACTTAAATTTGATTTGGTCCACCTTTTGCTTTTAAATCCTCCCAGAGCCGAACCTAGGCTGAATTTAATCTCTGTAGAGTAACATATACATAGAATATTACGTTCGTTGTCCCCGTTACACAAATACATTGTTGAATAATTATAAACATGGTATTTTGTAATGCCTGCAGCAGTGCAGAAAATATGACAACAATAAGGTCTAAATGTAACTGGCCCCTCTAACAGTACAACTGGCCCCAGCTTGGCCCCCCCAGTTGAAATGGGCTAGAACCGCCACTGCCTAAGGGTCTCGCCAAAGTGTTGACTACTTGTACCTTTAAAGGTGCAGTTTGGTGGGGGTTTTTCTGTGACTGTGGCAAATGGATAAATATGCTTGCCTTCTCTGCCTAAAAAAAATAGTAACTGATTGTAGCAATGATTGCACTGGCAATGATATGAATTACTGCTCTCGATGAACCTCTGACGCTCTCAAATGGATGATGTAAGCCCCAAAAGGAGAAGAGAGGGAAGACACAGCCACCAACTGTCCAAAAACAAATCCCATTTCATTTTTCATTTAGTTTATTTATATAGCACAAATAAACACAACAAAAGTTGACCACTGTGCTGTACATACAGGAAAAATAAAAATATAAAGACACAACATTAATACAAAACTAACAGGCAATAAAACACTACATTTGCATTCTTTATACCAGGGTTATGAGTGAAATGCGCAGTTGAAAAGATATGATTGCAGTTTAGACTTGAATTCATACATAGATGTGGCAGATCTCACAGATAAGGGAAGACTGTTCCATAGCCTAGGACCAGCCACTGAGAAAGCACGATCACCTCGCAACTTCAATCTGGATTTTGGGTGTACAAGTGTGATGCTGTCTGAGGAGCGCAAGCATCTTGTAGAGTGTTTCACGTTAACAAGGTCTGACAGATAAGACGGAGCCTGACCAATCAGTGCCTTAAAAACAAATATTAAAATTTTGTATTCTACTCTAAAGTGCACTGGCAACCAGTTGAGAGAGATTAATATCGGGCTGATATGTTCTCGTCTACGCGCTCCAGTTAAAAACCTGGCAGCGGCATTTTGGACCATCTGGAGCCGCAACATGGATGATTGAGGTAAACCAACATACAGTGAGTTACAATAGTCCAAACGAGATAAAACAAATGCATGAGTTACAGTTTTAAGACTGGGAAAATCCCAGGCTGAAGATGCTGCCATGAGACATCCCGGGCCATAGGGAACGCAAATGGGGTGCTGCTTTAGTCAAACCTCCAGGTGCAAGTTTGACTCGACCAAGTGACTTGAGAGAAACCAGAGCATGCAGATTTCTCAAAGGCCACTCTCACTGACTAGGAGGATTGATATGTTTCACATTAAGTGGAAGAATCTTCCTCATCTGTTGCTCTCCACTTCTGTGTCCTGCACCAGCCGCTGTTCAGCTACAAAAAACAACAGTGAGGAGTTCAGCATTTTATCTCAAAGCAGGGGAGACTAAATACAAGTGAGCACTGAATGTAAAACGAGAACATTATGGGATTCAAAACCTCTTGACATAAAACAACAAGTAGCCATTTCTCTCTATGTCTTTGGACACCTCCGACCAGCTGGTTCTTCTGACAAAGGTGTCACTACACCGCAGCCATCCATTTTCACTGGGCTTACGAATATGACTGATGTAGTGTCCTATAAGACAGAGAAACTTTAATATAAACTTTGGCACTGGCAAGAACTACACATGGACAATGAATAAACAAATGAGACAACAGAAAATATACGACAATTATATTCGTATATTAAATATACGAATTCTTACCCCAAAACAAATTGCTTCCCAAATGCGACACAACACCAGTGAGTGTACTGTGCGTTGATGATGGCTGGTACTTCCTCCTGTTTAAGAAACATGCAGATTATAAGGTAATGCTGCTGTGTTTCAAATGTTCCTGAAGATCGATCTATCTCCCTATCTATTTATCAATCCACAAACCCATCCATCCCCCCACAAACCCATCCCAGGGCTGACAAAATCGCTAGCCCGACGTCCCGGGGCTATTGTTTTCTCCAGTCGGGCTACCAAAATGCATAACCGGCCTGCCCGACGGGCTATCTGAAATAGTGTAATCAAATTGCTCCCTTTTTTCACATTATTGACTAGTTATTTTAAGGAAAAATATGGCCGCACAAGTTTTTGATCATGCTGATTTATCCGCAGCGCAATTTCTCATGAATCTCCGTGCCTGTTTTAAGAGAAACACATGATCAGTGGCGTAAGTTTGTTTTAAAAAGTGGGTGGGACAGTGTGTGTGTGTGTGTGTGGGGGGGGGGGGGGGGGGGGGGTGTTGTTAATACAATGCAAAATCAGATATATGTAGATGTTATATGTAGATATTAGTATTTAAATGAGATCCACTAATATTGTTAGTGCAGAGAATTTTCACGTGAATAAATGCACAAACCCATCAACCCATCCACAAACCCATCAATCCATCCACAAATTCAATTCAATTCAAATTTATTTGTATAGTGCTTTTCACAATACACATTGTCTCAAAGCAGCTTTACAGAAAGTGCATTTCAGAAATGTACATAGAAAAATACAGTTAGTTAATCATGTATTAATTTAGGGCATAACATATCGCCGGCGTCGAGTCGTCTCTCCACAGGCGTTAGTCGTCTCATCACAGGTGTTGGGGCATCTGAAGTCTCCGTGAGAGGCTGGATACAAACTGGAGCTGACGAACGCTATTTACCTCGGGACTAGCGTCCCGAGATAACAGCAGAAAAGCAGATGGGAAATAATTAGCATAGCTGATGTTCATAATGTTAATGCATTCGAACTGATTCAGAAGTAGTATAAAAGGTAAGCATTAAGTGAATGCTTGGTTAAAAAGATGCGTCTTTAATCTAGTTTTAAACTGGGACAGCGAGTCTGAGTCTCGAACAATATCAGGAAGGCTATTCCAGAGTTTAGGAGCTAAATGTGAGAATGCCCTCCCTCCTTTAGTCGACTTAGATATCCTAGGAATGACCAGAAGCCTTGAATTTAGTGATCTTAAAGAGCGCGATGGATTGTAGGGCGATAGAAGGTCTGTTAAATACACAGGAGCTAAACCATTTAGGGCTTTATAGGTCAGTAGTAATACTTCGTAATTGATACGGAACTTTATAGGTAACCAGTGTAGAGATGATAAAATTGGTGTTATATGATCATATTTTCTTGATCTAGTAAGAACTCTAGCGGCTGCATTTTGCACTAACTGTAGCTTGTTTATTGAGGATGCAGGACAACCAGCTAATAAAGCATTACAGTAATCTAGTCTCGAGATCATGAATGCATGAACTAACTTTTCTCCAGAGAAACCCATCTATCATACATAAACCCATCCATCCATCCATCCATCCATCCACAAACCCACACATCTATCTATCTATGCCTTTCCTGTTGTATTGTCGGTGTAACTGTTTTCTTTTTCCTCAATATTCTCTGGAGAAATGTCCTGCGGCCTGTTGAGCTGTTAATATCTGACACTAGCTGCTTTCTGCTCTCTGTTGAAAATCATAGATCAAATAGGAAAACACTTCTTGAAACATGAACAAGAAAGGAAAAGTCTTTCCGAAGATGTCTTTGAGAGTAATTAAGACGTTACAGCATTTCTATCTACAATCTTTGAAGAATACAACCCCCAAACACTGAAATATTACTAGCATGCAGTTGGGTAAAACAAACTTGTTCGGTACATGTGGTTGTACCTTCAATGCAGGACAGCGTCAACTCCTCAGGAATCTCTAGTTGATCCTTCAGCTTACACATGGAGGACGACATGATGTCAAAGCGCATCACCATAAGGACCAGGACCCTAGAGACATTCAGATGATCAAAAGTGATGGACCAACTCATGTTTAGTTATTCTGTAGGGTAGAAACTGGTTAACACTGTCTTACTGTGGAAGGCTGAAAAACTTCAGAGTCTCAGAAGCCTTGGTGCCAGAACAGTGTGCACGCACAATCAATTGAAGACGACTGAGGAACACAAAGACATCAGCCGATCAAAAATTACTTGACATGATCCTGTTCATGTAATAAATTCACTTTAGCACTGGCACTCACGTTCAAGTACTTCTGCAGACTGTCTGTTAGACATGCTTGAGGGCTGATGACAAGTGAGAGGTAGTTGAAATCCTCTGTAAAGCTCTTCTGGAAGCTACAGCTGAAACAACAAAATGAAAACACTTCTTTACACACTTTTTTTTAAATGCGCATGCATACTTTTATATATGAATAGTGCTATAGATAATATTACGGCTTAATCACTGATGAGTGCAGGTTGGTATGTCATTACCTGTTGCATGTGCGCTCACGTTTGTGCTTGAACTCCATATTGGCCACAGGGCAAGTGAATGTGGGCCAAGATTTCTTCAGAGACTCACTCTCCTCTTTCAGACAGGACAGACAAGCCATGAGGAACTCATGGGCATCCTGAGAGAAGAAAGAGAAGCACAGTTGAAGAGCTCCAACTTAGGATGCAACTTAAAGTTCCCCTATTATGCTATTTTAAAGTTTCCTAATGTTGTTTTGGAGACAACATTGCCCATTGCCATACAAAACCCAACAAAAAACCCCATTGCCATAACAACGTCAGCTCTGAGTGTCCTGAGGCTTCCTACACCGTAAACTAAACACAGTAACAAACAATGACGTCGATTTTACCATATCAATCCAAGCGCGAGTCCGATGATACATTGAAAGAACTAGTCATTCAACCTGAACCTCCATCGCAACGACTGGAGCAGGATGTTTCTCAGTGATACACTACTCAGTTTGAGGTACATTATGAGATGTTGCAACTGTAATTCCTCACCATCAGCATTAACAAGTGCATGTCCATCCATCAACAACCTGATTATTTTACTTGTACTTATTTATTTACAGAGTATTTTTCTAATATATTGTGGTGAACATGTGGAAACTGTATCAATAACAGTGAATATATTAGCCAAGCTCTAGCGTGAATGACTGATGTAACAAACGTTGGTAAAACAAATCTTGTTTAGCTCCATTCTTAATCTTTTCTCAAAGTAGTGAGAACGACAGACAATATGCATTAATAGACACAGTTTTAGGTAACGTTAATAGTAGCCCACAACTGATTAGCAGGAGTATTTCAGTAAGACAGTAATAATAAGGGATGTCCCGATCCGATCAAGTGATCGGAAATCGGGCCCGATCACGTGGTTTCAGACTCGATCGGAATCGGATGTCACTATCCGATCAGGACTCGGATATATGTATAGCCTATTAGGGGTGTACGCATACAAACCAAACCAGGTCCTTGGATAATTTTTCCTGCCGACAAAATCCGCGCTGGCGTGAATGTGAACAACACCACAACATTGCGCAACATCAAATGACGAACGTAATGAAAGCGGAACGAAACTGCGCTACTCATTATATTGTGCTTGTATGTACCGTTTATCAGTTCGGACCAGCAACATCTGTGCAGCGCGAGCCGATCTTGATCAAGCAACACTGTTACTACACAGCGCTATTAGAGATCCAGTGAATAAAACATTTGAATTCGCCACTGAAGTAATAACATCGCTGCGAGATCTAGTGAGAAGCATTCAAATTTCTCCGTTATAACCGCAGATTTCTATTATATCTCTACAGCGCTGACGTGGAAACCAGGAGAAACATTGTGCCGTGAATGAACTATAGGCTTTAAGTACACGGATCAGCAAGATTCACCATGGATTTAATATAGTAACACTAACTGTAGCCATGAAAGTTTGCCTGGAATAGTGAAATGCTTTCAAGTACTTAACATCTTTTCCCAGCACTTCAAAACTCAAATATTATCTAAATATTATAGTATATATAAACATATTTAAATGTGATGACCAAAACATTATTTGTTCATCCTTCAAAGATTGCCCCCATTTTTAAACCTGAAAGTTTCAAGATGTAAGAAAACTCAAAACTTATTTAAAAATATTTTTTCTTTTAACAAATAGGAAATTTCTCTGGCATTTCTTTCTTTTTACTGTATTGAAAACATACCGAACCATGACACCACTGTATCTTATCGAACTGAACCGTGAATTTTGTATATTCTCATAATTTTTTTATACACTTATTTTTTTATTTGTTTACATGCCTGCCGGGTATTTTAAAGTTGAGATGCTATTTGTTTTTATATTAGACTTTTTTTCTTATATTTACTGTTGCACTAAAGTCCAAAAGTGAATAATTTATGTTATTTATTACTTGATTGTTCAAGCTACCTCACAGAAGTGCTCTGTTTGTTAACAGAGTTTTTGAATGTTAAAATAAGGTGAATTAAATAACAAATAAGGAACATCCTAGATCTGTTTTTTTGCTCTTCTTTATTCTTTTTTTTTTTTGGACTCGGTATCGGTAGATACTCAAAATCAAATGACTCGGACTCGAGGGCAAAAAAACCTGATCGGGACATCCCTAGTAATAATGTGAGTTAACCAGTTAGCAGGAGATCTACACAATATAAAACTCAAAACAAAGTATTTTGAACAACTTTTTTTAAGAGCAAGCGGTTTTCGAATCCTTCATTGAACTCCGAAATTTGAGAAGCAGTCGTCAGTAAAATAAAGGGAACACAGCAAAGGTCTAGGCTTATACTGCTGTGGTATTGTGGTAAAGATGAATTTTAACCACTGATTCTTCACCTGCTCGTCCTTGGGCAGTGAAAAATAAAAACTGGCTTTACCTTCACATTGTATGTAGAGCACAGAGTCTTCTCGACATGATGCTATCCAGTATCCACAGGAATCAGCTGTCGGTTTGGGGTTCAAGTTTTCCCTGGTGTCTGCACGCGCAATCAGTGGGTGGGCAATATGCTAACTTTTTGTCTTGACGTCACAACAAAACGGCTTATGACTCGTTTGAAAAACGATTCATTTCATTGACTCTTACTTTTGAAAGACAATAACTTTATATACGGTGCACTTTCAGATTTAAAACTTGCGCGATGTTTTCATTCACTTAGAGCCATGTTACACACTACATGAAAGGTCGTTTTCAAGAATCCATAATAGGGGCACTTTAAGAACAAATCAACCAATTTTGTTTGCAAGACTGTTGTTCACTGCTAAAAGGATTGGCGCTGGTGGACCAGAGCCCTACAGTTCACCAGCAAAAACAGGCATGCATAAAGAAGTATTGCTAGTTAAAAGGCGTCCTCACCTGCTGCTGGTTTCCCTTGAAATCTGGATAGTGATTTTAAATGTAGCTTTTAACTTTAGCCAAGTGCTTTTCCTTCAGGTCATAGTCACTGCTTCCCTGCCTGCTCATATGCTGGTCAGATAATGCTCTGGAGGGAAATGTATGTATTTTATATGTACAGAATTGGTGTACTGTTAACTCCCACGTTTATAAATAAAGGTTATTCTGCTGTACTCTAGGATGTCATGAGAATTACATTATGACACAGTTTTAATAGGAAGATTTAGATATAATGTTGAATCAGAGTTGGTACCCGAGCAGTGTGGCTTTGTTCCAGTTTTCCTGCTGGGACAGCACATCTTCCTGGAAGGAGGAAACACTGAGGAGGCACTGCAAGACGGAGTTCATGTAGCAAGAGTTCCCTAAATTCGGATGACTGTGAGAGAATCAGACAGTTTTGGTTAGTGGACAGCTTTAAAACACAAATTTCAGATGAAACATCAGGCAAACTATAGTCTAATACTATTTTTATTAGTCCCTAAAAACAAATTTCTGTTCTTGGGGATTCCCTACTTAACTCTTTCCCAAACATTGAAATTTTCTGATATTTGTGAGAAAACGCTTCCCCGGCAAACACTGAATTTTACGGGTTTCCGCGTTTTCACTGATATAAGGCAGGAGGCACTTTTTCACATTTTCTGAAAGACTACTGAATCTCCTGATTAAAGAAGAAGCAGAAACAAGCGATCTCATATGTAATCATATGCATATGTAAAATAAAGTGATCACCAACATTAAACAGCATATAATTCAAAACTGCCTAATGTTACTGTATGAAATGTCGACCCAGGACGAGCTATAGGACTGAGAAGCTTTGGGGGTGATGATGGACTCGATCTACTCCATCTATGTTTTTATCACCGTTCTGAATCCGATCTTTTTTCTCAAAATGCTGCCCTTTTTTATTAAACTTACCCACATTCAATTGTTAGTCAAAAAGGACAGCATGAAGCTAAAATAAAACTTTTGTTGTTGTAGTTTAAAAGCAGAGGGTCTGCATTTATTCAGATATTCATACAACAAAATATTCTGGGGCTATAAAATATACTTTGAGAATTGACAAAATTGCTGCCGGGGAAAGAATTAACTTGAATGTTTGAGGCTTCCGGTGTCATTCGCTGCGGGGAAAGAATTAACTTGAATGTTTGAGGCTTCCGGTGTCATTCGTGATTCTTTATATGAAAATAAGGGACACTCAAATTATTTGTAGGCTACTGTACCACACAGTGCATGTCATTTCAGCATCTGCAGTTGTACAAAAGATGTATAAAAGATTCTCAGACAAACACATTTGGGTCATTTCGTGTCAAAATCAACCAAATTTCAGAAACTTTCCTGGCTCAAATTTCTGGTTTTGTTAAAAAAATTTGGAAGAAAGACAAACATAAATGAAGAAGAAATCCAAAATATTACATGTGATGGATCAGATGTATATTTACTGAGTAATTTACTGTTTTGTAAAATGGGTCAAAATGACAATTTTCACCTGATTTGAGTCAGATTACAGGGGGGTTAAAATGACTTTAGAACAGCATCATTTTACTTTTACACAGAGACTGTTAGGTTTAATAGTTAAATCAGTTGACTTTAGCCATCTTTGTTTAATTATAGGCCAGTGACATTTAAAAAATGCGAAATGTTTTTTACCCAAAAATTGCATGCCTGCAAGGATATCTTAATATCCTTTTAGATTCTAATTTGTAACAAACCTTTCTTTTGGTTTCTTAATTTTCAAGGCCGATTTTGGTTAATTTTAACGCCTAATATATTGGGATGATAATGTGGCTCTGTGAGTAAATTGGTACGCATTTTCAATGGTCGCACATTTTCTGAAGAACAAATAATGTTGAAACTAGAAATGTATCTTGGTTTTTTTATTTTCTATCAACACAACTGAACATTACTGAGTGCCATAAATAGTATTTTTCCAAAGTTTGTGTGCCTGTAACTCTAAAAGTATCTTAATATCCTCTTTATTTTCATTCTTGATAAACTTTTCTTTTGTAATCTTCATTTTAAAGGCCCTATATCATATCCGGCCCGCATAGTGCTTCAATCCGGCCCGCGCGATGCACTCGCAATTATGAAACACACACCGCCTTTATCTGAACTGCGATCCTGCAGTTACCCTGTGGGTATTAAAAACAATCCAACAGATGTTGCTGTGTGAAATTACAATTTGCTACTTTACTTCTCTTCTTCACTCCTCAAAGTAACAAATTCTAAACGGCCGGCGGCATAAATAAATTGTCAAAATGAGTGCAGTTAAAAAGAGAAAAGTTGACTCTGAATGTCGAGCATTCATTTGTCAATAAAGAAAAAAGATGGCGTCGTTGTATGTGGCTCGCCGTCTGCTGCTCTCCTTCTCGTTTTTAAATTTCGTGATTGTATGTTTGTTTTTATGTTTGTCTCTACTAACTTCGGACTGTAACATGTCATTTGTGTACGATCGCCAAACATTATTAAATATCCGCATAGCTATTAATTCAACCAAGGGTGACGTTGATGGATATTGCCGATATACCCCCACCTGCGTACCTGCACCTTCCTGCTCAACTGCGCTGGTATCCCGCTGATCTTCCCTTGAGGCGCCGGCGTCGGAGGAAGCGTGGCAAGCGGGGTGGAATTGCTGCTCGGTTGAAGTCTCTTGCACGGTCTTCACCTATGTGTATTGGTCCTAAGCTAACCCGCGAGCGCCGCCTCTCCAGTGCCTTCGCATGGTCTTTCCCTTCGCATCGGTGGCTTCGACCTGTCGTTCAATGCTCTTCCTTTGCGCTTTTCACGCACCGTCTCCCCCAGCTTTCGACGCCGTGGAGTGAATCTCTTCAATCTTCGATCGCTAATTCAAACAGCACAGCTGGAGGAAGCAGCCTCGCCACTTAAGGTGGCTTTGATCAACGCCCGGTCAGTGGTAAACAAGACATTTCTAATAAACAATTTCTTCACGACGCAGGACTTGGATATCTTATTTATTACTGAGACATGGATTAAGCCTGATGAGTTAAGTCCATTTACTGAACTAGTTCCTCAGGACTGTCTTTTTTTTTTAACTCACCGCGGCTATCTGGCCGTGGTGGGGGAATAGCGACAGTGTTTAAAAAACCATTATCCCTGTCGTGGTTTAATAACTAGCCCTCGCTGCACCTTTGAAGTGCAACTGTTACCAGTGTTGGGAACGTTACTTTAAAAAAGTAATTAGTTATAGTTACTCACTACTTGTTCCAAAAAGTAACTGAGTTAGTAACTCAATTACTCTTTAATAAAAGTAACTCGTTACCAGGGAAAGTAACTATTTGCGTTACTGTTAAAAAAAAAGTTGCTATATGTCAAAGAATTTGGATTTTTTTTTTTTGCAGTTTTCACAAGTCAGTTGAAATGAGTAGAACAGACAAGTGCAGGATAATAAACGTGCAATACATATAGAAAGTTATGTACAAACACCTAACTTCACTGCACTTATTAACCCAGCTCCTCACTAGCTGTGTGAGCCAGGGGTGCGTTCGGATTACACGGTTTATTCAATCAATAAACGCACATAGGCGTTGATTTTGTCATGAGTCATTTTGTACCACCACTTTTAAAAAAAAAAGAAATAAAATATCTCCATTTAACTAGCAGAGCATTCATTTAGTTTGCTATTAAATAAGAGATTTAGAGTTAATTTTTTTTGGTTTTGAACTAGGGGTGCAACGGATCAAAAAACTCACGGATCAAAGTCACGGATTGGATCATTTTTCGGATCATCATCGGATCATGTCAAATAAACATAAGTTTTGTCTTTTTGTTTATTAACACTTTTAAATTATTAAATTAAAATATATAAAATCAACTTAAAGTGCACAAGGCATAATTGTAGGAGCCTAATTTTGCTTTTGTTTAGTGATAATTATTGCATATTATGTGTTGCATTTCAGTATTAGAATATTTGTGTTTTGATTGTAACTTTCTTTCTTTGTGTGTACTAATTAGATAAATATTCTCTATATTTACATCGAAATATGTTATGTAAAAATTGTGCACTGGCCCTTTAAGAATTTCGACTGTAAGTGAGGTCCTGTAAGTGCGTCCTTTTTAGGAAATAGAGTGGAGAGTCGCACAGTTTTCTTTACCGCATCCGTGATATTTAGGATTTAAGATTATATTTTCTTTTCTTTGTTTGATTTACTAACGAGTTTGGATTAAAATGAAGCATTTACATGAAGAAAATGGTGCATGTGACTTGTTTTTTATTGGACACGGAGCGAGGTGACTGGAATTCTTGCGATGCGGACTCACAATAATAATATCTTCTTTTTAGAGATATTAGGCTTTTTAGAGATATTAGGGGGGTTGACTGGTTGACTTACCGAAACAGGCCGATCAGGATGCTCTCTGTCTTACATGCGCACACACGCAAGGTCTCTCGCTCTCTCCCGTGCGCACTACACGGTTTAGAGCACATGTTCTGTCTCGCATGCGTTTGACAAGTTTGTACCCAGCACTTCTGAAAATGCACTTCCGAATGCGTCTCTGTCCCAGCACATTTCAAACCAAACTGACGCCCGTGGTAACGCACCACATTTAACGTCCAGTAACATTAACGGCGTTGTAACGACGGAAAAAGTAATTAGTTAGATTACCCCGTTACTGAAAAAATAACGTCGTTACCTAACGCCGTTATTTTAAACGGCGTTATTCCAAACACTGACTGTTACAGCCCACATCAACTAACTCACTGCTATTTGCCTTGGTTTATCGTTCACCTCAGCTGAACAAGGATTTTTTAAATGAGTTTGCAGAGTTTGTGGGGGTATATTGTTACCAGATATGACAGAATTTTAATTTTGGGTGATTTCAATATTCACGTATGCTGTGATTCTAAGCCACTTTCTAAAGAGTTTCTAAATCTTATTTCCTCTTTTGATTTTGATCAGTGGGTGTCTGGCCACACTCATATTCAGGGACATACTTAAGACTTAATCGTATCACGTGGTTTACCTGTATCGGAGCCTGAAACATGCTTCGGTTTTGCCTCGACTTCTAAAATCTAATCTGGATTCGACAATACTGAGTAATTTCCGCCCAATCTCAAATTTACCCTTTATCTCAAAAATTCTAGAAAAAGTGGTTTTGAGTCAACTCCAGTCTTTCTTGAATGATAGTCATATTTATGAGAAATTTCAATTTGGTTTTAAACATCGTCACAGTACTGAAACTGCACTTTTAAAGGGTACCTATTATGGATTTTTGAAAATTACCTTTCATGTAGTGTGTAACATAGATCTAAGTGAACGAAAACATCGTGCAAAGTTTTAAATATGAAAGTTTTTGAGTCTTAACGAGAGCAAGACTGAAATCATCTTGTTTGGCTCCAATGATCGTAGTACTCATTGACTTTGATCTCCAATCGTTGTTACCTTACAGTACCTCCTGTGTTCGGAATCTGGGGGTCTGGCTTGATAACAACTTTAAATATGATAAGCAGATAAGTGCTGTGGTTAAGTCCTGTTTTTATCATCTTCGTCTTTTAGCAAAGGTTAAGCCCTTCTTGTCTGCAAAGAACTTTGAGATTGCTATGCATGCATTTGTAACATCCAGATTGGACTATTGTAACCCCTTATATATTGGTGCCCTCAGAAATGCATCACTCGCTTAAAATTAGTCCAAAATGCAGCAGCCCGCCTTCTCTCAGGGAAGCGTAAATTTGAACACATTACACCCGTCTTGATCTCGCTTCATTGGCTACCGGTTAAATTTAGAATTGATTTTAAAGTTTTGTTATTTGTTTTTAAGTCATTGCAGAACCAGTCTCCACAGTACTTATCTGAACTACTACATCCACCCACACAGTCAAGATCACTCAGATCGGAGGACTCTAACTTACTATTTGTCCCTTGCACTAGACTAAAAAATAGGGGTGATCGCGCTTTTGCAGCCATTGGACCTAAGCTATGGAATAGCCTACCGGCTTACATTAGATCTGCTCCAACTTTGTCAATTTTTAAATCTACTTTGAAAGGTACAATATGTAAATTTTTTGCTTAAAAAATATAAGAAATCAATATATCTATGTTATATATTTTTTAAAGTTGTGTATTTACATTATCCCGACAGTTCCAATTAACTTCTAAATCCAGAGAAATTAATATTTTAATTCGAAGACACGGACCGTGTCTTTATTTCCGTTATGTCGCCCGTCTATCACGTCATATCCGCGTTTGCGTCTTCCTTCCTGCAGAACTCGGCGGAACCGCCAAACTCAAAGAGGAACACTGACAGTATAAGGGGAACACCCGTATCAAAAAGTCTGTATGATAATGGATCATGACTACTCTTTGGCTGTACGTTCTGCCAGCTCAACAAAGCGCAAACGTACGGGTGAAAAAAATGACCCGAGAAGATTTTGGGACCATAGAAGAAGCAAGAGACGTGTAAACCTTGGAGAAGCCTTTGAAAGATGGCGAAAGCTTCGTGACAAGCTCGCACTGCAGAGAGATGCTGATCTCGCTTGCTTTTTAATAAACAGGTAAGTTAAGTAACCATTCAGCTAACATAATAATCGTATAATCATAGCATGCTGTATGTTTGCATATTGCATAGCGATCTTGACCTCATTGAGACGCGTTTAGCTGATTACGTACATTTTGTATTGTATTGGCGTTTCAAACAGGCGGATCCATTTGTTTTTGAAGACTGAAACTATTTTTTAAAAACTGATTTAAATGTATATTTCTATCCGTATATTTGGTGACACGATGATGTGTAAAACGCAGATGGATTGGTTTTATATCTAACTTAGCTGGAGAAAGTAACGTTAGCTTCATGGTAACATGTCTCTTGTTCAATTAATGTAAGGTGACCGTCACTTTTATCACCTGTTAATACGAGCTAAATATAATATAATATTGATTTAATAATGGTCTGGTAATTAATATATAGTTCCAAAATACATGTTTATTAGAATACTAGATTAGAATGACTGATGAACGTGGGGAGCGACAGAGCGCGTGTTCCAATGAACAGCGTATTGCTGGTTCTCTCACTCACTATGTATTATGTGTTGGTAGTGATAAACTAAATTGAAATTTATTTCCTTATTGAACAGTTATGAAAAAGGAGGTCCATCCACATCAACTCCAAACAAAAGACATGGAATGCCCTTTCAAACTCTCTCGACCATTCATACATCCAGTGAGTCATCATCACATAGGTAAGTTATGCATAAGTCTTATTATATTAATTTTCCAGTTCGCTACATATGAAAGTATAACAAATAGCTGTTTTTTTGTTGATTTTATTTTAAAGAGAACACTGCTTTCTGGAGGCTGATATTGAAGAAATTCCCATTGCTGAACTAGAACAGGCGCTGGATGAAAGGTGATTTATAAATATTTTTTAGAAGTAATAAATTGTTACTTTATGTAAAAATCATAATCGTAAATAACATAAAGTTCTTTCACATACAATCATGTATTAAAATGTCTTTATGATCACAAATTACATTAATAGCATTTGTAGTGCAGATTATGTTTTGCAAAACTTTAACACATTTTTTAATAAAATGTTATAATTATTAATTTTTATTATAGTTTTTCTAAAATGAGTGTGTTCATGATGAGTCAACCATTACCCTGAAAGAAGACGCTAATGATCTTCAAAACACAGTGTAAGTATTATTATAATCCATTATTTGTATATTACTCTTGTTTTATACCCATGATGAAAGCTCTCAATATTTGAAACTGAATCCTCTTAATAAACTCACCCTTAGTGTAATTTTATGTGTGATTAATTGAATTATTATGTATTTGTCTTTGTACTTTTTTTATTTTCAGAATTGACTGGAGAGATAAAGATGAAAATGCTGCTTTGGAATCAGCAAGTGAAGATAGTAGTTTGGATGATGACTACATCCCATCTATTTGTATGAGGTTTGTTCATAGGTTTCACCATAGTTTAAAACTCTTGTGTGATTGCGAATGTACATTGCTAGTCTTGGATCAATGGCAAGCTATACATAGACTATGTTATTCCTTCTAGTTGAATGGAATAAAAGTGAAACAATTTAGCCTATATATTGTATATTTTACTGCAATGCTGTGTAAGTTAATCTTTTACTGATATCTTAAAAAAAAAAAGAAATTAATTTTCCAAGAAGTAAACGCATGTTAATAATGCATAATGTAATAATTTTTTACAATGACAGAACTGGTGGAGGAAAAAAAACATTGGAGATGATGGAAAAGCTTCCGTTCATCAGCCTGGAAGAAACTGTACTACTTTCCACTGAGAATGATGTACCGCCACAAGAAGAAGATTTGGTCACGTCACCGTCTAGCTTACAGGTCTTGTGTGAGGATGATGTAATTGGACAGAAGGCATCAATAGTGTATGAATTGAACTTGAAACAGCTGGTTACGTGTCTAAAGCTGCCTGTTTTGAAGTGCAATTTCACTAACAATGTGACAAATCAGGCTTGCCAGGCTTCAGCACCATTTGAAGTAAATCTGACTTCAAGAGGCACAGGAACAATCATTGAATGGGTGAGTCTAAAAGTATCTACATACCACAACAACGTATACATCTACATTATTTATTTAACTTTTTAATTTACACAAAAAATTGGAGTTTGAGTTTGTCTAATTATAATATTGTTTTTATTGTTTTAATATTTTACAGATATGTTCTTATGGACACAAAATATGGAAGTGGAACTCACAGCCCACATTAAAATATGGGATCCAGGCAGGGGACTTCATGATGGCTACAAATGTACTACTGTCTGGGAATAACTACTATAAAGTTTCCCACCTGTTCAAATACATGAACATGGGATTTGTTGGGAAGGACCTTTTCTTTAACATACAAGACACCTACTGTGTAGGAACAATCAAGGAATTTTGGGAAGTGAAGAGATCTACAGCGATCCAACGGCTGCAGGATAAAGACAGTGTTGTAGTGCTAGGTATGTCCCCTGTCTTCTTGAAAATAATTTCATTTCAAACTATATTGTTGTATGTAATATCCTTAATTCATGATTTAGTTCAAATTTGTTATTTTATATATACTTTTTTTAAAGTACAATGTTTCTAAATCATTTTGATTTGTTTTTTTTTTCATCCTGTCTTGAACTTTTTTCCAGTTTGTCATCGCATTTATCATTTAGAAATCATTTTTGTTCTTGACTTTTACAGCAGATGGAAGAATGGACAGTCCAGGACACTGTGCACAGTACTGCACCTACACCACAATGGAGAACGAATCAAAGGAAATCATATCTGTTGTGACCATTGACAAAAGGCAGACCCATCGAAACTCTGTAATTATGGAAAGAGAGGCTTTTGTAAGGACCATGGACAAGCTTCTAACTGAAATAAAGCTCACAGAAATATGTACGGATGCTCACAATCAGATTTCTTCTCTTATGAGTAAGTACGGTATTTATTATTTTATATTATTATAATTATTTACTAAATAAATATATAATCTTTTGTTTAGTAGATGTGGATGTTTTTTTTTCTATTGCATATATTTGCTTCAAAATAACTTGTTTTTGTTTTGTTTACAAGATCCTAACTCTGGTAGGTACAAGGACTCAGGAGTACTTCACTCATGGGATATGTGGCATGGTGCGAAGAATCTGGCCAAGAAGATCACAGCAGTGGGTTTTTATATTTGTAAAGTTTCAACTTGGACATGTGAACATATTTTTATAACATATTCTAAAAATGTTTTTGTTTCTTTTTCCATACTGAGGCAGGACAGCTGTCAGGGCAAAAAATACTTTTGAAGTGGACCAAAGACATTGTTAACCACTTTTGGTTCTAATGCAAGACAGCAGAGACTGATGGGCATTTCCGGGTAAGTAATAAATGTAAAATTTTATTCCACATTTGTATAAATAACTACATAAATGATGTTTAGATTTACTCCAATATTGTTAACTTTTTTTGAGGAGGCCTTTTAAAAAAAAAGTTTAATCATATGGCTAGAATGAAAATAAACAAACCTGACCTTGATAATGAAAATGGCTCCAAATTCGTATTCTGAAATAACTTTGTAAAAAAATAATGGTCAGTGTACATAACACATTTATTTGCAATTAAAAAAATTGGTATACATAACAGACTTGGAGGTATGTATTTAATCTATTGACACTCGTCCACAATTACATCAGAGAACACTAAGTACAACACATTAACATCTAACCTTGTTTTGTTTTTACACTGTCTGATTTAATCTGCAACTATTTCTTGTAGAAACTCTGGAGCAGTGTGCTTCATCATGTTACCAATGAACACACATGGTACCTTGGCCAATGCTTGCATGATTGTCTGGCAGAAAACCATGAGAAAGAATGGCTGGAGAGTGGGTCACAGGCTCACAAGGCACTAGAAAAGATTGTGCTTAACAAGAGATGGCTGAAAGATGTGCACAGATATCTGCCTTTCAGGTAACTACAGTAACCACAAGACTATTTCAATGTGAATTTTAGTCATATTTCCATGTAACAAAATAAAGTACATAATTAAACCGTTTTGAACTATCAATTAACTGTGTATGTATATGTACCGTGTTGTGACTCGTTTCTATTATAATATATCCGACCCAGCTCCATGAAGACCTCTAGTCTGTTATAATTCTTCAGACATTATTTCCACAGATCTACCTGTCAACTGGAGTCCTTTCACAACCACATTCTGATGTACGCAAGCAAACGTTTCAGTTTTTCGCCATTGGTTTATGAGGCACGTACTCTCCTGGCAGCACTTGACTACAACCATCATAAAAACAGAACGCCAATGCTCAACAAAGAAGGCCAATTGATGTAAGATTACGAATAAATTATAAGTGCACACTATTCTTAAAAGCATATTTATCTGTGTATTATTTATTTGTAACATTTTAAATATAGTTATATATATATATATATATATATATATATATATATATATATATATATATATATATATATATTATATATATATATATTACTCATTTTAGACTAAGGATTTTATTTCATAATGTTATATTTTTAATGTTTATTAGTGCATTCAAACTAAATACAACTTATATTGTAAATTTATGTTTTATAGCTTGCGTCGACAATACCAAAAAAAATCTGGGAGATGGACTGTCTACACCATTAAAGAAGAGAAGAACTACAGCTACATCCCTGATCTACAGGCAGCCATTTTGAGAAAAAGACTGGATTCTGACAGGGGCTGTCCAAGGCGGAGGATTCTACGTCTTGATGACCCTCGAACACTTGGACTACTTCCAAGTGTTCAACCTCCAGCTGTAGACACCATTGTTGAGTCCCACGTCAGTAGAGGCCTAGGTATGACCAGTGACCACCTGAACGTTTAAACTGTAAATACATTTCATTGAAACAAATTTGCCAGTAGACTGTAGAATAAGACTTGATCTATATTTTTACATGATGTGAAATTATACTTTTATTAATGTATATTTAAATACAATTTTTTTCCTCTTATAGGGCCCGGCACTACACATCCAGAGAATAACTGAGCAATCTGTTGTTTAGCAAAAAATTTTTTTTGAAGAGAAGACTTATGTTCTAAATGCATTTTACGTATTTTTTGTCCGAAACATGACATGTAAATAAATATGACACAAGTTTATTTGTTCAATTACACAAGTTTTTATTTTTATTGCAAAAATTAAATTACTTGTAAATCAAAATCACCTATGTCTGCAGCTCTAGATATTGATAAAGAAATTGAGAAAATAAATAAACATCAAACACAAATGAAAACAACAACAGTAAGGTGTCTTTATCAACTAAAGTTTATAAAATTGTTTCTATGAACCCAGTGTATCTTCCAAATGGGTCCGGGTATTTATCCCGTATTCTGGACACACAACAGCTGGGGATGACAACACGGTTTCCCGCACAAGGGCACCATAATTCCACAAAACAAAATTTCTGTAAGCGGCATAACGGTATTCCCGGTTGTCATCCCCAGGAAGCTGTGTGTCATGGAGAGCATAAATGTCATTTCTGAGCCGCCGTGATAATCTCAGTACATGCTCATCTAAAATATATAATGACATGTGGGGCAATATACTGACGCAGTTGGCCTCGCTCTTGCCACAACATTTATTCTCCAAGTCGGATCCCATTTCCCTGCATCTTGAGCAGCTGCACCATCCAGGCACACCTGGTAATGGTACTTCTGTTCCCTGAGCAGCTGGCTGGAGCACATCGAAGATTAGGCCAGGCTCTCTATCCATGACTCTGATCAGGAGTGAACGAGCGTCATCTGGATCCATATTCCGGATCTGCTCCTGAAAATAACAATGTTAAGAATTTAACAAATGTAACCCTAAATATAAGAATAATCCAAAATGATTATCTTTTTCACATTCTTGTCTCTATTAATATTTATATATTTTTTATTTCATTGATAAAAAAAGTTTAATCTTATCCTGAGACTTGGAGTCTTCCCTAAGATACCTGTGTCTGGGACTTTCTTTCCTCTTGCAGCCTCTGCACCCTCACTCTGTCCTCTTCAGAGATTCCAAGTGCTGCTCTAGTCCCTCTTCCTCTAGCTGCCTGTCTACCCCTGGTTGCACTGATGTGTCCTGCAGTACTTTCCGCTCTTGTCATCCCTCTCCTTCTACCTACAGTCCTTCCTCTTGGTGGGCTGTTTCGATCCCTACAGCAGCTCCAATCACTCCTGCTTCGCCGATGACTTCGACTGCTCCACTTGTTTCTGCTCCACTGCTTGCTCTTGCCTTTCCCTTTCCCCTACCTACCGGTCGTCCTCTCCCACTCACTCCAGCTGCTCTACTTGCCCTTCCTGTCCCTTTCCTACTTTCTCTTGCAGTTACTCTTCCAAATAACAAGTCTCTTTCCATGCTTGGGACTCCACGTCTCATCGCTAATATCTAATGATGTTATTGAGGCGTCCGGTGAGGAGCCATCTGTCTCTCCCTGCAATATATTCACATGTTGACAGGAAAACAAACATTATTTTTAGATGTGATCTCATACCCCATATTTGAGTAAAAAAAATGTAATTAATTGTTTTTTGTCTATGTAAAATTCTTATTTATAAATGATATTGTATTATATTTTTAATTTATTTCTTGCTTCATATGGGTTTTTGACTATTCTTTTATTCTAAATACCTACATATTGCTTGTTCTTTGTCTCTGCTAAAGTTAGATTTAATATAATACTTTGTTTGTAATTGTCAATTATTACTACAAAATTCAATTGAGATTAAAAAAAAACTATTGAGATACAGAAGGGACATCAGTTCACCATAGGTCTTTTTTTAATTTGATAATTACAAAATAAATGTTTAACATTATAATTCGATAAGTACAAACCCATAGCAATAAGTCTTATGCTGTGTTCACACCTAACGTGAATTTAATTATTTGCGCGAGTAGATTACATACAAAGTCAATGTAAAGACGCGAATAGACGCATCATTCACGCCGGGCGTCGCGTGTGCCACGAACAAGTTGAACTCGAGTGTTCAAGCGTCTAACTAGAAGCGTATTTGACGCTCTATTCGCGTTCGGTGTGAACACACCATTATGGTCACATATAAGATGCATATAAGTCACTCAACTTATAGGTATGTTGACATAGCGACCACACGAACAACATTCTGTCTCACACATTAGCTAACGTTACTTATAAGTTTGTTAACTAACTGTAGCTCGCGGCTATTTCATTAGATTGACATTATATAAAGTGAAAAGCCGTAACTAAACGTAACAACAATAGAGATGTAATATAACAATACATTACCTCGTCAGTGAACATGTTTTCTGCTGGAGATGCCAGATTCGCTGCTTGACAGTGACAATGACAACAACTCCCATGAGCCCACGCACTTTCCCGACGTCATCAAAGTACGTCTTTTGTTATTATTTTGATTGAGTGACCCCTGGTGGCCAAAAGTTACATACTGTGCGTTTAAAACGCATTTGTTCTCAATAGCTTTTAATATATCTTGATATGTGTGTTTTATGTGTATATTTTTATTTGTTTTGTTTGTCTTTTCGGCCTTGTTAAGCACTTTGGTCAACGCCAGTTGTTTTAAATGTGCTATACAAATAAAATTGTATTGTATTGTAATAAAGAATGGACGTCAAATATTTTATCATGATTATCAGCTCAAAGGTGATTTGTCTGATATGCCAGGAGAGCATCGCTGTCTTTAAAGAATATAATATTAGCAGGCACTTCAATGCTAAACATGCTAATTATGCCGTGAATTTCTCCGCAAAGGAGAGAGAAGAAAAAGCCACGAGATTGTCCTCCAACTTAACTGCCTGGCAGAATATTTTTACCAAGCACTCAAATGTACAGTAGTCAGCAACAAAAGTGAGCTATATGGTTTCACACAAAATCGAAACAGCAAACAGCATGCTGTGCCCTGACAGCAAAAGTCAGTTCGAAAATGTGAGCCTGTCTTGCCGTACAGTTACTCGTCGCATCGAGGTAAGTGATGATGAGCTGACATCTGCATTGCTAAAAAGGGCCACCGATTTCACATACTTTTCAATAGCGCTGGATGAGAGCACTGATATTAAAGACACTGCCCAGCTGCTTATGTTCATCAGACATATTGACACATTTGAAATAGTGGAGGAGTTTCTTGCGATGGAATCAATGAAGGGGAAGACAAGGGGTTCAGACCTCTATGATACGGTGTCAGGATGCATGCAGAGAATCTACCTACCGTTGGCGAAGTTACTGAATGTGACCACTGATGGCTGTCCAAACCTCACCGGGAAGAACACTGGGCTATTGCGTAGGATACAGGACAGGGTGAGAGAGGATGACCCCAACTCAACTCTGATTTTCTTGCACTGCATCATTCATCAGGAGGCCTTGTCTAAGTCGGTGTTAAAGGAGAACTCCGGTCAATTTTAACATTGAGCTATTTTTTTTGAAAATTTGGAGTGCTGTCAGTACAGAGAACAACGACAAAAATCGGTGTTGCCGACACCGTGTTATTTTCTTTTTAAAATTTACACCTTGTTGACTTAAACGGGCCAAGTTTTAAACCTGCTTTTAGCCTCTTAACATCCTTAATATGTCATTACAAGTGCACAGCCATGTGAGTGGTGTTATTAAGAGTGAATACGGTCAATCTGACTGCAGAAGATGTGAAAGATATGAATAAAAATATGTTTATTCAGCCAGCTCACATACCTGTATTTTCTTCCTGTTTTCGGTCCAAAAGTCCAAAGTAGTCGATTATCGAGTTGGGAGAATGGGATCTCATACAGCCTGGTCGCGCGCGCGAACTCGGTAATCGACTACTTTGGACTGGCTGAATTAACATCATTTTTATTCATATCTTTCACATCTACTGCAGTCAGATTGACCGTGGTCACTCTTAATAACACCACTCACATTTAAGGCTACTATTGATTCTGACTGGTTTGTTTACATCTTTGATTGTTCATCTTACCTGGTGGCTTAGACCGCACCCCAATGCATATTTCCTGCCTTCAATTTCTACCTCTGGTGCAGCTTCATCAGCTATGTAGCTTATGGGTGAATCAGTCATCTCCCTAAGTAGACCATGTACCCTAACTCTTTCCTATAACAATACATGCTGGTGAGTATTATCATGTGACAGGACACAGAATTATATTCAGAACAGTGTGATGGTACATAATGGTGTTGATGTAGAGGGGGTGGGGGGGGGGGCATACTTATTATGGATGTAGCTGGACATGATGGGTTTCCGCTTGCGGTTGACTTTGGCCTTAGCTGCCACCACACTACTCACAGGTTGTCCAATAATTTTTTTACCCCTGGCTTTGTGCCATTGCTGGGGCTGGCTTGTGGAGGAGATGTCATCACTTCTGGCACGGCACAGGTCCAGTGTGTGCATCAGGGCCACAATATGAGAGCAAAACCCTGTTGAACTAAATTAAGAAGAATTACAGAAGTAGCATTAGTTTTTAATGTTAATAGTTATGTTATTAGTATTAGCTGTTTTCAGAATCAGAATGTTTTATATTACATAATTCACAACTTGGAAATAGCTTTGGCTTAGTTAAAGGTGCATAATAGATAATATTATTTTAAAAAATGGATATCTAAATGCCTTATATTTTGTTTTATATATTTCATTTTAATTAATTATATTATCTCTAATGCACCTTTTAAGTCAAAGCAATTTCCTATTTGTTAATTCTGTTCATAAACAAAAACAACAGGGAAATGTTAGTTAGCTTTGAATGACTTTGACGCACATGTAGGTTTAGCTAGCTAAACACCCTTGTATTTTAACAAAATAGCTGCTAGCTAGCAATAAACAATAATAGACCATATCATATGAAAGAGAAACTTACCCGGCAGTGCAAGAGCATGACTGGTCCACAAGGCTGTGCAGGTTGCATCTGAGGTACAGGTCATGGGGTTTTTCTGATTTAGCTTGAGACCGGTAAGCATTAGCCTCAATAGTAGTCGTGTCTCCTTCTTTTTTTATTTTTATATTTTGAATATATCCCTCCACCGCATACTGTAACCCCTTTTGCCTCGATCTGGATGATATTGCCGATGTATTTCTCCAACTGACACGGTCGGGAATACCCTTTGCCGTCATGGCAATCTGTCGCGCTGGTCGTGTTTGACCATTTGTTTGACGGGTGTAGCAACAGTAACTTAGGGGGGCGGGGCTCGGCGAAAGGCTAATTCAATATTTCATGTCCCTGAAATTATTTCTGTGGTAAAAATAAAAAATAAAACTGTGTAATAAGTTTACTATGAATGAATACAATACATTATCCCTTATGTCACCCTTAATAGTTTGAATATGTTCGTTCGTATTGGCTCAAATCCACTTGCTGTAAAACTTTTCTCTTCGCGGAAGCTTTGCAATAATTACAAGTGAGATAATGTAATAATTCATCTCCAATCAATATTTTTTGTCTAATTATTTGCCCAAGTTAGTTGTAGTATTAAGGTAAAAGTTAACTCAGTGGGTGGTTGTCACGTAACGTTAGATGACTAGCAGATTTGACGTGTTTCCCCCTTTTGCAGCGACTTTCCTCTTGCAAGATTTGCACACAGGGTGCCCATCCTCGATTAAATTGCCCTCAGGACTCTTGTAATAGCCAAAATACGACCATACCTCCGATTTTGTCCTCTTGAATGGCTGAAAAATCTCCCGTGCGCTGTCACTGCCTTCCGCCATGTCTTCTCGCGCAAAAAACGGCATTGCATGCGCGCGCCTGCGTCAGACTGATTCTGGCTGGACAGGATTTACCGCGAGTTTTCAAAATCACGATAATCAAACATGGTTTTTATGATAATTAAATTTTAAACGATAATACTAACCGCCAGGACATTTTATCGTGGTTTATCGTGAAACCGGTAATCGTCACATCCCTACTGGTGACTTTCCAGAACTTGAAGATTCCAATTGGATGCTTGACTTTGCCTTTGCTGTGGATTTAATGGACCATTTGAATGACCTCAGTCGGAAGCTGCAGGGGAAGGATGTGTTTGTGCACGAACTGTATTCCTACGTGCGAGCATTCAGAGCAAAGCTGACTCTGTTTTCCCGACAAATGACAAACAAGAGCTTTACACATTTCCCAACTCTCGCCACAATGAAGGATGTGCCATCCCGACTCACTGTCAAATACACCACTACACTCGAGGATCTGCACACTGAATTCAACAGGCGTTTCTCTGATTTTGGAAAAATTGAAAAAGAGATGGAGCTGGTGTCCACCCCCTTTTCCTTTGACAGCGACCAAGCGCCTCGGGAGGCTCAGCTTGAGTTGATTGACATGCAGTGCGATCCCACGCTCAAGGAGAAATTCACCTTGTCATCATTGGACAGGTTTTATGGTGCATTGAACGAGGGCAAGTTTCCTAAAGCCAAGTTCACACTACATGATTTTAAGCCCGATTTAAGCCCGATTTGCAAATCGTTGAGCTCGCCGACAGGTCAGGGTGTTATCGCGTGCAAATCGCGGGGGATTAGCGGACGATGAACGCTCGCCAATCTGTTAGTATGAAAGAGCCAACAACGCATCAAAGACGCTCGCAGACGCGTCGCCGAGCCCAGAAAAATATCTAGCGTGCTAGATATCCAGAGCTGTCGCGCGACTCAATCTCAGTGATGTCATGAGCTAGAGCCAATCAGAACAAGGCATGGGTTGAGGTCACCGCAAATACCATGGTAAATACCGGTAAATACGCGAAATGCGCGATTTTCAAACAAACACGACCAAGACGAGTTTACAGAAAGATGAGCAACATGTCGCCAAGAAAGCAATGGACTCAACAGCAAATTTTAGGAGCAAAGTTTAATCGAACTGTGGCAGGAGCATGCATGCCTTTATGATGTTGGACATGAGATGTGAGAAAGAGAAAAGGTGGATGGAAATTACAAACGCCCTCAAACACCCAGGTAAGCAAAATGTTATA
Organism: Chrosomus eos; assembly: GCA_036326025.1. NCBI lineage: Eukaryota > Metazoa > Chordata > Actinopteri > Cypriniformes > Leuciscidae > Chrosomus > Chrosomus eos. Next base: position 39,717,306 of record CM070823.1, on the reverse strand, counting down.
GGTTAAAATGTACATTAAATCTTACTGTAATTCTGTTTATTGTCATTCCCGGTTCGTTTTATCACGTGATTTTTCGTGACAAAACGTGGTTTGTAGAATCGTTGGGTGACAGAGTTGTTGTCAACTCCTGTAGTGCGTTACCTCCTGTTGTGGATCAATCACGTTGTGTCGTGTGGTGTGAACAGCTCAACAACTTGAACACTCCTGATTTCACAGAGAGCAAGTCATGTAGTGTGAACTGCACAGTTCAGCCCAACGTTTTAAAATCATGTAGTGTGAACAAGGCTTAACATGCGGAGGCATGTGCAATGGATGCATGCGAGCAGACTTTCTCTGTAATGAACTTTAACAAAAATCTTGATTTTTTTTTGCAGTCGCCAAAACTAATAGCCGTAATTAAAACGCAGGACTGTTTGTTTCTACAGTGAAAGAATGGATTTGCCGTTTAGCGCGAATCAAGATGGCTGTGAAGTGGGAGCGACAGCCGGTAGTGGATTCTGCTGGGTCATCAAACCTTCTGTGAACGGCTATTTTTGCAAATCAAACAAAGATTTGCCTCAAAGAAATGGTTAATTCTCAATTTAGAGCGTATGCCTGAAAATACGGGACAAACCGCGTCCCGTATTGCTTCATTGATGCCTTAAATAAGGGACGATTCCGTATTATACGGAAGTTGGAAACCCTAGGTGTCATACACTTCCAGTTATTTTAGGTGTACAAAAACAGTTCATTATGCTGCTTGATGTTGCAAAATAATAGTTGCAATCATATTTTAAATTATTTTCTACTCAAAAACTTTTACCATTCACAGAACTTGATTAGTCTAGTTATTTAACTAACGAATGGGAAGTCTCGCACATTCACAGGAAATAGTTTACTTTTATCTGGTTATGTTATTGTTGCACAGTTTAAATTACTTCACTGTTGTTATAAAATGTGGGTAATTGTCTTCATAAAGCATAGGCAGGTATGTCTAGACTTTACCCCAAAGCAGCTCTGCCAGCATCATCACCCTGCATCTCTTCAGTCGCTGCTTGCTGTCCGAACAAAGTTCTGACCCACTGCAGTGCTGAAGTCTGGGTATTTCCAATCGCCTGGATTCTTAAAATGTCCATAATTTCTTGAAGGCTAAGGAAACATCATGCAAATGTTACCTAACATTGTGCTTGTCCAGGTTTGGGGTTCAATAACCTGTAGCAACACAAAACTCAGTCTTTTTACTCACCATTCAAGTTCAATAGCAGCAAAGGCCGGAGGGGCAGCTACATCTGTGAACAGAGAAATTATGCGGTTTTAGACAAACATTTTATCATGCACAACTGCAAGCCTCCGGGAAGACTTTCTAAAATAGGGGATATTATAAATCAATACAGCATGTTAACAATTTTTTTATTGTTTAGACTTGAGCTCCAGTCTGGGTTTTAAATGATTCATGGCAATGAATGTAATTTTAACCGCTTTTGGTCACTTATTCAAAACAAAGGCGTAGCTCAATGAAGCCTTATTAAAATGACTGTGGTATGAAGAAGGGTGAGCCGAGAGCCGTGGGAACGAATGCTAATGAAAGAGACCTGTGACCCCCAATTTCCACCAACTGCGGAACGGCTGCGGATCCGCTCAGGAACGGCGGCGGAGTCAATAGGTTTCCATTAAAGTCAATGTGTGTATTTTCACTGACTGCGGAACGGCTGCGTTCCGACTCCGTCCCAGCTCCGGCGACCGCAGCCCTCCGGAGAAGATACGCAGAGTTTCTATTTTTGCCGGATGCCGGAGAGCGCCGCAGGAAGTCGAGCACAGAAACTAAATAAAACATCCGGTAATTTTCAAAATAATATACTCCGTGCTTACGGCGGATCGTATTTCCCTTCACTACACCTCGAAAACATCATAATGGGCGGAGATTTTGTTTTATATACTTTTTTCTTTTTCCACAAGAACAATAGTTACCTTTATTTACACAGCCTACTTCTTTCCCAATACATTCATAAAGGAACCAAATATAAACATTTAGTATTTTATAAATTGATTATATAATTATAAATATTGTACTTATATGGTAGAATCACAATAATTTCCACAAAAAAGGGAGATCAGCAGGTCAGCACAGAGTTTCTACTCTGGATGGAAACAAACTTGCTGGTTTTGTGATTCTGTTTAGAAACATCATCATCATCATACGTAAATTTGGGAGATATCGTATGTCCTCGTGACTTCAGCTGTCAGTCATGGCCGCAGCCGTTCCGCAATAAATCCGGATCAGGTAGGTATTGAAGGACGGCGGAGCACGGATCCGACACGCAGCGGAGCCGATCCGCAGCCGTTCTGCAGTTGGTGGAAATCCGGGGTGATACACACTAGGAGATCCACAGTAAATGCCGCTCCATCTGAAACCCAGAGGGCGCTCTCACGCAGAAACTCAAAGAAAATTTCACACAAAATAGATTACATACCTAATTTCCTGGAATGACGTGCGTTAAGTCCAATTCATTTCCACAAATTGGTTCTTTCGGGCAGTTCGTTTCAATGAATCGGATCAAAATTCGATTCATCGGTTCCTTACGTCATCAAGCAACGACACTACGCATTTATTTTCCATCCATTTATTTTGTTTTCTAACAACTCAGAGCCATGTGAATGAAACATTCAAATAATAGTGCTGTAGCGACGCGTCGATGACGTCGACGCTTCGACGTCAAAATTACGTCGACGCCATATTTTTGCGTCGACGCTTCTTCATTTATTTATTTTTTGCACCGTTTCCGGCAGTACAGCTCGACAACACACGTGGGAGACCGAAACATTGCAGAATGGAGGACGAAGACCACTAGAAGTGAATGTGCTCTCCATTAAATGAATCACACACAGTAAACAAATCATTAACAAAAAAAAAAACCTTTGCAATTTAGACGCGCAAACTGGGTGCGGGTGCGGTGAGACGTACGGCTCGGGCAGATCCGGCTTGCAGTCGTTCATCCGCGGACGCGGCGCACGCTGTTACAAAAGAAGCCGTGCACTCCATGGGCGTCAGATTGGTTTGAAATGTGCTGGGGACAGAGACGCATTCGGAAGTGCATTTTCAAAAGTGCTGGGTACAGTGACACATAAACATTTTTTTCTCTCTTTCGCGCAGGTCTAATATATCTGTACGTAGGCTACATAATATAGATTTCAATAGCTTGATGCTCTTTAAATATTTTGTTGCATTATTAAAAAGTTTCGGTGCATATGGAATCAAGACGGACCTATCCGCGATTGCTCTCCTTGGTTCTGACCAAAGAAGAGCGCTTTGGAATCTCCATACGCATCATATGGGCTGCGTTTCCCGATAAAAGAAAAAGTGGTGCTCTTTATAAAAGAAGCACTTCAGAAATAGTTGGAATTGCATTTATTAGGACTCATGGGATAGGCAGAGGCGCTGGCGGCGCTGGTCGCACTAGCTGCGATAGTCGCACACGAAGATGTGCTGTGTGCCATGTGGATCTCATTCTCAGCTCTCCTTCATCTCCTGGCTGCAGTGATGACTCAGAGACTGTATGTGCGCGTTTAAGGTACCTAAACAACGACTGTTGCAACATTGTCCTTTACTGGAAATTATTTTCACTTTCACAAGCTCATGATAAGCGCTGAAGCTGCAATATTTCTGGAGACATGTAGTGGGTAAAACATTATTTTGACCACTTGAGTTTTGTTTTGTAGAAAGACTTTTTTAAAAAGATTTTCGTTTAGTATAAATTGTATCTTAATTTTGATGACTATTTTATCAACCAATTGCCTGTATTTATATAAGAAGTAAATATAGCAGACAATGTAATAAGACGCCGGCACGATCACTTGCATTGCACGACAACTGGAGCATGTTTCCGCCACAGAGTGAAAAATACAAAATGTAGGCTAATTGCGATTTTTTTAATCTCACAATTCTGACTTTTTATCTCAGAATTGCGTGATATAAAGTGGCAATGGCAGGTTAAAGTCAGAATTGCGTGATATAGGCCTAAAGTCGCAACTGTAAGTCAAAATTGCGTGATATAAAGTGTGAGAAATATAGCTTGAAATTCTGATTTTTTTCACAGAATTGCATGTTTATATCAAGCAATTCTGACTTTATAGTACGCAATTGGGAGATATAAAGGCAGAAATGCATGATATAAAGTCGCAATTGCGTGTTACAAAGTCAGAATTGAATTGTGAGATATAAACTATTCTGGGGTAAAGAAATAAAAATAAAAAAAGAAGCAATTGTGACTTTATTTCATGCAATTATGACTTTATTTCACGAAATTCTGATTTTATATCTCGCAATTCTGAGAAATAAAGTCAGAATTGTGAGATGTAAACTCGCAATTTTAAGATAAAAAGTCGCAATTATCTTTTAAAATGTTTTATTCTATGGCGGAAACAAGCTTCCAAACTTAGCCTAGACTGCCCTATTTAACTAAATTAATATAAAGGGTCGATTTGTTTTTGTTTTTTCCCTCATCAAAACCGATAATGTTTATCAGTGGTTGTATATCAAGCAGGGATGCGTTTGTTTGCATTTTGTTTTGCGATTTCACCGGAACGAATAGAGAATCTCCGCAACAGATTGAAGCGCGCGTCCGAGTGAAGACATTGTGGCGCGTGCCACAACAGAACACTGTATCCGTGCCACTGATCGCAGAGGCAACGAGCACATGATCACTTGATTAAAACAACAACACATGTTAGCGCTAGATCACCTCTTATTTAACAAACGAACGAAACGAATGCTCTGCTAGTTAACTGGAGATGTTTTACTTGTATATACTACATCCGTACCGCGAGATGTTTCAAAAGTGGTGGGGACAAAATCGACCCTGGCAAATAGTGGTGGGGACATGTCCCCCCGTAAATGACGCCTATGGTGCACTCGATATGGGGTTTTGCCGGTCTTGCGCACCCAACGCGTCATATTTGCCGCACGCTCGTGCGGACGCGTCAAGTATAAACAAGGCTTTGCTCCGTGTCAGCGCGCGCTCTGATCGGTAAAGGGGAACAGACTCTCCTGAATCATCTCCAGCAGGAGCAGAAGCACCACTAACTCCGCCTCCGTTTCCCTCGTAAGCTGATATTAGTATTTAAACATTCTCTATGATAAAAAATGTTTGTACAAAATATTTTAATAACACGGTTTTGGCGGTTATAGAGTTCTAATGACGGTGTTCAAATACATAACAGACTAACGTTAGCCAGCTACAGTATCATGATTCAGTAAGCTAGTTCGTATTTATTTGAGAGAGATACATTGTTTTTTTATTAATCGAGGAGCAGAAAAATAATCTTTATATTAATCGCCCAATTAGTCGTTAGATTAGTCGACTAATCGATAAAATAATCGCCCAACTAATCGTTTAGTTAATAATCGTTTACCCCAGCCCTATCAAATAATGCATATTGAAATTCAAATAAAAAGTTATTTGTGTGAATGCATATTGCTGATTATTGCCTTTCATTCACTTAAGTTAATGATGTTTGTGGTTACAGTTTAATTTGCGGATCCTTTTTGTCAGATATGACTGACCAATATTGAGTAACCTACATGTTCTCATAAACAGTTGCTAAAAATAAAACACATAGGCTAATATATTAAAGCGTCTTTGGTGATTTCATGGTTTCTGTGAAAGTAAAACTGGAAATCGAGGGAAACACTGACAGGCGAGTGAGGCGACGCAAGGTCAAGGTCTGTTACACTGGTTTAAATTGATGATTTCTCTGAATTGAAACATTGTTGGAAACGTTTGAGATAATGTAAGTACATAAGTCAACACAATATATATCATTGTTCTAGTAATTTTTGAATAATCAAAAATCTTACATTGTGCCTTTAAATATAATCTGTGTTAATTCATACACAGTAGGAAAGAAGGCTAAGCATTTACTACTTGTAAACCTGACAGAATAAGCTCAGATTTTATAATTCTCTCACCTGCAACAGGTTTTGCGTCCTGAGTCTCTTGAGCAAAAGATCCGACTGCGGATGTGAAAGAACCGTCGAAGCTGGGAGAGAGTTTTATCCTTTCAACTACTGCTGGGAAGAAATAATACAAGGAATGGTCTATTGTTCATATCGTTTGCCTGCTTTAAAAAAATGTTGCAGTATATCTGAAATTTACAGCCTTTAACAAGCATTAAGAAAAGATACAGTAGAAAAGATGGAGAACTCCTTTACAGTATATCTTACATGTGACAGGTTCAGTCTCCTGGGTTGCAGCCAACAGATCAACTTCACAATGCTCCTCAGATGATCTGTCGACTGCAGTTGAGGAAGAAGCATCAGTCTTGGTGTCGCTGTTCTTCTGCTCAGAAGACGAAGACTTGCATGGCAGACAAAATGACAGGATTTTGCCAAAAATGTGACGCAGAAATCCAAATCTGCGCTTGCGAGAAGAGTTGGGCATTTTGCTGCTGTCAGCAGGAGCTGTAGTGGATGAATTCATCACATCAACTGGAGAAGACCGCACAAACTTCACCCTCTTGTTTTTCTTCTCTTTTTTGGCTTTTTTATCCATTTTCTCATCCGCCCGATGAGTGTCACTCACCATTTTCTAGAGAGATAAACATGACTCAGAATTATGTATTAATAATTATGCATTACTTATGTTTGGTAATCAATTAATCAGTGGATACCGGGGCGAGTTGTCATAATGGAAGTTGCTATAAGGTGTGAGTCAAAAAGTTCAATAACACAAATGTTTTTCTCTTTCAGTAGTTGTCTAGTTAATTTTTAAATGTATATTATTGACAATGAGAGGCAAGAGTCAACGAACAAATATATATTTTTTCACGTTTAACATATTTCTTGTTATGAATTTCATAATTACCAGTTTAATTTGTACTGAAACGTGAACTCATTAGGGCCCAAGCCCTAAGGGCGAAGGCCCTATTGTTTTCCTAAGGATTATTTATTATTATTATTATTATTATTTTTTTACTACCTTTTGGACACTTTTGGAGGCCTTAACATGCTCAAAAACTCCTGAAACTTTGCACACATGTCAGAACCCGCGGCCATCAGGGCCGGGCTGAAGATGGTACCCGGGCGTGGCAGGGGGGCTCGACAGCGCCCCCTGGAACGGGGTCCGTAAACATGGTCCATAAATAAAAAACGCTTGCATGAAATAATATGAAACTCGGTACACATGTAGATCTCATCGTTTCATATATACTTCGCACTCTAACTTTTTACCCCAGCCCAACAGGAAGTCGGCTATTAAGGGTTGTTTGGAAAACGCATGCAATGGAATGTGAAGTACTCCTCCTAGAGAATTCAAACACACGGCACGAAACTCGGTCAGCGTGAAGTCAAGACATTGAGGATGAAAGTTTGCGAGGGGATTTTTGATATCTCGAACGGTTTGGCCGTGGCGAGGAAACGAAATTATGGCGAGAAACGTGAAACGGGAAGTGTGTCATAACTACTGCATACATTAACTGATCTTGATGAAACTTCAGCAGTGTGTTCGTTGTAAGAGCCCGATCACATGGATGTGACTATTGTGAGTCAAAGTTATAGCGCCACCAACTGGCAGCAGGAAGTGTGTCACTTTCAAAATGCTTTGAAATCACCCTCTTATTTTTACCCGATTTGCTTCAAACTTCATCTGTATAATGTAAATACACGGCAGATGAAGACCTGTAAATGGATTCTTGATATCTTTGAAACTGTTGCTGTGGCAATCCATCAAACTTTAATATTCTTTTTGGATGCTTTTGAGACTCTTAGCATGCCTGAAATTGCTTAAAATTGCATGAAACTCGACAGACAGATCACATTTATTAGCCAGGTGACATGTGCATAGTTTCAGAAACGGGCGTGGTGCAGGGACTCAGTAGCGCCACCTTTTGACAAAAGTGGGGGGGTTAGTTTCATCTAGAGTTACAAAAATCTGTATTTATATAGTTCTCCTCCAGCCAGACAACTTTCTAATTTACAGTCATTAGCAATAACCAAGAGGAAGTCAGATATTTTGGTTTGAATATGGTCATTTCTCTCTGAGCCTACGTCTCTGTGACTGCTCTCTGTGTGTGTGTCTGTGAGTGTGGGAAGGGGGAGGGGGAGTGGGGCTAGATTAACCATTTCACTGCTGTGTGGTTTGGCCTTCATTAAAAAGAAAATAAATGTCTTAAGCCTTGTATTTTTTAAATACGTTTTTTTAATAAAGGCATATAACAGACATGCTGCATTTAAATTTTTTTAATAAAACATTGTTTTTTATGTTTTTCAAGCCATTTGATTTATGAGGACTTTTGAAATGTCCTCATAAACCACCCATAAGTTGTAATACCAGTGTAATACACATGCCATTATACAAATTTGTGTCCTCATAAATCACATAAACCAACCCACACACACATCAAATTGACGGTGGGTGGCAATAGTATATTTAAAAGACTTGATGTGTGTGTGTGTGTGTGTGTGGAGAGAGAGAGAGAGAGAGAGAGAGAGAGAGAGAGAGAGAGAGAGAGAGAGAGAGAGAGAGAGAGAGAGAGAGAGCATAACATTTTTTTTTTTTTTTTTTTTTTTTTTTTTTCATGTGCTTGTCCTCCGGACAAGTAAATCTGTCATTCACTTGTCTGAGAAAAAAGTTGCTTGTCCGGATTTATTTATTTATTTATTTATTTATTTATTCTGAAGCAATATTCTCATCAGTGTTCAATCAGCTTTGATATTTAAATCGGCATATTGTAATATCTGCATTGAATGTTGTGGATATTGACTAAGAATATTGAATATTATGTATGTTATCAATCACCCTAAATGCAATACGGTGTTAGTTATATATCTTAAAGTGCGATACTGTCGCATAATAGTGTCCCATGAAGGGCATCCCCTCCCCCAATATTATTAAATGTCCTATTAGTGTCTTATTATTCTAAATAATTGAATTTATGGATCAAATTTAGGAATTTAAAATGAAAGATGAAGCATAGGCTACTGTTACCCTAGGTAGGGCTGATCAAATTAAATCATTTACACTGAAAAATTACAATTGCATAAAATAATGTTATGAAATTGATTTAAATGTACAAATAAGAAACAGTGGAAAGAAGTATACTAGGCTACTTATAAACATAACACTAAATTGCCAATAGGTGGCGGCAGGCGGCCGTATTAATGAGTGAGTCATTTATTCATTCATTCAAACGATTCGTTTAAACGGTTGATTCATTCAAGAATGAGACAGATGTTTAGGAATTGCTCATTGAATCTTTGACTCAACCGAACCGATTCGGGTCAAAATGCTGAATCATTCAGTAATGAAAACAATTAGTGTTCCTGTGAGATGCGCTGTGGTTCTGCTGTGATTTTTGTTTGGAACTATTTTCGCTGCTGGAACAGAAGAAAAACAGCCAATATTACATCTAAAATGTAAGTGACTACATTTTAACTTGTTTATTGAACTGTTGTAGGAAATCAATGTCACATTTTGATATGGTATTCAGGAAAAACAATTGAGGCTGCTTAACACATATGTTAAAATATAGAAACTCCACATTTAGATTTTTAGAGGCAGTTACAGTATGTTGTTAACTGAGTGTGTGTGTGTGTGTGTGTGTGTGCTGCGCTCATATAGATATCTCCTCGAGAGGCTGCGCGAGCGTCAACAGCGCAACCTATTTATTATCCACAATCGATCGCAACAACATACAATAAATGTAATAAAATCAGAATCATTCTCTCGGTTTAGTGATTCCCTAGTAATGTATTTTGTTTGTTATTGATGTTCTAATCAGGCTACTTGACTTGTCCGTTCGGGCAAGTAAAATTCTCTTTTACTTGTCCTTCAAAAATCCATTTGTCCCGGACAAGCGGACAAGTTAGACGGGCTCTGGAAATACGAAGTCTCTATTTTCATGCTACTAGTACTTATTTTTTAGATATTAGTATCTATTCCATTAAGTACTAGTACTTATTCATTAACGACTAGTGCTTATTTTGTTTAGAATATTCAAAGTGCTTATTCAATTTGTATGCTTATTTATATTTTCAGAGCAGAAAATTCGATTTTTCTGCTTATTAAATATTGCATCTAAAATGTAAGTGACTTGACGTGTGTGTGTGTGTGTGTGTGTGTGTGTGTGTGTGTGTGTGTGTGTGTGTGTGTGTGTGTGTGTGTGTGTGTGTGTGTGTGTGAGAGAGAGAGAGAGAGATTGTGTCTGTTACAGTGACAAGAGTTTTTAAGCCTTGTCTTTTTGGATATATATATATATATATATATATATATATATATATATATATATATATATATATATATATATATATATATTTTAATGTGCATACAACCCATGTATTTTAAATGTATTGTTTGCTTTAAATTAAATTAAGATTGTATGTTTGGTAATTGAACCTAAATAAATGTAAAATGAATGTGCTATATTTCAGATCAATATATTTGTTTTCCTTCATTTTAATCAACACTAACTTTATTCTCATCTGAATTATAAATAACTTATTTCTGTATAAAATAATAAATCCTGAATAATCCAGACCAACCAGAGCACACTATTTCTACAACATCATCAGTGCTGAAGCGGGACTACCAGAGCCGTTCGGCAGATAGCGAGCAGATATTTTGTGTCACGTCGTGCACAATAACCCTAAGGCACCAGGGTGGCCACCGGCTTTATATATATATATATATATATATAAATATAGCTGCGAGCAGCGATGAAGGGCCAAAGCCGGTGGTACCGCCACCCTGGTGCACCAGGGTTGCGGTGCCACCGGCTTGGGCCCGTAATCGCTGCTCGCAGCTATATTTCAGTTTGTTACTTTTCACTAGTTATGCGGTCAATGACGTGACAGGTATTTTTTTTTGTCCAAAGTAATAATAAAAAACAAATATATGACGTCCAGAGTTTGTAAGGTAGCACAACTTGATCTCATTTATTGAATCCAAAAGGTTTTAATTATATTTTACTACATATAAAGGTATTTTAAAGATTTTGAAGTGTCAAAGGGTCATTCGGTTTAACCTTCCAAAGGCCAATACAGCCATTTAATTTATGATTAAAATATCTTAAAATGTAATAAATGTATATATTTTTTATTCTGGCATGATTTTATAATATTATATATCAACATAGTGGAAAATGGTATTAAAATTATGTGTAGAAGTCATTGCTTTGTTATGAGAAAGAATGTCCGGAAAAATGAATTTCATTGATGTCATTCGGAGTAAGCAATATAAAGACACCATTTTGGATGCAATATCATGTGACAGGATGTGACATCATTCAGACACCTGCAAAGGACAACATAGTCATAAAGCAATTAAGTAACTCTCTCTTAACTCTTGAAAATTCATGTTTTCACTTGCTTATACGCATGTCCCAAAATATCAGGTCATTCGGTACAACCGCTATAAAACGCTATAAAAAGAAAATTCTTTAATATTTTAAAAAACTTGTACTACATATAAAATGTTTGATTGTCTTTTTGCTCGCTAGCTAGTCAGCCTGTTAGCATTGTTTGAAAATACTGTAATTCGGTAATACGAAAAATGTGGTTATACCGAATGACCTACTGGTTGTACCAAATGACAGCACTGTATGTTGGTCATATTTGTACATATCTGGAATAAATAAATACAACATTTTATTAATAGAATATTTGCACAGTATATTATTACATAATTCTGACTGAATTTTACTTTTGCAGATGCCTTTATCAAATAAGGAAAAGCAGCTCGCTACTGGGAAAGGATCAAAGCTGATCCTGTTAAAAAAAAGAAGAGATACTTGCCAAAAAAAGAGAAAAGTATAATTTGTTTTTATTATTTATATTATTTTATTATTTTAGATAGATGAATAAATAGATAGATAAATACACAAATAGATAAATAAATAATATGCTAAAAGTGAGATATTATGTAAAAAGTTATTCAAGTTGTTGGTTTGTAGGCCAACCCATTTCAGGCTGAAATGGATTTGTGGTTGACTGCCACTGTATATTCTGATGAGCCACTAGCCTATGCTATCTCACTTTCCCCTTAACAAAGAAATAAAATGTTATTTTAACTTTTGTCGTTGTATTGGCAAAGATAGGTATTGGCAAAGATAGAGTAGCTCGAGTGGCAAGATATTATGCAGAGCATGCTGAAGCCAGACCAGAACGTAGGTGGTGCTCGCAAAGTTACAGAAAAGGAAGAAAAGAAGAAACTTGTGATGGATCACATTCAAACATTCACTTGTAGGGCAAGCCTCTATGGCAGAAGAGGAACACCTGGGCGGAAATACCTTCCCAGTGACCTCAGCGTAAAAAAAAATGCACGATTTGTTCAAGCAGCAAAATCATGACGCTGTTAGCTACTCTCTCTATTACAGTGTTTTCCGATACAGTTTCGACCTTGCATTTGGACATCCAGCCACCGATGCGTGTTCTACATGTGCAAAGTTTAATCTCACAGTAAAGAACCCCAGCTTGCCCGAAGAGGAGAAGCGTACAGCATCAGCATCTTTCATTTTGCATCGCAGACGAGCAAGGGTGTTTTCTGATTGGTGTTTTATGAAGCGAGCAAGGGTGTTTTATGAAGTCATTCAAGCTCAGTGATGCTAGAATGCTGGAACTGAGGAATGACAAACTTGGATTCAAGACTATGTACAACAGTGACTTCTGCTATCACCCGGTTTTGAAGCAAGGAAAGAACTGGGCAAACTTCAAGCCGAGTCAGCTCCCAAATGTAAGCACAGTGAAGGATGCAAAAAGAAAGGATGTGCTTAACTTGCTTGCTGAAATTGGTGCCAGTGACACAGTGACAGTGGCCTTCTATGATGAAGCACTCATTGCAAATGATGCCGACCGCGACAGCCATGAAGAATAATTCTGCAGACTGTGCCTCTTGAGTTCACTGTTTCAGTGCATAACAAGTGTGTGTGTGTACACGTGTGTATGTGAGAAAGACCTGAGCAAACAGGAGGAGGAGTAAAGTGAGTGGGGAGAAAGTCTGTGTGTGGTTGGGTTTGTCTAGATGATGGCACTTCACAATGGCACTGAATTGTAGTTGTCCATAATAAATAGATAAATAGATGGATAAATAAATAACATGCACTACAACATGATTAATGTATTTCATATATCTGTGTTCCACTATAAGAAATTTGTTCAAGTTGGCATTATGTAAATCGACTGTCATGGTTGCTTATAGCCTAGTTATGTTGCACAATCTCACACAGATGTATCGTTTATTTAAAGTTATATTTTGCACAGAAATATTGTTATGTTTTTTAATGACACATAAATATTGTTTTTATGAACATGTTTTTATGAAGCATTGTGATGGATGCATTTTTTAGAAATCTGTTGTCCAAGTTTGGGACTTGTATAGATAACTTACTATCATACTATTTAACTTAATAATTGTACAGTTTCGTAATTTGTTTTGAAAATTGAATGAATGTAGTGTACAGAATAACAAGATGAATGCAACAGAAACAAAATTTTGCTCTTATGTTACGTACGAGTTCAGGATGAACTTGAAATGTTATTTTGAAAAGTTTTTGTTGATGAAATGGATTTGTGGCATTTTGGGGAAAAACGTGTTATGGATATATTGCATTTTGTAGAAAAAAAATGTCTTTGTTTAATAAATGTTTAAAATCAAAATATGGATTTGATTTTTTTATGTTATTACAAACTCATAATGATATATTACAGTTTGAAACAGAAAATAACAGTTTTCATACAAACAGTCTTTTGGGAAAGAAAATGCCTTTTTTCTCAATTTAAAAATTTTGGATTTATAGTGTTTTGGAACCAAACTCTTCAATAAATGCTTCAATGTTTTAATTACTTTAATATCATTAACAATACAAGTTGTATGTAAATATGTCCGTTCCAATAACAAAGAATTGTTTTTAATGTTTGATGTACTGTTTCATATTATATTAACAATGAAATGTGCTTCTGTGGCTATTTGTGTCTGTGTATTGTCTTAAATATTTATATGAAGGGCAGCAGACATAGTAATTTGGTATAACCAGCCTTGGTCATTCGGTAAAACCGATATATAGTAAATATTTAAATTGAATAATATTGTTTTTAATAACTAAAGGAACTACAATAAAACGAATATAAATTCAATTCAATTCAAATTTATTTGTATAGTGCTTTTCACAATACACATTGTCTCAAAGCAGCTTTACAGAAAGTGCATTTCAGAAATGTACATAGAAAAATACAGTTAGTTAATCATGTATTAATTTAGGGCATAACATATCGCCGGCGTTGAGTCGTCTCTTCACAGGCGTCGAGTCGTCTCTCCACAGGCGTTTAGTCGTCTCATCACAAGGTGTTGGGGCATCTGAAGTCTCCGTGAGAGGCTGGATACAAACTGGAGCTGACGAACGCTATTTACCTCAGGACTAGCGTCCCGAGATAACAGCAGAAAGACAGATGGGAAATAATTAGCATAGCTGATGTTCATAATGTTAATGCATTTGAACTGATTCAGCAGTAGTATAAAAGGTAAGCATTAAGTGAATGCTTGGTTAAAGAGATGCGTCTTTAATCTAGTTTTAAACTGGGACAGCGAGTCTGAGTCTCGAACAATATCAGGAAGGCTATTCCAGAGTTTAGGAGCTAAATGTGAGAACGCCCTCCCTCCTTTAGTAGACTTAGATATCCTAGGAATGACCAGAAGCCTCGAATTTAGTGATCTTAAAGAGCGCGATGGATTGTAGGGCGATAGAAGGTCTGTTAAATACACAGGAGCTAAACCATTTAGGGCTTTATAGGTCAGTAGTAATACTTTGGAATTGATACGGAACTTTATAGGTAACCAGTGTAGAGATGATAAAACCGGTGTTATATGATCATATTTTCTTGATCTAGTAAGAACTCTAGCGGCTGCATTTTGGACTAACTGTAGCTTGTTTATTGAGGATGCAGGACAACCAGCTAATAAAGCATTACAGTAATCTAGTCTCGAGGTCATGAATGCATGAACTAACTTTTCTGCATCAGAAACAGATAGCATGTTACGTAGCTTAGCAATGTTTCTAAGGTGGAAAAAGGCTGTTCTTGTAACATATGAAATATGATTTTCGAAAGTCAAGTTGCGGTCTAGCATAACACCCAGGTCTTTTACTGTAGTGGATAAAGTAACAGGACATCCTTCTAAATTAAAGTTGTATTGTAAGAGATTTTGTGGGTAGTTTTTTGGACCAATAAGTAATACCTCCGTTTTATCTGAATTTAATAGCAGGAAATTACACGTCATCCAGCATTTTATATCTTTTAGACACTCTGTCAAGTTAGATAAGTTAGTGTTTACATCTGGTCGTGATGAGATATATAATTGAGTGTCATCAGCATAACAGTGAAAATTAATTCCATGTTTTCTTATAATATTACCAAGTGGCAGCATATATATTGAGAATAGCAGAGGGCCTAGGACAGATCCTTGCGGCACTCCATAGTCTACTGATGTTATCTTTGATTTTTCCCCATTTAAACAGACGAAATGGTAACGGTCTGATAAGTACGATCTAAACCAGCTTAATGCCTGTCCCTGAACACCAGTGTAGTTTTGTAGTCGATCTAAGAGTATTTTATGATCTATAGTGTCGAAGTTTCTGTGCTATGATGTGGTCTGAATCCCGACTGAAATTTTTCATAGATATCATTTTCTTGCCAGAAAGAACACAATTCAATTCAATTTTTTTTTCAATTCAAGTTCTTTATTCAGTCATGATGTTATCACAGACACAGACACAATATTAATCACATCAACAACAAAATAATAACAATCAATGCTGAATAGGAGCATAGAGAAGACCTAGTCTTATAATTTCATGACCCTTTTTTCAATGATCTTAGCTGCCACAAAACAAATGGCTCACCGTTTTTTTTAATTTTTTTTTTTTTTTTATCGAGGTACAATATTACTTCACGTCTAAATAATTAACAATTTCAAATTTGTCAAACATTGGTTCTTATGCTTCACTGCCTTCGTATTTTTTAAGAACATTTTTTTTATATATTTTTTTAATTGACCAATCGTGTTACATGTTTTTTGCACAATGTCCAAAGAGTTCCATAAATTGATCCCAATTACAAGAAACCCTTTTTGTTTTTGTGAGGTACGTGAATATGGTACACAAAAATTACCTTTCCTTCTGTTGTTACTGTCTGTAATTAGCATGAATTTGTTTTGAATATGTATTGGCACCAAATTATTTTTCACTCTCCACATAATTTGTAGTATTTTAAATTTGACCAACTCTTTTAATTTCAAGGTCTGCAATTTTATAAACAGTTTGTTTGTGTGGTCTCGTAAACCTTTATAAGTCACAATTCTTATCGCTTTCTTCTGAAGTAAGAACAGCCCCTCTGTATAACTGGTGTAAGCATTACCCCACACTTCGATACAGTATGTTAAATATGGAACAATTAAGGTTATGTATAGAAGCTGTAATGAAGCTTCATCCAGTATGTTTTAACTTTATAGAGAATACCAATATTTTTACTAACTTTACTTTTGATATGCTCGATATGAGGCTTCCAATTAAGTTTGCTGTCTAGGATAACTCCCAAAAATTTTATTTCTGAGACACATTCAATATTTACATTCTCAATAACTAATTTAGTGCATCCCTGTTTTCCCTTTTTTCCAAAAACCATATAATTTGTCTTATCCCAATTTAGAAACAATTTATTTAATCAAACCATTTCTTTAATTCTATCATTTCTCTTTCAATTATGGCCATTAATTCATTTAAATCTGTCCCAGTCTTAAACACAGTTGTGTCATCAGCAAACAACAAAAAATTCATGTCTTTGGAAGCCTCAAATATATCATTAATAAATAATATAAAAAGTTTAGGGCCAATTACAGAACCCTGGGGAATTCCGCATACAACAGTTTTACAGTCCGAATTCTGGTTTTTAAATTGAACATATTGGCTTCTGTTACTTAAATAGCTTTCAAGCCATTTATATGTCTGACCCCTTAATCCATAGTGTTGTAGTTTTGTCAACAATAAATTATGGTTGACAGTGTCAAACGCTTTCTGTAAATCCAGGAATATACTTACAAAATACTGTTTTTTGTCCAATGCAGCCAGTATTTCTTCAGTTAAATGAATTAATGCAATGGCAGTTGATCTATTGGATCGAAATCCGTATTGATAGTCAAAAAGTAAATCATTTTTTTCCAAAAATAAATCTAATTTATGAGTAAACCCTTTTTCTATTAATTTAGAAAACTGCGAAAGTATTGAAACAGGTCGATAATTATTAAACTCATGTTTATCTCCTTTTTTAAAAATAGGTATTATCTTAGCAGTCTTCATCTTTTGGGGGAAAACACCTGAACTAAAAGAAAGATTGAAAATAAGTTAGAGGTTGAAGTATGCAATCTATAGCCTGGCTGCCAGCCCGAACCCCGCCCACAATATTTTTTGGTCGGGAAGTTCGGTCTGGACTCGATCCGTTGAGGAGCTATTATGCCCGATCAAAAATTGTTCGTACCAATCAAATTGTCAGGGCGGGCTTTATATGATGATGGACAGATGAGCAACCATAGACATCATACCTATCTGAGCAACGCAACGGTAACGTAACCATCCACGTCATCACAGCGCTTGGGTTGAATTCATGGCTGCCGCGGGAGAATTGAGTTGTGTATATTCCGCTATCGCGTGTGTTTGGTGATATAGACAGCGCATTCATTTTAGAAGAGGAACAGAGAACCGCGATCAAGGCATTTGTCAATGGAAAAGATGTTTTTGCTGTCCTTCCTACTGGGATTCGGAAAAAAGTTTAATCTATCAACTTTATAATATATCTATCAACGTCACTTACTCCGTTGCTCTGATGGTTGTAGGTCTATCCAATTGAGTGCAGAGGCGTTTTATTTCCTGGTTCGGTTGATACACGCCCCATAATCACAGCCCAATGGAGCAGTTTCAGACTCATATTCTTTCTAGAATATGAGTATGACGAAGTCAGGCTATGCAATCTATAGTTTTTTTTACAATGTTTATATCTATTCCATCACCATCACAAGATGTTTTAGTTTTGCATTTTCTCACAATATCTAAGATTTCAGTTCCGGTGAATTCATTAAGAAACATTGACTGTAAGATTCTACTACCTCCTGTCCCACTACTACACCATGTTACATGATTGGATTTTTCAAGACTTTTCGCAATATTAGGTCGGCATTGATAAAGAAGGAATTAAACTCATTTGCAATATCTGTTCCATCTTTGATAACCTTTCCTTTATGCTCAAAGTACTCAGTTAAATTTTTAATCTGGAAATTTGGCTTCATAACCTTATTTAACATTTTCCAAGTTTCTTTAATATTGGTCTTGTATTCATATAATTTGCTTTTATAATAGTCTTTTTTGGCCTGTCGCATTATAGTTATTAACTTATTCTTATATCTTTTATATTTAATTTCATGATTACTAGACTTGTATTTTATAAATTCACGGTATAGTTTGTTTTTCTTTTTACAGGCCTTCTGTAACCGCTGGTTATCCATGGTTTTTTGTTAAATTTATTCACTTTACCCATTTTTAAGGGACAATTTTTATTATAAAGGGATACAAATATATTCAGAAAGACTTCATAAGCATTATTAACTTGCTCTACAAAAACTTTACTCCAATCTTGGTTAACCAGGTCCTTCCTAAATGAGCTTATTTCCTTCTCGGTCCGAATTCGAGTGTACTTAACTTTATCAATATCACTCATTTTCTTCCCAGTTTTTAGGCCACAGACAATAAAAACTGGTAAGTGATCGCTGATATCACATAATAGCAGACCACTATGGAAAGTAGTGTCAGTATTATTTATAAAAATATTATCAATCAATGTTGAAGTTGTCCGTGTCCTCTACTGGGTTGTGATATCACTGGAAACATACCTCGGCTGTACATTTCGTTTAAAAGATCGTGGGTTACTGTTTGGCCTTGTGATTCATTAAATCAACATTAATGTCACCACATAACCACATGGTCTTGTTTAACATTGTGCATTCTAAAAGTTCAGTGAGTTTGTCTTTAAATACTTCTACATTTGAGCCTTGTGCTCTATACACACAAGCTATAATTATTTTTTGCTTTGTTTCCAACTCAATCTCCACTGCCACACATTCTAAAAGACCTTCAATAGCCACAGACATCCTTTCAACAATTTTACAAGTGTATGTTTCTTTGACACACAATGCCACACCTCCTCCTCGTTTTCCCTGTCTGTCAACATGATACAAACTATAACCATCAATTCCCAAATCATAACCTTTGACCGCGTTTAACCATGTTTCAGAAAAGGCGAAATATCAAACTGACTTAATATATTTAAATAATCTATAATTTTATTAAGGTTTGTATAAAGACTTCTACAATTAAAATGGACAAATGAAAGATTATTGTCTAGTTTAACATTAGAGTTAAATTCGTCCTCACTGTAGTATTTGCACGGAATTAAATTATGATTGTACACATGCCTTTCTGAATCCAAATCTACATCCAAATCATATATTTTATATTCCCCATTTTCTCCAATCTCTAATGGGTTAATTTGTTCAGTCATAAATCGTTAATCAATGTTCAAACATAAATACACCAGAACGAAACTCAATGCGCGACAGTTCCATTTTTTTCTTGATGAACCAGCGCCTTTAAAATATAAACTTGAAGTCAGTACCTTGTGCACGCATTCCCTTCGTGGTTTCATTGTCCAAGCCATAATCTTGATCCGTAGACAATACACCCCCTGAGTCTTTAGCATGTAGCTCCAGTTAGATGTTTATTTTCCAACAATGATTTGACAGCGTCTACAACATGGCACACCGACGTTTTCCTTCTATTCCTGGGACTAACAGTTTGCCAACCAGCTGCACATAGCATTAACTCCAAATCTGGTTCCTCCACAGGTAGATTCATTGTAATGCCGAACTCAAGTAGGCCTCGCACAGCAGCCGCTGGGTTTTCAAAGATCTTGGCATTACCATCTTCACAGAAGATTTTCAATTTGGCAGGGAATAATATGCGGACAATTGAGTGGACACAATTTTTTCTAGTATTTTAGACATAAATGGAAGATTTGAGATGGGTCTGTAATTTGCTAGGTTATTTGGATCTAATTGCGGTTTCTTAATGAGAGGTTTTAGTACTGCCAGCTTGAATATTTTTGGAACATGACCTAAAAATAAAGACGAGTTAATAATATTGAGAAGATGCTCTTCCACTACAGGTAACACTTCTTTAAGTAGTTTAGTGGGTATTGGATCTAATAAACATGTTGTTGGTTTAGATGCAATGATAAGTTTATTTAGTTCTTCCTGTCCTATAGTTGTAAAGCGGTTTAGTTGTTCTCTAGAGGGACCATAATTGAGGCCGAGTCATAAGACACCATAGAGGATTGTACATTTACAATTATGTTTCGGATGCTTTCTATTTTCTCATTGAAGTAATTCATAAAATCATTACTACTATATTGTAACGGAATATTTTGCTCTGGAGATGTCTGATTATTTGTTAGTCTAGCCACGGTGTTAAATAAAAACCTTGGATTATTTTGGTTATTTTCTATTAGTTTGCGGATATGCTCAGCCCTGGCTGATTTTAGAGCCCTTTTATAACGTGACATACTGTCTTTCCACGCGATTCTGAAGACCTCTAAATTAGTTCGTTTCCGTTTACGCTCTAAGTTACGAGTTTCTCTCTTGATAGCATGCGTAGCACTGTTGTACCATGGTGCTTTAATTTTCTCTCTAACCTTTTTTAATCTAATTGGTGCAACAATATCTAGAGTACTAGAGAAAATGGTGCTCAAACTGCTAGTCATTTCCTCTAGTTCATCCGTTTGTTTGGGTTTACTGAGC
This sequence comes from Chrosomus eos, assembly GCA_036326025.1. Lineage (NCBI taxonomy): Eukaryota > Metazoa > Chordata > Actinopteri > Cypriniformes > Leuciscidae > Chrosomus > Chrosomus eos. The sequence goes on along the minus strand of CM070823.1, from coordinate 39,696,448 downwards.
AGCTGAGATAGATCAGGTAAGCTATTTGAGAATCTATCTATAGTGGTTGGAAGGATTGTTCTGCCTGGTCGATAACGTGGTGCAACATGACAAATTTCAGCAGTACGTATTATGCAAGTTACCATGTAATGATCAGTGAGATTATCACTTTGCGGTATAATATCTATATCGGTTGGATCGGTTCCATATGATATAATTAAATCTAGTGTATGATTTAGACGATGAGTGGGACCACAGACGTTTTGCTTCACCCCAAAAGAGTTAGATCTGTAAACGCATAGATCTGTAAACGCAGCCCCTAACGCATCATTTGTATTATCTACGTGTATGTTAAAGTCGCCAACAATTATTGCTTTATCGACATTGACCAATAGGTCTGAGAGAAAGTCTGCAAAATCTTTTAAGAAATCAGTATATGGCCCTGGAGGTCTATATACGGTAGCCAAGGCTAGAGATAATAAGGATTTCTTTCTTACATCTAAGAGCGTAACATTTAGCACAAGTACTTCAAACGAATTAAACCTATGACAAGTTTTCTGAGTAACATTAACCTCTTAACCTTCGCCAGAGCGAGGGCGCTCTGAGCGTTTTTTTTTTAAATCGTTCAAAGTTACTATCAGATTCAATGTTAATACCTTGACAAACTATACATCATTAAAAAGATATAAGACTGAAGGTTTAGTATTTGACCACTATTGTATTCTGAGAATCTTATAATGACAGTTATGTCTTAATTTGTGTCTGGAGTTATGTAATCAAAAAATGAGTCGATACCTTTGATATGAATTATGAGCGTCAGCCGCTTCCATTCAGAAAAAAACTCCAGTGAGATCGTCACGACAGAGCTTGACAAAACAACGTCCATCAGGGCTTTTAGCTCAAAAGTGTACAGATTTGGAGAAATATTGATAGATTCTCATAGGTTTACATCAGATTTATATAGACAGGAATCATATTTATTGAATATCTACCCAAATGCGTCGATTTAATCATTATGAGCGCTGGAGACTCTGATGTACTGTGTTTTCAATACATACAGGCAGCCTGAGGGCGCCCTGTGCACATATGCAGTCCAAATTTGGAACACGAAGAAGAATCATATCATGTGACATTTCAGGAAGTCCATCACGACGTAAACACTAACAGAGATCGCTGTAACATGCAGATAAAGATGTTTTGAAGACAATAAACATGATTGCAATGATATTTGGTTTACCTGTGTTCTTCGAGCCATGTCAGGTATTTTCATAATAATAGATTATATTTATAATGTAATGCTAATCGATATAGACTTTATCATGGTGAAGAATACTATAAAATACTATATTTTCTGTCCGATTTTTTTTATCTGAAGCCAAATCAGAGCACAGAAGGTTATTTAAAACACTCGACTTGTGCTATAAAGTAAGTTTTAGACCACAAACATGGTTTTAATCTCATAAATTGTCGTGTATTGATGGTGTGCTAAGCTAACATGCTAGCTAGCCCTTGGTGCACCTGCTACCTAGCTGTTATATTTATGTATATTTCTAAATAGGACTGCTTGCTGAAATGTTTCTTTTTTCAAGAAGGTCATTTTATATAGTTTCAAATGTAAGGTGAGAACTTTGAGAACTTTCCCTAAAAGAGATTAGGGGTTGAAACAGTGTGAATAGCCAGTCGTTAGTAATTATAATGCAGACAAAAGAAAGCATATTTAGAGCAATAACCAGAGGCTGAAGAGGTGTGAATGTGTGCAGGGGAGACTGACACTGAATGGAGATCGTTTAGACCACAACACAATAGAGAAAATAGATTGAATAGATGCTTAGAAGATGACAATAAACATCAGTTTGCTTTTTAGAGTCTAATCAAAATAAAGTCGTTTGACATGATCTTGAAAAACATTTAACTAAATAAAGAGTTTTAGACATATCATCTTCAGATTTTAAATATAACATGGTCAGACATGTGGCTTTAGCTGCAGTGCATTTCTAGATTGCTACAGGGCCAACTTCAATTTTATTTAATACATTTCTAATAACTTGACAAAACTTTGAAGCTATTTATAACATTTATTTTTCATTATGACAATAATTAATTCTACATTTGCAATAAACTGCCAGGTGTCAGCTTTCAAATGAGATCATACTTGTGCTTTTAGAACAAATGGTTCATGAACTGTATCTGTTTCAGTTTGGGTATGCCATTTCTGGGGATTTTTCAAAATTGGGGGTGAAGCTTAACAGGTTAAGAATATCTCTATAGATTGTTGCAACACCGCCGCCACGACCAATCAGACGGGGCTCATGCTTATAACAGTATCCTGGCGGAGTAGACTCATTTAGACCGAAATAATCATTTGGTTTAAGCCAGGTTTCAGTAAGGCACAGAACATCGAAATTATTATCTGTGACCATTTCATTTACAATAACCGCCTTAGGTGTGAGCGATCTGATGTTTAGAAGACCTAGCTTTAGAAATTGTTTTTGTTCACTGATATTTAGATTTTCTGGTTTAATTACAATAATATTCTTGCTAGATCCTACAGTAGGTTTATTGTTTGGCCTCAACAAGCGAGGAATAGTCGCAGTTTCTATATAATGTTCTACATTGGTACTTATATCAATTAAGTTGGGACAGCAAAGACTGTGATTTAGACTTTGACTTACTAGTCAGCAGATTAGGCTTTTTTCTACATTTCTCTGTGCAATGTTTTAAAAACTTGAAAATGTTGGAGGGTTTAGTTGTCCAATAAAATGAATATACATTAATGAGATCAGTGATAATGTTATTTTATATTTCTTCTGTCATACACACTATTATACCGTCTTAACATCAATGTCAAATCAGATTTTATAATAAATAAATATCTGCAAATGAATTATTTTAAATATATTCATGGTTAAACCAAATTACTTTTTTGGTGACACGTTTTTTCCATCTTGTAAAGAATAACAAAAGCAGTGTTAATTGATTGCAAAAACCACGTAATCTTATTGTTAACACTTAGCAAAACTAAAAAGTGATTATAAAATTAATAATATTTCCATTACATTTTTTTTACACTTCTAAAGACCTTATTCGTCAATGACCCGCCTATTTCGCGGATACAATCAAAAAGCATGCATGCACAAAAGTTACAGATATAATGCAGGCACAAAATGAATGATAGTATCTAGATTTTAAATACATTAAAATTTATGTTGTGGATATTTTAATAGTATTTCGCATTTCTAGCATTTACATAAAATCAGAGTAAATAGAAAGCGTTTTCATACCTTTGTGATAATTTAATCCGTGTGACAACTATGGTGTGTAATAATGGTGGAAATGTTCATTATTCGTTGTTAAGACTTGTCAACGTGAAGTAAATGGGTAAAAACACACTTGACTTCCTTCGCTAGCCGAGTCCTTCTAGTTGCACAGATGAGCAGCGCGCGCTCCACGCACGGACTGGACTGTGTGACGTCACCGAGCCTCTATCTCAAACGTTCTATCCTCGCGTCACTGAATCATGCTCCTTTTGGTTTGTTTAACTTGTTAACTTGTTTCAGGATATGTGATATCTGTCCTGTGAAGTAGCCTACTCTTGTTGTATGCTGAAATCAGTGATTTGAATTATTTGTTTCAATAAAAAAAAATTTTTTTAAACTCTACTGAATCTTTTTGTGGTGAAGTGAGTAGGCTTGTTTGAGATGCGCCTCGCCTCGCCTGAAATGTAGGCGAGAGTAGGCGGCTGCAGTGAGGGGAGGAGTGAAAAAAGCGCAGGCAAGACGGACAGTTCTCGCTTCTCGCAGTGGATCAGACACCTGTGAGATCAAAGGCGGATATCGCGGGATTCACGGGATTCACGCTCGTGCACATTGTTGCTAATAAACTGGATGTAATTTAAGTTCTGTTGCTTTTATATGAAAATAAATATAATGAACAAGACACCCAAAGTACTTGTTATTTAATTCCATTCCAAATAAGTGTTTATCAATCATTTTTTCTTTAATACAGACATAGGATATGTGTGTTTTTTTTTTAGGGCTATAATAAAATGACATAACCCATAGAGATCGCACTGTCCGAGGGTTTGGCAATATTCACACATCATAACATATACAAAACATGATATCCGAGTTTTAAATTCAAACATTTTAAAAGAGAACAATACATCACGGTTGTTTAAACCAATCACCATTAAGCTGTGTCGTCAGCAAGTCGTTTCCCATCATGCTTTTGATCAGCGCAGTCGGTGGAGAGCAACTGCGCGCGACTGCAGAATCCGACACGTGCGGCTTGCACTCGCGAGAGCTTTCTGACACACTTCATTCAGCATGAGATCAGAGCAAGGCGGACTGCTCTCGGACACATTTCTAACCGGCATGCATCTCGCGCTGATCAGCGGTGATCGATTCTGCGCAGATTTTGCTCATCTCAAACAAGCCTAGTGACTCGTTGCCACATCATCATTGTTAAGTATATGACCAATGGGGCGCAGCCCCTGGCGTATATAGACTCGTCGTTTATGCTCCCTGGGATGCGTCATTGCCTAAAGCCCGCCCTTGTTGTCATTCCAAGAGACCGTAGAGGTATGTGTTTTCTGCCGTACAGCTGGCTGTTTTGATTGTGGTATTGAAGTGACGTGGCATTTTATCTCTTGTTTAGAGTGACACTAGGCCATCAAGGCTGTGCGTGTTGTTGGAATGGCATCCGCCTTTAGGTGAGTTTTAGTGTGGTGCCGTTGTAATCTTTTAGGAAGGTTGTTTGAGTGATCTGCAATATATTCTAGTGCAGGGGCGGCGTTTGCGTATGGCAGAGTATGGCCATTGCCATACCCTAGCAGTCAGAGTTCAAATAAAACATCAGCTGATGATGATGATGCTCATTAAAGATTTTAGAAGGGCTTTTTAACCCCCCTAAATTTTCACCCCAACCCCCCCAAAAATGTGCGTTTCGTGATCGCTCAGTCAGTCGTCACCTTTAAAAGTCATTTAAAAAAAAAAGCTCATCTCAACCGGCTTCTCCGCAGCGTCAGCGTGAGAACAAAAGCAGATGAAAACGTGCATGCAATTTATTGATAGACCGTGTAGGCCTATAGTATATACATCTGTGTACAGTGGCGTGCACAGACCTCCTCAGGGGCAGGGGCGGAGGGACCAAAAAGGGCACTAAAATTTTAGATTGTGTATATACTTTGTTTGTCATAAATGCAGTTTACATTAAATAATGCTGGAGTAATTAAACACGGTTTCCCACTGTAAAATCAGGGCTTATTTATTTATGAAATATTCATTTCATATAAACGAGTCTTAATGTCTTCACTTGCAAGAAATAAAGCTTTTATTTTGGAGATCACCATGCTGATTGCGTGAACAAAGTGTGCACTTTTCTTTAAATCACGCAGCAGCACAAACAGAATGGCTATATAGGCTACTTAATTACAGTCTTGTGCTGTTTTATAAAGGCACAAAGCCATATCACGGTTTCGGTGTTGGAAAAGGGAGAAGAGAGAGTTCGGCAAAAGGTAGATTCGAACTCGGGTCGAACGCGTCAAAAGCTACTTTCAACCACCTCACGACGCGCTTTGAACACGTCTGCTGCTTTATGGGGAGCTGCTTTGCGGGGAACTCGAACTAATACCGCTGTACCCATCACCACGTCTGCTTTAGGCAGTTGTCATTTTTGTGTTGTAATCTAGTTTAGTTTGTTTTGTAATTAGCGACATTAGTCACTGTTTAATCCAGTGATTTATGGATTGAGAGCTGCTAAAATTCTCTCGGTCAGCTGTGTAATTTCTAAGACCGATTGTGTGACTTTTTTGTGATTCACGTTGTCTCGACTGTAACTTTATTTGGTACGGATTATTATCTTTTTTCCTTGGTGTCAATTGGTATAATTGTGGTATAAGTTTATTCTGGTCTTATTGTTTGCCTTATTTGTTTTCTTTCTCTTGTATTTCGCAGGTGTCGGGTGTCCCAGGAAGCAGGCTGGTGGAGGCTGCACGGGCTTTAACGTTACGCTAAGTCAATATTTCACTGTGTGTTATTTTTGGATCACTATTTGTAGTGGAGTGTGATTGGTTCCAAATTGGGTTTCTTTTGGCCATGTGCAGCCACAGCTAGCCTGTCTTTCGGGAGCCTTAGCACCAGCAGTGAATTATTTTTGTTTCTGGATTAAGACCAGTTATTTGTCTTTTCTTTCTTTTTGTTTCTTGAGCAAGATCAGTTATTTGTCTTATTGTCTTTATTTTTGTTTCTTGAGCAAGACCAGTTATTTGTCATCTCTTTATTTTGTTTCTGGAACAAAACCAGTTATTTGTCTTGTCTTTATTTTTTGTTTCTAGATCAATACCAGTTACTTGTGACTTATTTTTTTGATTATTGTTTCCTTTAATAAACTAATTGTTTAATTGTGAACTCACGCCTCCTGCCTCTCCTGAGCAAACGAACTCGTGTCCTTTTCCTTATTAGATTAGTTCCCCATTACTCCGGGGTGGCGTAGTCGCTACTAGACCAGCCACGCTTTACTACACGTGGCGTAGTCGCTACTAGACCAGCCACGCTTTACTACATTTTCATGTCCGATTTTTGTTTTACTTAATATTTTATAATACCTTTAATGCTTTAATAATGTATATAATATAATAAACACTATGCATGGCAATTTGTTAATTAGTGGACTATGGGCTAGTCCTTACAGTGGAAGAAAAAAAGGTTAAATTACAGTAACAGATACTTACATTTAATTATCTCAATTACAGTGAATATTTTAGGAATGCAATAAAAATATTAGGAAGCCTGAAGGTTTTTTTTTTTTTTGTGGAGACAAAAATTATGCTTACTATCATCCCAAGACCTCTTATCTTTGTTGTTTTATTAAACGTAAATTGCCTGGCAATTAGGCTACTCATTACGTTCTTAATCAAATTACAATCTGAGTGTGCCCTTTGCCAGAACCGATTTAGGTAAAACCTCCTTTAAATATGTCTCTACCTCGGATTGGAATCTTCTCCAAAATGAGATGAAGCAACAAAAAAAAAAAAAAAAAAAAAAAAAATTGGTGTCTTGTAGTCAATTTAAAATTGTATTAAGTAATCTTCAGAGTAAATTAATGGTGTGTAAATGTTTTTAACCGGTTGCATGTATATGTTTTTTTTTTTTTTTTGTATATCGTAACTTTGATGTATAGCTACATGCAAACTCAGCTGCCTCTTGGCCAGGACACTCCTGTAAAAGAGATTTTAATATTCTCTCCTGGTTAAATAAAGGTAAAAAAAAAAAAATTATAATTACCCTCTTACAGTGAACATCCACATTCCAATCCTAGAAATGTGAAAAGGGTCCATTCTCTAATTGCACCAGGACGGAGAAGAGAAAGCATCCTGAGGACAGACAGCTTATATCAGGAAGTCTTTCTTGTCCAAAGACCTGATGCACATCTGTTATAATATAAATCTTGTTTTACCTTTGTGATTTAAATAAACCACACATATTTCAACAGTGAATGTTAAAGGATTAGTTCACTTTAAAAAAAACTTTTGCTGATAATTTACTCACCCCCATGTCATCCAAGATGTCCATGTATTTCTTTCTTCAGTCGAAATGAAGGATTTTGATGAAAACATTCCAGGATTTTTCTCCATAATGGACTTCAATGGGACCCAAACGGTTGAAGGTCCAAATGACAGTTTCAGTGCAGCTTCAAAGGGCTTTACACGATACCAGATGATGAATAAGGGTCTTATCTAGCGAAACCATCGCTCATTTAAAAATGTTTAAGTTTTATAAGCACAAATGCTCGCCTTGCTCTGTTCTGTGATGCGCGTTCTGACGTCACGTAATACCCAATTACGTTGAGACTCTCCTGTTCGAACTCATTCATCAAAATGAACAAATCTTTTTTCGAGTCATTTCGTTCATTCAAGTGGCTTTAAACGTTATACTTCTAACCGCCAAATTCCCCGAACACATCCACCTATGCAATCTTGATCATATTCTGAATAAAGAAATCATTATAATGATGTCAAAAATAATTTACAGAGAACATAATTAATTTACCTTCCGAGTCTTTCGTTCATTTGTCACGTGACAGACGCAATGAACGGATCGTTCATGATTTACCCATCACTAGAACAGAGTCATCACAGAACAGAGCAAGGCGAGCATTTGTGCTTATAAAACTTAAATTTTTTATTTATTTTTTTAAATGAGCGATCGTTTCGCTAGATAAGACCCTTATTATCGTCTGGTATCGAGCCCTTTGAAGCTGCACTGAAAATGTCATTTGGACCTTGAACCGTTTGGGTCCTGTTGAAGTCCATTATATGGAAAAAAAATCCTGGAATGTTTTCATCAAAAACTTTAATTACTTTTCGACTGAAGAAAAGACATGGACATCTTGGAAAACTGGTTTAATTGTTAACTGATTATACTCAGCCACCAGTAGATGATGATTCTGATTGTTTCCCTTCGTTCTCCTTTTAAAGTTGATATTGCAACATTAACAAAGTACAATTAAAACTGTCGTTGTGCAGTTTTTGCACCTCATTATTGTGTAGTGTGAGCACCACAGCGATGCAGGTCATCTTGTAGACCCTGTAGTAGTGATAGAGAGAGATTAGCAATAACAGACACTTGTGCATCTGTAGGACTTACTGTCACCAGTTTCACCATCCTACTAAATAAGTCTGGGGGGTCTTGTCCAAAAATTAGATTAAAAATAAATTAGAATAATAATATTAATTATTATACAATATTTCTGCAAAAATCCACTTTGTTCTATCACAGCATGTTTAAGGTACTCTAGTATGGTGGTGTCAATAAAAAAAAACTATTTTGGCGATTTCGATTTTGACCGAAGGAGCGAGTCGACACAGGTACACTATGGCAGATCCATAGACCACAATGCAACACGATTGTGATGTCACAGAAGATTGTGGTTAATTTACCCCCACCTCAAACAACTCTAGTGTGATATTGGAGTTATTTTGACATTTAACCACATGTAATACTCGTAGCTATACCTTAAGCTGACTTATACAGTTATAGTTTATTGTATTGTTATTTCGTTTGTGTATTTTTTATATATTTAAATTAGGGCCGGGACTCGATTAAAAAAATTATCTAATTAATTAGAGGCTTTGTAATTAATGAATCGAAATTAATCGCATTTTAATCGCATAAATATTTGACCTGGGAAAAGTGAGAAGTAATTTTTTTTCACATGGATTTTTAGTATACTGACTATAATGAATATAAATAATGACTGAATACATAAGCTTAAGCAACACATATTTTTTATTTTTGTTCAACCAAGTTCAGCAGACCAGTGCAATTTGTGTTAACCTTTCCTGCTTCTGTCTCCTAACCGTGGTTGGGAGACACAGGGGAGATTCGTCTTCTCCAGGGCCGGTAATTCTCCTCCCGGGGTTAACTCCCTAAACTTCACACTGTTTGGTGTGATGGTAGCATATAAAAGGACAACGAGGCCGTCTTGCAGAAGAGTTTAGGTGCTTTATTTGACTGACTGCACTGAAATGCACTGCACATAGCTAGCTACCTGCACGGATCACCAAATTACTCACACACACTCATCCGCTGCTTCGCGGGGAACAACAACAAAGGGGCGCGCGCGCGCCTTCGACAAGCGCACTCGCTCACTCTCGGTCACACACACACTGAGCTGTCCCGAACTGAACACTTAAAGACACATCTCACAACAAAGTTCGTTTTTTATAACAAAATTTCTCATCCGAGGGGCCAACCAAAACGATCTAGGCGATCTATGAACATGTCTATGAAGCGCGATCCCGTCAGCTTCTTCATCAGGTCATGAACGCTAGTTGGTGCTTCAGTATAATCGGTCCGCCGAAACTCATCCAGTGAGAAACGTTCCGCGGTGCAAAAATAAGCGCGATTAAAATAATTGTTTGTGTTAATAACGCTTTAAAGTCTGTAGTTAATTAATCTTAATTAACGCTTTAAAGTCCCAGCCCTAATTTAAATAATTATATTAAAATGTATTAACAAGAGCCTGATGTTTCTAGCCTGGCTCCGCCCTCCTACGCACTTCCGCTCAATTTCATTTTCCTTCAGTACTCCGTCTGGGACTGTGCCGTAGACTTCGGTTTCCAGAAATCAATTTTTCGTAGGACAATCAGCGAACAGAGGGAGTGGCTGAGAACGATGACGTTGATGTCGACTCGTGCGTTATTTTGAGTTGTAGTTCAAAATAAGAAAGATGCGAGTGAAGCCATTCGGTCCGTTGTGGCAACGCTGCCGAATATCAAGAAGTTAAAGCCGGAGTAAGAACAATCTTTGCTTAGTTTTGTGTTTATGGCCATCCTCCACGGGGTTCGGGAAAAGACATACGTCATGACCAAACGTTAGCGATTGGTTATGGCAGATAGAGTGACTCTGGGCAGATCCAATAGTTTTAGACTTCAATAGAGTTCCGCCTACAAGGAAGTAAACGTTTGTCAATGGAGCGGTGCCAGACTCTATGTACAAATGAAATGTACGAGAGTCTGGTAGAACCAGGCTATGATGTTTCACCACTAGAGATAAGAATTAGACCAGATCGAACACCTGGACCTCAAATTATTCAAACAGAGTCATACAGTCCTCTGGAGTTGTTCCAACTTTTTTTTTTTTCATCCTCAGTTTGTCAAACCATCATCCTGAACTCGAACACCTATGCTGGAGACAGCAAGAAGGCCGAGGCAGGACATGCCCCTGAAGGACTTTTTCTCATTTATCACCGGGTCGAGCTCGGATGACCAGCCACCCCTAACCTCAGACACCACCGCGAGGAGCCGACACCACAGGTTCGCAACAGAGGGACACAGAAACAGAGGTGATTTCAAAGGAGTAACAATCTTTATTGAACAATATAGCAATGAGCGCCAATGGGATAGACTTCAGTGTCCTCTAGATATTCTTCAGCTACGGACAGACGTTGATCGGGCGTCACAGTGCCTCTCTGACGGCGATTTCGGGACTCCGTTCACCAGCGGTGCTGCATCCTTCCAGACTCCGACAGTAAGTAGGGAGGTAAGGATTCTTCCCAGTACAGAATACTCTCTTTGATTCACAGTAGAGAGACAGTGCTTTAAAAGCTTACTTCACCAGCGATGCTGCACACCTCCGGACTCAGACAGCAAGTAGGGAGGTAAGGATTCTTCTCAGTACAAAGTACTTTCTTCAGTTCACAGTAATGAGACAGTGGTTTAAAAGCTTACTCCACCAGCGGTGCAGCACACTTCCAGACCCAGACGGTAAGTAGGAAGGTAAGGATTCTTCTCAGTACAAAGTACGTTCGTCAGTGCACAGTAGTGAGACAGTGGTTTAAAAGCTTACTTCATCAGCGATGCTGCATACTTCCAGACTCAGACGGTAAGTAGGAAAGTAAGGATTCTTCTCAGTACAAAGTACTTGCTTCGGTTCACAGTATACAGCAAATAAAATAGTAATGAATAGTATAATTATATAATATCATACAATAATACAATCATAAAAATATTGATAATAGCATATGGTTTATTAATAATACTATAATAATACCAATAGAATAAGAAATATCAATTACAGAATATACACAATAAAAAATAAGTTAAATAGTGACTTCTATTTAATATTTAACTCTTTTTGTTAAATTTCAGTTTTATTGATCAGTAATAGCCATTATAACAGAAGTAGCTTCAGTTAAACATACAGCAGGATACAACGTTAAAAAAGCCTAAATATAAAGTTATGAAACTTCACTTTGCCCTCAGCCAAAACGATTTACCAGGGAACCATTTATAGATTAATTAGACCAAAGATCGCCCGTTAGATATTCACCTAGATATACACAAGACAAATTATATCTCATGTTTAACCACTAGACTAGAGACATCCGAGCCAGCGACAAACTTCAGACGCACTGGCCGAGGTAAGGCTGTTCTCGGCGGGGTTAATGAGCGCTGAGCGCCCGGTGATCGCATCTTTCAACTCCGAAACCGTCAGATCAAATTTTTAAATAGGCGCTATCTTTATAAACAAACCACATATTTAAGCTTTAAACAACTACATTGTCGACTGAAAAACTATTAAAACTACATTTCGTGACACAATAACAGTAGTATTTTTTAATTTATCCTCTGAACGTTACTATTACTATTACCAAATACAACCAAAAACAAACGTGCAGACTTGCCTGTGAAAGATAATTCCTCGAAAGCTGTTTTCAATTGTGTGGCGACTTGTACAGCCCCAAGCAGCGCACAAAACAGGCATTTGTCTCAATTCCCAGTATGAGAGGTATGGGAAAGTTGCCATCCCCAATATGGCGGCGCCATTGACGTGCGCTCCAGCGGCCAATAGGGCGTCTATGTATTATATTATGTCTATGGCGGAAACATTGTCTGAACTGATTAGCGCTAATGCACTGCAGGTGCGAGAGAGAGAGAAGAGCGGCGCTCACACAAGCTTCCTGCTTCACAAGCCAAACATAAAAGGGCCATTCAGAGGGTTTTGAAGGTCGAATTTGGCTGTCTCAGAGGCGGAAGTTGGTTGTCTTGGTGCAGCGGTGGTTGTTCAGTGCAGTTGGGCGCGCACTGGTTTATCTGGTTTATCTCGGAGCAGTTTTGGGCACAAGCTTACTCGGGAAAGTTGTCTGGGTGCGGGAGCCGCCCATTGAAGTCTGCTGGGTCAGAGTTATCGTCTGTGGGAAGTCTGCTGGACTGAGTTATCGATTGGATCTGCGCTGTGAAGGGAGAGAGAAAAGATAAGTGAATTGATTTCATCTTACGAACATTCGAACAGCTCGAAGAGGATGCAGTGAATGTAAATCTGACTGTTGGAGAAGCTATGTGTTTCAGAGTGTGTTGAGGAGAAACTGAAGATTAAATATCCCCCACGTGAGTGTAACAAACGGATTTAGGCCTCTAATCAGCCCTATCGTGTGAGTGAATTGCATTTCTATTTGTTTATTTTATTGACTAAACTATTTACTATTACTTCTCACAAATGTTATATTTACTGCATTGCACAGTATGCTAGTTGTACCATAACATATGTATTAGCATAAAGGATCCATCAGTTATCTTTGTTATTGCTCAAATCTGGTCAATCACAGAAAATGCTTTTTCCACAATAAGAAAACTTAAATTATATCTCAGTATGGAGGTCTTCATCATTCTTATCCAAAATAAAAAGCCAGATACATGACAAGTCTGAGCTTTGACCATTCTTTATTAAAACAAATATTTTACAAGTGTAACTATTGAGATTTTAAATAACTAGAGATGGAACTTTTTGTACACAACATACAAACCACTGAAATCGGTTGATAAATATAAAAACAGTTTTTGTTTTTATCCAGAAAAAAACGCAGCTCACCCTTGATTACAGTGCAGTCTTGCCCTCCGCAAAATGGCGGACCCGTTGACGTATCGCAGCAACGTTCCAAAGCGGCCAATAGGGCGTCTATGTATTATATTATGTCTATGGTTTCCGCCACACCCGGAACCGGAGTGGGATGTGTTGCACACAAATCATTCCCTCAGGAAACTCATGGTTCGTCAAGAGGGTTCCGCTCACCAAGAGTTTTTGTCACCCGTGACATCTCCTCTCAGTTGTAATCTATATGGGATTGGTGAAGCTGCCATCAGTTTCAGACTACTGGAATGGGTCCAGACAGTATGGCATTAATTTTCCAGCATCAGTGATGTCCTGCAGGACATGTCAGGCCGTGTCCTCAGCACTCCAACTCAGCGATCTTAAGGTAGATGCTGAGAATGCAAAAAATAAAGGAACCCCTCCGTTTGACCGTCTGTGCAAAGTCAAACCAGTATATGACCAGATGCGTGAAGGACGTAGAAGTTTCCAAAACTGGAAACTATCACCCACATCAGAACATTGCAGTTGACGAAAGAATGGTGGCATCAAAGGCAAGGATTTGTCTGAAGCAATATATAAAAGATAAACCGACAAAGTGGGGGTACAAGCTTTTTGTCCTTGCAGACTCCCTGAATGCCTATACATGGGATTTTTTCATTTATGAAGGGGAATCCCCGGTAGCTCATAGCCAGCAAAACAAAATAACCAATCAGTCATGACTCTGGTGGATGAAAAGGTCTTGGGGTCAGGCTACAAATTATATGTAGATAACTTCTATACCAGCCCGATGCTCTACAGGGACCTCCTCCAAAGAAACCTCTCTGTTTGGGACCATCATGAGCAACAGGGTGGGCTTCCCACAAACCACCCTAAACATGCTGCCCAAAAATGCACCCCGGGGAAGCATAGGGTGGAAAATGGACAACCAGCTTCTCTTTGTTCAATGAAAGGACACAAGAGAGGTATTGATGTGTTTCTCGTTCCATTCAGCAAATGGAGATCAGACTGTCCAGAGGAGGGTGAAGACAGGAGATGATGAATGGACCATAATGACTGTTCCTATTCCTACAGTGGTGTTAGACTACAACAACTGAGTAGAATATTTTCAGTGGATGATGCAAACAATTTTTGCAGATGTTTTTATATTTTATGTATTGACTTGTTTATGTGTGCTTTTTTTACACAGGCACATGGGAGGAGTGGATATGTCAGATGCCCTCATCTGGTACTACTCAGTGCTTAGAAAAAAACAGAAAGTGGTACAACTCCCTTTTCTTTGACTCTTGTGGACATTGCGTTGGTTAATGCTTTCATGCACCAGCACCCGCCTGCAATGCAAAGCAAGAGAGCAAAAATCTGAGGGAATTCTGGGAAGTTCTAGTACAGGCGCTCGCTGATTGGGGGCTGATCCTGATGCTCCTGCTCCTCACCATCCAGCAGGACACACACCAAAGCACATCAAACCTTCCAGTAAAGTCAGAAGAATATGTAGAATGTGCCACCAGAAAACCCCTGTAATCTGCAAGTGTGTGACTTGCCACTCTGCTTCGTTCCAAAGTGAAATTGCTTCAGTCGTTGGCATGATGGTGACCATTTGTAGTGCTTAGCTCTGAATAGTTGTGAATAGTTGTAAATAGTTGTATACAGTTGAATACATTTGTATGAAAAGTTTGTAATTTGGATTTCTATAACCACTGTATCTGTATACTTTTTTGTTTTGTTTTTTTCCTATGTTCAAAAACAATTTATAGACTAATTAAGTTTTTTTTTATTATTATATTCTGAGGCTGTTTTGTGGTGTGGTGAGATCAAGTAGTAAACAAGTGTCACCAATGGAGCATAGAAATCCCCAATGGAGGAAAAAATGACAAAATGACCGTTGTCGTTATGGCAGCTAAAAGTCTCACAGAATCTACAAGGTTTGTGATATCAATTCCAAATTTGGAATACAACTTGTTTAGAATTTTTGCTTTCATTTCCTAGCATTTTTAGGGTAAAACCTCTTTTGGATTATATATTTTTTCAAAAAATATATATATTTTTAAAAAAAAAAATTTTTTAATTATAGTCCATTTTTATTATAATAAACTAAAATACCTCAGTCCAGACACTGACAGACCATTATCATATAACACATGGGGGATTGGTGGAAAATGACAGTACCCTAAAATTACTTGCTTTATTTTAAAAAAAAGAAATTGTATGTCCTCAAATACAAAAGTTGTATTTATTTTTTCATATCTTGTAAATTAAAATGAATGGTATTGTTACCGTATTGTTAGGTACTGATGTGTAGTTTTTTTTTAATCTCATTGATTCTAATTTAATGTATTCATGAATTATATAAATGTCTTTGTACTACATTTTTTCTGTATAAGAAATGAGAATTAGAATTTAATTTATTGTTGTTGTTGTTAGTAGTAATAATAATACTATGATAAAGAAGATGATAAATTGCCAGTGCTGTGATTTTTTTTGTTGCTTTTTTCAATATTAGTTTTATAAACAATTTCATTCCAAAATCTTATAACCTTATCCCTTGCGTAAATGTACAAATGTATACGTTGTGCACATAAATCATAAGCTTTGAGCGAATATATATATTTCCAGTATTCATTTTATTAGCACTCATTAATCACTCGTGGCTCCGCCCTCCTACGCACTTCCGCTCAATTTCATTTTCCTTCAGTACTACGTCTGGGATTGTGCTGTAGACTTTGGTTTCCAGAAATCAATTTTTTGTAGGACCAATCAGCGAACAGAGGGAGTGGCTGAGAACGATGACGTTGATGTCGACTAGTGCGTTATTTTGAGTTGTAGTTCAAAATAAGAAAGATGCGAGCGAAGCCATTCGGTCCGTTGTGGCAACGCTGTCGAATATCAAGAAGTTAAAGCCGGAGCAAGAACAAACTTTGCTTAGTTTTGTGTTTATGGCCATCCTCCCACGGGGTTCGGGAAAAGACATACGTCACAACCAAATGTTAGCGATTGGTTATGGCAGATAGAGTGACTCTGGGCACATCCAATAGTTTTAGACTTCAACAGAATACCCGCCTACAAGGAAGTTAACGCTTGTCAATGGAGCGATGCCAGACTCTCTGTACAAATGAAATGTACGAGAGTCTGGTAGAACCAGGCTACATAAACTGTGCATGCACAGGCACTTTCAACACAGGCACTGACACCACACTGAACGCTCTGCACATAAGTACTTAGTTTTCTTAGTATATATATTTTTTTATATATATATATATATATATATATATATATATATATATATATATATATATATATATATATATATATATATATTATATATATATAATATATATATATTTTTTTTTTTTTGCTTTATTAATTTTATTTAAAGTTTCATTCCAACAGACAGATTAAATATCAGAACCATTATGCTGTCTTGTTCTATTTTTCTTAGTAAGTTACTGATAGCCTACGCCTCTTCACAGCATTAAAGACCGGAATTTCATGTTTTTCAATAAATACACAAGTGTAGCCTGATAATACATTTTTTTTTTTTGAAACAGTAACATAGAAGATTGAAATATTTATTTTAAAGTAAATTAAAATAAATGTTATAACAATATAATGTAATTTCAACGAAGACGGCAATATTTCAGGACAGCGACTTAATGGCCACCCTCACGCGGTCATAGAGACAGTACAGCGTAATTTTTGGAAAATCTGCGGTAAAAAGCCCGTTTCACTTGATGTCACGCAACTTTCGTTCTGACTCAAAGCAGTGTATGGTTACTTCTGCCAGAATAGTGGAATGCTATGGAGTTTACCCAGTCCCTTCTACACCTGCCAGAAATACATCTAGATGATGTACAGCGACTTGCAGACAAATTTTTATTTAAGACAAGTTTCAAACTTGATACAAATTCTTCATTGAGCAGTACCTGTTTGCGTATGAAGGTAAGCATTTTGTATTGTCCCGCCCAAATTACGTTAGCGGATGAGTTAGGATAGCGGTAGTTGTTAGCTTTCTCTTCTGCAGTGAAAGTCTTTAATTTACTGTAATACAGACCTGCAAACTCTTGTTGTAATCGTGTGTATTACTGATGTTAGCTATGGACTGTGTATTGTTAGATAAAAGTCAGTAATGCATTCATGGTTGATGTTGTGCCCTCACCAAAACCAGTGTAGGGGAGTAGTTAACTACAAGTAGCGACGCTACTAACTTAACTACATTTTTCAGTAGCTTAGCAGTAGCTCAGTTGCTTTTTAAACAGTGTAGCTTTTCCAGTAGCTAACTACTTTTTGCAGCAAGTAGTGGTGTAGCGCGAGCAAAAGCTACATTGCGTTTTGTCGAGTCTGCGCGAATCAGCGCGATGCAAGGATATTCTTCTTCTTGTTAGATTACAAACTAATTTTTTGCCATTATCGCCACCTGTTGTTTAATCACGCATCTTGCGGCTAACGGTTCACTGACGTACAGAAGTGGGTTGACAGTAGTTAAACAGGGCGCGCGCGCAGCTCTAAAACATGATCTGGGACTCTTAAATGTTTGTTCAATTCCTCCAATGAAGTGTTAAATTGTTGTGCAGCAAAAACTTATTTGAATGTTTCTATTATTGGTTCCTGTGGTACTGAAATGCATGTCATGTACCTGCTCTGCTGGGAAAGCCCTGTGCAACCACATTGCGGCATTATTTTTTCAATGTGCTCACTACTGCCATGGGCTTCAAGCATGCACCAGCTCACTGCAGACCTGGCACCGGCCTAGGACACATGTAATACTTTAACATTCATTACATTTAATGATGTTGCACTAGAATTGTGTAATGAGTTTTGTCAATTAATAATTTATCATCAATATATTTCAGGTCATTTCTCCTGAGGCAAAAAATGACATGGTAGTGTGTAAACCAGTACCAAAGACCAAGGATCATGCCCGAACTGGTGTGAAATGTACACTGTACAGAGCATATGGTGGTAAGTCTGAATAAACACCTGTCCAAATATTTTAATTTATAACAACAATGATTATATATTTTCCCTTTAAGCCTTCAGTTGATATTATCTTCTGCAAATTTGGAAAATTTCTTAATATAAGGGTTTGTCAGCTCAAAACATTTTCATGTGCATTTATAAAGAGGTTATATGTGTTGGTGTCTGCTAAAATATGAAAGGTCAGGTGACAATGAAATGTAAATTTAACTTGACATTTCAGTTTTTTTTTCAGGGCCTCTTCCAGATCCTCACATCATTGCCAGTGGTGAGAAACTGCAAGACAAACGCCCAGAACTAGGCATTTGCAAATTGCGGCACGGACTCGAGGCCCTTAATTTTGTGGATTCTAAATTTGTCCCTGTGCCATTTGGGTCTTTGCTCTCTTACCAGTGCCCTCCTGAAATAAGTAGAGACATTATAAAACACCCTGGTGCAGCTGGATTTCTTCAGCTGCCTGTTAAAGGTTACAATTTTAAATTTCACATTAAATTTGAGCCCAACAACAAACAACAATGTCATTTAGAGAGCCTTAAGGTGTCATGGGAGATCTCTGCTGCTATTGAAGCAGAAACACGACATCAGTCAGAATGCCAGCTGTGGACCCAGGTACACAAACCCAGACTTACAGCCAGCAGATTTGGTGAAGTATAACATGTCCTGCCAAATCCTGAGCTGCTCGCATTCTGAGAGTAACTCCTCAGACAGCTGCTATGAAAAGAGGGCTGGACCTGGAGCCTGACATACTGAGGCAATATTCAGATTTTTGTGATGTCTATATGACGCAGTGTGGGGTCATCATCCACCCTGATGCATCTCACCTTGCAGCCAGCCCTGATGCTAAAATCTGAGAAACACCACCATTTGGGTTGGCAGAGGTGTTGTACTGATGTTACAACACTGGGTTTACGTTTTTACAGGTACATCTGGCAACCTGTCCTGGCTGTCAAACTGGGCAGTTGATATTAACACTCAAGCTAAAACATAAACATAAATTCCGTTACAGAATGTAAATTTCAAAAAGAAAATAAGAAAATAGAGAATACTGACTAGATTATTAGCATTGATCAGAAAAGATAGTATTTCAGCAATCTTTTTATATTAACATGTTTCCTTAATATCTGATGAGGCATTACTGTCATTTTTTGATTTATTACAGTAGGCTACATAGCTTATATTAGATATTTGACCTTTAAGTATGTTTTTTATGTTTTGATTTTTAAGTGATTGGACATATTCAAACATTAGTCATAGTTTTGTGAGTTTAGAGAAACAAAACTAATATGCCATGCATACTGTGTGTGTGTGTGTGTGTGTGTGTGTGTGTGTGTGTGTGTGTGTGTGTGTGTGTGGTGTGTGTGTGTGTGTGTGTGTGTGTGTGTGTGTGTGGAGGGCATCCTGCACACACTGCTAGTTTCACAGTAATAGTAAATTCGTCAAAAATTGTTTCAATATCATCATTCTAGTAATAATATTATATGGTACCATCAAAAATAACAATTACACGGTGATTATATTTTAGATAATGTCAAGAAACCAGCTGTGACAGCTTTGTCTTTATTTGATGAAATGATGGGCCAGTCAAAAGCCATCTCTGAAAATGATGTCAGCCAGGAAGTTAAAGACAGTACTGTGACAGGCACCTCTCTCAGCATCACTCTAGATTTAGGAGTGAATGCTGAGGTGGGTCAGCCAGATCTTGTAGACAATGCTATGTCATATGTTCTTACTATCCTTGAGACAGGGCACACCTTTCAGCTTTATGATGTGACAGAGCAGTCTTTCTCTGACTTTGAAGATGATGCAGCCACCCACACTGCCTCCAGTGGAGATGGAAATGAACCCACCCACATTCCATCTCAGGATAACACAGGTGATGAAGTGCTTGTATCCCCTGAGCCACCCAAGAAAAAATCCAGAGTCAGCATTTCACCGCCAACGGCTAGTGAGCGACCATCAAATAACTCAAAGATTCCCCCTCTTGGTGTCCCATGTGACATAAACAGATGCACAAAGCAATGTACTTTCAAAATATCACATGATAGGCGCAAGGAAATACTTGATGCCTACTGGTCCAGAAACTTCCATGAACGAAAATCATGGATTTTCAGCAGCATCTCCAAAGCAGCAACAAAAAAGGACTCAAGGACCAGCCGCCGGAAACTGACATACTCTTACCGCTTCTAAGGGTGCTTTCACACCTGCCTCATTTAGTTCGGTTGAATCGCACTAGAGTTCGTTTTCCCCCTTGGTGCGGTTCGTTTGGGCAGGTGAGAAAGCAGCAATCGCACTCGGGTGCGCACCAAAAGTGGACCAAACTAGCTCACCGAGACCTCCTCGAAGAGGTGGTCTCGGTACGCTTTCAAACGAACTCTGGAGCGGTTCGTTTGTGGTGAGAACGTGATCCGACCTTAAACCGACCCAACTGCCAAATAACTGCGCATTTTTGGACTAAACCAGCTGCCGTAGTCAAACAAAACTATTATTTAGATTGTCAATATCGCTCCCTTTAAGCTATGACAGACTTACCGCGTTCTGCACTCTCACTTAAACTCTCATCATAAACACTGGAGTTGTCCGCACTGCACAGTGAATCTCTTATTTATATCGCGTCTAGACTTTGTTGTTTATGAGGGGATTTGCGAAAGGATAAAGCTCGTGCTGATTCTGAACATACATTGTGAGCGAATTCTCCGCATGTCTGCCGGATTTTCATCCTCTTTGTTTACTTCCGGGAGTTCTGTTGGAATTTTCCCGCACGTTAATTCTCACCAATCGAAATGCAGTGGTGGAAATATGTTCAAGACACATCTGGCCAACGAGTGATGTGGATGTTGTCACGTGACTGCATTTTGGTCCGTTTCATCAACTCATCAACTGATTCAGACCAGAGCAATCAGTGTGGTGTGAAAAGGAACCAAAACAACTGAAAATGATACAAAGTATAATTTTTTGCCCTTAGTCCGGACCAAATGAACCGAACTACAGGTGTGAAAACACCCTAAGACAAGAATGGACAATCCCATGGAGTTTGCAAGCTGTTTTTCATAGCAACCCTCGGATAACATCCCAAAAATTATCGATTCATTACAACGGCTGTGCAGTCAGAGTCGCTTGACTCAGTTATGTCATCAAGGGACAGAAGAGGGATGCATGTCCCCTCAAACAAACTGAACTACGGCCCAATAAAGGATCACATAGAATCATGTGGGCCCTCTTTTAGCCAATACAGATGCCAACATGCTCCAAAACGAAGATACCTAGCAAGTGACATAACAGTCAAGTTCATGCATGAAGACTTCATAGAGAAAAATCCTGGCCTAAAATGTTCATATGAGGCTTACCGCAAAGTGATTCGAGAATTGAACAATAGTTTTACAAAACTAGGTGAAGAAGAGTGTGAGAAATGTGTTCGAATTGAAATTCATGCCAAAGCATTTGGTCATGAACAAATCCTTCAAAGCTACAAAGGCAGGACTGACCAGACCATGGATGGGACTTCAGCTAGTGACAATGATGACATGGAAACAGACAGAGACAAAAAGTCCACAACACCTATTGCAGACAAAGTGTCAGTGGAACCACACATGAGCATGCACAATGAATCCATTTCCATGAACACTGAGAGTGATGAACAGACAAATGCACAGAACCAAGCCACTGATTGTTCTGAATGCATGGCATGGATAAAACACAAGAAAGCAGCGAACATCGCTAGACGTCATTACAAGGAAGATTCTGGCAAGGATTGGCCAGATGACTGGTCTGTCCAGAGCGCTGATCTTCAGAAAGTGGTGATGGTAACAAGACCGCGATATATACCAAAAGGCTGGTGGCATATCACGAAACATTTGCAACAGTGGGAAAGCAGTCGAAGCAGATGATCAAGAAGAAACCGACAGTGTCAGTTGTGTGGCATGAGGGTATTGCTGGGCAAAATGCTGAAGAAATTACATCTGCTTTCATTACAGCACTGACGCACGACACAGAGCGTGACATAAAACATGCAGTGATCTGGGCAGATAACTGCACTGCCCAGAACAAAAACTGCAGTCTATTGAGCAGCCTAGTGTCTCTTGTAAATAGTAAGATAACATCACTGGAGAAAATTACCCTCAAATTCTTTGAACCTGGCCATGCCTTTATGAGCGCTGACTCCATTCACCATGGGGTGGAACATGGCATGAAAAGATGCCCTGGGGGAAACTTTTTGACTTTGATGATTTTGTCAGAGTCATCAAATACTCCAGTTCCAACACTGAAATCATCAGACTTGAGAACAAAAATGTCCTTTTTGCCAGAGTCAGAGTCAGAGTAAGCTCTCTCAGACAGTTTAGAAATTGGCTGAGATGGTTGAGATCCAGGCCAGGAGAGGCTCCAGGGATCTATTCTTCAAGACCTCCCATGACGATACTGAGCACTGTAAACTTGACTTCCTGAAGAAGAACTTAAAAAAGAACACATTACAAATTCCAGCTTGCCTCTGTTGTGGCAAAAACTTCTGTTAAACACCATCACTGCGTAAGAGACACTCAGAGTCAAATTAATAAAAGAGAAATATTTATTCTTGCAAGAAGGCCCAGTCGCCATCACAGCCGTTACATTCTGTGAAGTGAGTGGCGCGCACCAGGAAGACATGAGACAGCTTTTATACTCTTTTCAAGGTTCCTTCTCACCCGCTGTACTTTTCCACCCAGATAAGGCCCCCACTGCTGTTCAGTTTTTCTTAAGGACACAAACTGGTACTGAATAAACTAGCCAAACCTGACCATTCCTAAGGTCAAGACGTCCTGTCCCATATATTCCTGAAACGTCACGCACAAGCACGTACACACATATACTTTTACACATTGATATGTTAGGAATAAATGACTATTAAAATTTCTACAACACCTCCATGAGAAAGACAAAGAAGTGTCCCTTACAAAGAAGGCAGAGATCATCAAGAAGCTGATCCCTTTAATGCCAGAGAACCGAAGACGCTTCTGGAGGGAACTGACTGCTGATGAGGATGTTGAGGATGCAATGGACTGAAATTGTTACAAAAATACTGCCTTTATTTGTCTGAGCAAATAAATGGTCCCATCCCCCAATTCTCTCTCTCTCTCTCTCTCTCTCTCTCTCTCTCACACACACACACACACACACACACACACACACACACACACACACACACACACACACACACACACACACTATGAACTTAAATCAAAACTTGATCACTATGATCGATGCAAAAATAGTTTCAGCCCTGGCTGACAATAAAAGGTATATCGTATCGTATGTAATTTTTTTGACATGATGAATTTGTTGTTCCCATTGTTTTGATTAATATATTATTCCTTAGGCTTCAAGATGAGTTTATTATGTTACAGTTTTTTTCAGTCACTAACAAGCGTTTGTCCAACCAGTAGTCACATTTTCAAAACTCTAAACACAATTAGCACAGCATCGGTCTTTTGTGGCCATACCATTAACACATTTAATGTTGTTTTCACACAATATGCAGTAAGTGAACACATTTCCACAATGCTTACATTTTCTTAACAGACAAGCTATACCTCCCAACATAATTATGGATTGTTTTTGTAGTATTTACAAATGTTAACACACACCATCCCACAATAGCAAAAACAATATTCCAAACATTAGATACAGTATAAAAACATCTGCTTCTATATTGTTTAAAACAATATAGCTCAGCTAATAATAAACAAACAATTAAATAATTGACACACAGATGATTTATGTTGGGTAAATTGGGCCAACCACAGCTGATTCCAGTCTGGCTTAGACTCAGTGGCAGGGGTTATTTTTTTCTATTACATTGACACTTATACAGTAAAATGAGGACTTTGAGGAGTGATGTTTTTGGAAACAGAAACAGAAAAAGACACTGTAATGTCTGGACGAGGAAGAGTAAGAGCAAGGGGCCTAGATAAGCAGCCCCAGTGAGAGATGCAGTGAGAGGTGCAGGAGCTTTGACGACAATATGTCCAGGTATAGTGTATATTCAATTCAATGTCCAGGTCTATACACAAGTTTACGTGCCAAATCCTGGGCGGCGCCATTACTCTACACAAATGCACTTCATTTCCGCCGGAAGTGTTTTGCACATCGTCTGCCGGTATAAAAACAGTGATAAAGATGCTAGCTTGGGAACACGGATGGTTCTACTACTTGACTGGAGATGCCGTTACTATCCCCCACCCGAATTCAGTGCAGAACTGGAGGATAACATGACGACGTGGCCCAGCATAACGTACAGCAATATTTGCTCCTACTTTGTGCAATCCATGGCAATGGACAATCTGAAAGCCTCCGAGGCATATCAATATTTGCACAGCAAAGTCGGTTGTGTGTGTCATGTCATACACGGATCGTTTTGTTTATCCGAAAGCAAATGTAGAGCCTAGCCTTATTTAGATCATGCCAACAGATGTCCATTGTTTACTTAATGCACAATTTCCATTATATAAAGTTTGATGTAATTTCATTTAATTTATTTATTGCACTGAACTACGATCATGAAAGATAGGCCTTATGTTCCTTACTGTACGTTCACACCGCCGCCGAAGCTCTGGCCACCCTGTCGAGGACGCTTGTTAAAAAGTACGGGGAAGCTTGTTGACGCTCTGGCGTAGCAGCATTATGTTCGAGAGAAGAGAAGTGTCAGAACACCGGCGCCTCCGTGTCCTAATTTGTCTACTATATTTGCTTTTTATTTAGGCCTATTAATCCAGGCAATTTGTTAAATAAAATTAAGATACAATTTATACAAAACGAAATTCACTTTAAAGAAAGACTTTCTACGAAACAAAACTTAAGTGGTCAAAATTATGTCTGACCCACTCCAAATGTTTTTCGATGCGGTTCCCTTTTCATATAATCAACATGAAATAAATAAAAAAACATTATATTATTTAAATGAAACGTATGTATACGTTTTTAACTTATTTAGAGTGCTACAATTTCTTTTAACACAGTTCATCATTCATAGTAAGCTCATACTGTATATAAATAACACTGGATGAATTAATTGTTTTGAGGAAACCAAACAAATGGCTTCAATAAGAAAGATTGCGTATTTAATCCTAACAGGTATTAAAAAGTAAAATACAAAAGCAGCCCACTCAATTACACCACTGTGAACATTTCCATATATCATATTAAAAAATACAATGCATGCAGTATTTGTTGTGTTTATCTGTATTTAATGAACATCATGGCAGGGTGTTTGTAGACAGGAACACTAGGCAAGATTCTAAAGATTCAGCCAGGGGTCCGTTCTTCGTACGTCGCTAACTCACTTAGCTGGATTTGATTGTTGGCAATTTGGCATGATCTTGGATTGTTTGGTTCTTCGACGCTCATCCTGGACTTGCTGTCATAGCAACAGGTGCGCTAGCTTGAACCTGCTCGCGAGCAGGCTTATTTCATGTTAACAGGATTAGATTGCGGCTTCATAAGCGGAGCTGATATACGGGAAGTCTTTTAGCGCAGCGCGATAGTGTACTTTTTGAAAGATATCGTGTTTCTCATGACTTTTTAAGGATGTCGTTTACATCATTAATTTGTTGGAAACTGTTGTGGCAAAAACTTCTGTTAAACACCATCACTGCGTAAGAGACACTCAGAGTCAAATTAATAAAAAGAGAAATATTTATTCTTGCAAGAAGGCCCAGTCGCCATCACAGCCGTTACATTCTGTGAAGTGAGTGGCGCGCACCAGGAAAACATGAGACAGCTTTTATACTCTTTTCAAGGTTCCTTCTCACCCGCTGTACTTTTCCACCCAGATAAGGCCCCCACTTCTGTTCAGTTTCTACTTAATAACACAAACTGGTACTGGAATAAACCAGCCAAATTTGACCATTCCTAAGGTCGAGATGTCCTGTCCCATATATTCCTGAAACGTCACGCACAAGCATGTACACACATATACTTTTACACATTGAATAGATTAGGAAATAAATGACTATTAAAATTTCTACAACAATTCCTCACTTTTTATCATTCAGATTACCCATAATCACAATAATAAACAAAAAGACAAATTTTAAGTCATATCATCACACTACTCTTCATCTCTAGTTTTCGCATAACTGATCACTCTTCTTAAACATTTGTGAAAATAACATTTGAAAAGAAAAAGCTTAGGCTGTTTTTTGTAAGGATAGGCCCTTAAGTATTAGCAAGCAGATAAAGAATTCAACTAAAGCCGGGCTAGATAAACAATCACTGTTGTTGTACCCCAAGCATAGCTTGACCCTCAGTCCCTTAGTTAAATAAGAAATAGTGTACAGACTAGTTAGAAAAACAACAAATCATCAATCCACAGTGGTTACATCAAAATATAAAGTATAAGAAAAGTATAATAAAACCCTTCATTTCAAAACCCTCTCCTTGTACCTTATCACATAGCGGATAAGCACAGCTTTTAACCATCTGTTCATAACAAAAACATTCATATGAAGAAGAAAAAGAAAAGAAAAACAAACACCAAATGTCTAACACATGTCACTGTAGCTTCCACTACTAGAATCATCATCATCACATTTCTTGTCATTGTCATCATCATTGGATAAAACTGTCATTTTACCAATTTAACTGAGCTGGAAAACACAATATTGACAATCCTCACCCCCGAAACCCCAAAGAGTAATCAAACAATCCATTCATTTTCCTAAAATACTTTCTAATTAATCAGTGACCAATCAAATCTCGTTGGCGTTGTTTAAGGTGAGATGTTTGGACGGTGGTGTTGCAATCTCCATCCTTGCAACCTTGTTTGTGGAGTGGACCATAGCCTCTGTCACCTGTGAATGGAGATCTTAAGTGTTTTGTTAGTGCTGCTGGTCGTCCTTCTGGTGTGACCTGTGGAATTTTCACCATTTGTTTACTGATTATATACATTATTAGTTCCAAATTTATTCTCAACATTTGGCCAATTCAGCAACCTGAAACTCATTCAACTATTACATTAACATTCAACCCACTTTACTCATGTCAACAACACAATATTAATACATTTTGGAACAGAATCATTCTGTTAGCTGCAATCCAATCCTGACATTCTGTGAAAGGAAAATTTTAAGTTATGCTCTGCTCCATTCTCTGTAAGAAAACAAAATGTCGAGGTTATTTTCAGATAGTAAAACTACACGTAGTTTCTTTTGTCTACTGTTCTGCCGTGACCTTCGCTGCCACATCTGCCCCGGCGTTTCCTGTTGAAACAGTCCTGCAAATACATTTACAGAAAGCAAATTTTGTTTGGGACGGCCTTTTACCCAATTAGACCCAGTGTCCTCCCCACATATATTGTCCCTTAGTAAACCATATTTGGCAATTGTTATACCATCTCCCTCTTGATGCACGACACAACTCGAGCATCAATTTAACATAACATTTAACATAGTGTTTTGATAAAGTTTGCAACAACACTAACCCAAAAGTTGTCCTTCAGACAAATTTCCTCCAGACATCTTTATCTGCCTCTGAAACAAAAATATTACATTCTTCACTTAAAGCCACATTATCATCTGCTCAACGAAGTATTTGAAGGGCAAAGGCCCTGAGCCTCACAGTGTATCCTGCTTTTCGGGCCTGTTGTTTGGTCTCTTAAATCAGTCATCTAAAAACATTTTCAAAGTCATCAATTGTTTCTATCAAGTCAGGTCGTGGTGTACAGACTTGGTCAATGTCAGTCAAATAACATTCTCATCCTTCTGCCCACAATAATCATACATTTTTAGGGGCTCTCTTCATATTTGATATTGACTCAGCCAATGTGTCACTTTGTTGTTGCCATCAAATCTATAACATTTTCATTTATCTCAGCCCATGCCAGATGGTGATCTACAACTCCACAATTCCAATTTACACAAATACTTAAACTGATCCAGAACGTAATTCAAATCAACAAAAAGTAATTAATACCAGACAGAGCTTGATGACCAATCAACTTAAAGCTCGTCCTATGTTCTGTATCATCTTTCATCTGATCCACTCACAATTATCGCCTTCTTTAAAATTTGTCATTTGCCTCAACCCATCTGTAATGATGAAACAATATACTCACTATTCAGGCGGAATATTAGTACCCTAAACTAATACATACAAGACCTAAAGTGCTGTCACCATCACACACACTCATACTAGACACACATATGTTAACTGCTCATTTTCAATGTTCGCTTTTTTCAATATTAACTCTTTCTTTTATATATTATTGCTAAAAAGATTTAAATTTTAAATAAGATTTTAAACTTCGCATTTTTCTGTAGCTTTTACCTAATTTTACATGGTCTCTTAACCAGTTCCAAAGCATTTCTGTTCATTATTCATTAGATTTTCAGTCTGCTGGGTTGCTTTGTTTAATTTTTTCCTTATCATTATTTTGCTTCAGCTTGCTCTAGCAGGCCGGCAACAGAAAGACAGACACAGTTTACCATCCCTTCCTCCACTCAAACAGTCTCTCTCTCTTGTTAACAAATAATAATTACATTAAATTAATCACTATCCTTTTACCATTAAATTTTGTTATCCAGACTTTTCTCAAATCAAAAACTGTCTTCATCTTTAGCCACCCACCATGTCAAACGACCTCCAGGAGTTAAAACATATTAGTTCAAAATCAACACTTCTATAAATTTTCTTATTCTTGCCCATGAGGCAGCCAATACATAAAAAGTTTTGTTCCTGTCTCCCATCACAAATAATGGCAATCCCCTCATGTTTCAGGTGGCTCTTGAACTCCCCCATAGCTCTTTATCTATAATTTTCTCTTCAGGGTGTTGTCCCCCTGGCTTAATTGCAGACACTTGTCACAATGAAAAACAAGCGTACGATTATGCGGTTTCTTCTGGCAAGTGGTATAGAGGAACTCACATTCTCTGGGTCAGACTGCCGCAACTCGTCACAGCGCATCTCACCTCTCAATGCTCTGCTGACCCCAGTGGCCTCCAGTAGTCAGCGCTCAACTCTCACACTACCTTTCTTGCATGTACCACACCCCCGTCCTGAGGTGCCCAATGTCCGTGACCCCCTGCGTTAGGCTGTCCCCTGGCCAGGAAGATCATCCTGTCATTGAGTAGCCACGTACACACTGGTACCGCTCTTTCCCATCACACAATCAGTTTCCTTTAACAGAATTCAGCTGCTTTCTGGAGCTTAGGAAAGGCACGTTCAAGAGTCACCAGAGCCATTCTGATTGCCTAATAGTGTTCACAGGGAGACAGGTTAATAACAGCAGTATTTAATCACTTAAATCCATTAACCATCTTAAAATCATCAACCTAGCTACTTAGATTATCCTCAGTGAATTTAGTTCACAACCATACATTCAGTGTACTGTTACTGTACATCTGTAGCCGTAGCCATCGGGCCTGTTTCAATGGTGGAGACTTAAGATAAGACAAAGAAGTCACTGGTCCTAAAATAAAATAATCAAAAATGTTATTTCTATCATTTAAGGTCTGCATTATTATTTTAAAGACTTCTTTAAAGTCGTTCAGTTTTACATTTAAAACATTCACCAATACAAATTGCCCTCTTAATGGCAATGGTTTCTTTAACATCTCTGTGTCTGATTTTTCAACTGAAACACTGTGCTTTACTATAAATAGCTTATTATTACTTATGACACAGGGTCAGATAACAGGCTGTTAGCTGAAAGTGACTGAGAGAGACTCTGAGGCACTCAGGACCGGTAAACTGTTCTCTCAAATATTTCTAATCATCAAACTTTTATCTATAATCTTTTAACTATCCCAGCTTAAGGCATCTTTGACAGAAATGACATTTGTTTCCAAATAAACATAATTTTATAGTTGTCTTTATTTAGACATTACAAATTTCCACTCAGATTGAGTGTCTGTCGTACTGGCCGTTTACAGCCACAGCAGACATCAGATTCAGATAAGCAACCTGTTTCATTACAGCCAATAACAAACTTATCTTTTGAAAGCAAAACATCAGCTTCTAGTTCTTTCATGGTCAACAGTTTTCAAGCTGTTTTTTTAATCAGATGCCTTTCTACACATTTTACATTTATCAACTGTTAATTCAGTAACAAGCTGCTTCTGCTTATTTGATCTTAAATAATGATTCTAGTTCTCAATAACCATAGTTTAATATCTGTCTTCAAAGTTTTTTCTAGGAGTTTATCAATCTCCAATCAGGATTCACACTAAATTTGACAAGGCTACTCTGCATCTTTCACAGTTATTATAAATCATCCGTGAGATTTGTCTCTCTATATTACCTGAATCCTTTTTCAAAATGTTGCATTAAAACACAATCATACTTTTAGTTACCTTTCTGCAACTCCCATTTGTTGGAGTCATTAATTTTACATCAAACTGTATTCATCAATTCACTTATAATAATTACTATTATAGATATTTTCAAAGGATTCACTTTAAGACTTCAATCTTTTGACCTTGTTTTTTTTCTCTTATTCTTTCTCAGACGAAAATGTTAATATCGTCTTCCCTTAAACACTGATCTACTTTCAAACCCACATTATTACCAGAAATGTGTCACTATCACATTTTCAAACACTTTCTTAGTGGGCATTTACATGTTAAATGGTCCTTCTGACCACAATTTAAACACTCTCCATCTGCTCTAACTTACTGCACACCCTTGAAGCAGTGTGTTCCATTGAGGAATGCAAACAGAGCCACTGATAAGCAGTGCTCCATATTCTTTTACAGTCCACCAATGGCAGATACAACAATAGCCGAATCATCATTATTACTGGCACAACATACATTATTGATTTCCGGAATCTTTGGACATAGCTGTCTTTACATTTTACTAATTTGCTATTATCATCAACACTGATTACAGAACAAGTGCATATCTAACATCCAAAAGCCGGGCTGAATAAGAAGACTGCTCCTGTACTCTCGACCTTGATCGAACCCTCAGTCACTCCTCAGATATTAAATACAGACATTGTCTGCAATCATAAACACCAGGATATGCATTCGTTTTTTTATAAAACTATAATTTCCAATTCCTTTCATAATAAACGAAGATGGATGGTAAATCCATTCCTTTCACTACCCCCATTAGACCCTTTAGGTTCAAAAACAATGTTTGTCAAACTAAAACTAAACCTAATTTCAATCTTTATTTTACCATTAAAAATATAGAATTGTTCCCCATACTGCTTAAAACATTCTTCATGTCATGTTAATTCCTGTCAATCATACAATGCCTTATTTTATTCTAAAACTGTATTTTCATACCAATTAAACAGTTAATTTGACTTAAATTCTGTCAGACATTTTATTTTCATCACATATAGTTTTTTCCCTACTATATTTCATCTCAATCTTCCCCTACATGCCATTTTCATTCTGTATCCTCTCCTTTCTTTTCTCAGACATGCCAGTTCCTTCATTATCTAACCAGTACATGATTGTTTGCACAATCCCCACATAAACATATCTCACACACCAACCTTCTTGTTTTTCACTTCCCTCTTCCATCAAGTTTCTCACTTACAGTTCTCTCTTTTTCTATCACTCTATCACTCTATTTCACACAGACAGCCTTATTGCTGCTTGCTACTTCAATCCTTATCGTATAACTTTAAGTTCTATAGACATCTAATGTCATGCATCCATTTACTGGATGAAGAAGTAAAAACATTATTTCTCCTGGCAGTTCGACATTTTATCTTCAAGCCAACATTTCATTATCTGTTCACATTTTTACACACATGTTGAACGCAGACACTTTTATTTCTCACTGCCCTGTTCAACTGTTCCCCGCACCACCTTTAATCTTGTGGCGCTCAATATCATACATTTCTGCCCTTAATTTTATCTCATTTGACAGAAAACCGGTATACCAAATTTCGCAAGCTTGCTTTTGAGACATCCCCATACTGGCTGCTTCTCTGTTCTCTGTGGATTTCTCTTCAACGCGCGTTTTCTTTAGTCTGTTAGGCGTCCCCAACAAACCCGATTCTTTTCTTTTAACCCAAATCGGTCGGGTTGCACTATTAGTGCCCTCCTAACTATGGTTTACCAAAAAATCTGTTACGATTGTTCTGGTTCCCCCTAATTAGCCTCAGCACCTAAAAACAAATTGCGCCGTGGTGGAACAACTCATTTTCAGGTTACCTATCTGTTTGAAATCTCTTGATCTGTCACAGTTCTCAATTAATCCCAGATTATTTATCTGCTTGAAATTTCTTGATCTGTCACAGACCTCAATTAATCTCAGATTATTTTCCCTCGTATCTGTTTGAAATTTCTTGATCTATATATAGATCTCAATTAATCTCAGATTACGTACCACAGAAACAGCCCTCAGCCAGTATGGTTCAGTTTCACTTTGAAAAATATTTTAGCCCATAAGAAAAATATTTTAGCCGTCTCTTACCAGAGATGTCTTGAGTTGCCACGGGTTCGTTTTCATCTGATTCCAGTGGAGCTTCTCCTGGCCCTGATAGCGGTCGGCCCCTCTCTCTGAAACTTACGAGGTAGAGCTGGAACTGCTCAGTCCAGGTGGCCAAACACCGTCCGCTCTCAGGTCCAGGAGGCACTGCCAAGGAATCCCACTCTGACACCAAATGTTGTGGCAAAAACTTCTGTTAAACACCATCACTGCGTAAGAGACACTCAGAGTCAAATTAATAAAAAGAGAAATATTTATTCTTGCAAGAAGGCCCAGTCGCCATCACAGCCGTTACATTCTGTGAAGTGAGTGGCGCGCACCAGGAAGACATGAGACAGCTTTTATACTCTTTTCAAGGTTCCTTCTCACCCGCTGTACTTTTCCACCCAGATAAGGCCCCCACTTCTGTTCAGTTTCTACTTAATAACACAAACTGGTACTGGAATAAACCAGCCAAATTTGACCATTCCTAAGGTCGAGATGTCCTGTCCCATATATTCCTGAAACGTCACGCACAAGCATGTACACACATATACTTTTACACATTGAATAGATTAGGAATAAATGACTATTAAAATTTCTACAACAAAACGCATAAATGTTCGACTCGTCGGAGTCGGGCTTTAATAACAGTGCAGGCAAGGCAAGTTACTATTGCGATTCTTATCCAATTTAGTAGTATTATATCAAATTTTAAAAAGGCAGTTGACTGACTAAAATCTCTTAGATGGTGTGTGACTATGTTCCATATCACAAATATGGCCAGGATCTGTGAATGAGTCAAGAATTTTCAGAGATTTATGCACATTATTTGAACGTGGGAAGGAAAAATAGAAATATCAAGCTCACTGTATTACTTATGCTTATCCTAACATAACTGAATTTTTCCATTATACAGGTGATTACAGCAGGATCCTGCTTGGAGACAGGTGTTTTATGACCCCTTCTACTTTCTTCCCTTTTGATGTAAAGTTAGAAAAAGTCTTACTGCACATGCTTCAGCCACTTGCTTGGGAACACATAAAAGTGTTGGTGTATTGTTTAAAACTGCACAAAAGAGAAAAACACAATTGCATTACAATGAAGTACACTGGGGGAAATGTGATCAATAACTCATGGCTACATTTTTTTTTTTTTACATTAACTATGTAGTTTCACAGTCACACATGTAGACTTTCAAAAGTCAAAGCAATTCATTACTAGGTTTAACAGCTGATATGACTGGACAGCCATTTTGATTATAGGCCTACTTAATTTAATGCAGCAACAAATTATTTTACAGTGTACTAGGATCATTTAAAGTTAATTTACCAGCAGTGAAGGTGTTACTGCTCCTGGCTGTGGGTCTGAGGAAGAGCTGAACCCAGGGATGCCCTCTACAAGGTTCACATTTAACCCTAGGGGCCAGCTCTTCTGCCTGGGTATAATGTGGGGGTGCAGGACCACCACCTGTTTGTTTTTCTTATCTTTTTATTTCTCAGCCTTTTTCTTGGTTGCTTTTATAAAACAGGCACACATTTATTAACAGTGCCTTTTTAAAAGTTACTAGTATAAGTAGTAGGCTACATATTACTATTATGTAGAATATAGTACTTCACTTTTACTTGTTCCTATGTTCTAGTAGTGGGTGGTAACTTTGACATTACAATAAACAAAGTTATTAATTCTTTAGAAATTATTAAAATATAAAAATATATACTGTAATAATGATAAAAACATCTAACTACAAACTTAATTTGTCTGCTACTTTTTGCCAGCCCTCTCTCCTGGCTTTTGCACATTTTAAGGTGTTCATTGGCGTTTTAATTAAGTTTTCAAATTCAGCATATCCTTCAAGCAATAACTCTTGCTCTTCTGTGGAGAAAAAAACTGAGCGCGCTCTTTGGCCACGGTGATCAGTCAATCGCAGCGTTGCTGATCAATGTTTCTACTATCGATACATATCCCCTTTTAACCCAGCGCATGAATGCGCAATTATCTCAGATAACCCAATCCAGCTATACTAATCATAACCAGCAGGAGTGTTCGAAGAACCTAATTAGCCGGATCATGATGAGCACGATGATATTATCTTGGATGTCTCATTTGATCTCGGATGTTTTAAGCAACGTACGAAGAACAGGCCCCAGATCCTTGATTCCGAGTCGGTATCAGGCTTGCGAAAAAATGTAAACAATGGAGCGCATGGACATTCAGCCTCTTTGTAGCTGGATTGTGGTCATAGCACTCTCTATCTAACCACTCGTTCAGGTGCTTTCTTCGAGTGTTTACAACCAACTACCGAACACGTCGTTCCCGAACAACTTTTCTTCATGTTGTAATTGTTATATATCCTTTGTCACTGCAATATTATTGCTTTGTCGGCACAACAGAGTTAGCTAGCAAAACAAACCCAGCCCGCCAGAACGGAAGTGGATTGCATCGACGGGAGGAGTTTAGGATGTAGAGTGGAAACGGCTCAAAAACTTGTGTATAAGCTTTGCACTTTGCAAGGTAACCTACACAGAAATAGGTTACAGTACAGTATGGTATACACAGTAATGACATGATTTACATAAACATTGTTACAGAGAGTTATGGAATTGGAGGCCAACCAGGCCCCTCGTGAATTCATATACATAGATGATGAGGCAGGATTCAACCTAGCCAAAAGGCATTAACATGGACGAAATGTAATTGGAAAAAGGGCCACAGTTGATTTGCCAGAACAGAGAGGGGCAAACATTACCATGTGTGCAGCAATTGCAAATGCAGGATTACTCCTTCACAGATGTCAGGTTGGACCCTATAATACAGAGCGCATCTTTGCCTTTCTCAATGATCTTCACCAGTGCCTGGTTATAGAGCAGGATCAGGAGGGTGAAAACACAAGGACCTTTGTAATTAACTGGGACAATGTGGCTTTCCATCATTCGCAAAAACAACATGGTTTGAAGTCCACCCAAGACTGTTAAGTCTCTTCTCTCTTCCCACCCTATTCACACTTCCTCAACCCCATAGAGGAGTTCTTTTCTGCATGGAGGTGGAAGGTTTATGACCATCAGCCACATGACCAGATGTCCCTCCTTGAAGCCATGGATGCTGGCTGCAGGGACATCACAGTTCATGATTGCCAAGGGTGGATCTGAGATACCAAGCGGTTATCCCAGGTGCATCGCCATAATATCAGATGTGATGTTGATGGAAACATGTGGCCTAACCCTGAAGATCACAGAGATTAGATACAGTAATTTTGTGCTTTTTTTTAGATGTCCCCCTTTTTATCTGAGCTTTTTGCTGTTGTTGTTTTTTTGTTCGGAATGCTCTTGTGTTTCATTTTGTTCACTGTAAGCAATACTGTAAAACTTTTTTTGTTCTATCATACCGTATTTCTACTTTACCTCCTGTAATAAACAGTAAAGGAAAAAAAAACTGAGATTTGCTTTTTACTGGAATGCATACAGTTCCCAACCAAGAAATTTAGTGTAAAAACGGTGGATTGCATGTTTTGCATGCAAATACCAACTGAAATATAAAAGTCTATGCAGTTTTTGTAATGTCAACAATAGCCAGTATTTTGAAGCCTGGTGTACTTTGATTGACTGCATGTACCTTGTGAAGTGAAAACAAGTGTTATTCTTTGACAGAATAATTTCATTTTGAGTCAGATTTCCAGTGTTTTGGTAAAGTTAGTGTGTGAAGAGAAAGATGTGTTCTATTTTGAAATGAAGAGTTAGTATATATTTAAATGTGTTTTTGAGAAGAAAATTATCCATTTGGCCAATTGTGTTTTGTAGGTGTGTGAGTCTGTGTTAAGAGTTTAGAAAAAGTATCTGAAGTATGGGTAAGCGCTTGTTAGCGATTGAAAAAAAATTGTAGTGTGACATGAAAATGTGTTTTGACAGTGACTGCATGTCTGCCAAGTTAGTGTAACTACACCGAATGTTTTTTTTTTTTTTTTTTACAGTGACTTAACTCCAATAAAACATACATTAAAAGTTCAGTAGCTGCTGTTTCCTAACAAGCTAATATTTCATTTATTGATATATTGATTCCCTGAATGATTAAACTCAAACTGTTGGTAATTACATGTGAAGACCTATCCCAAACTGAAATATAAGCAATACGTTAATGA
Source organism: Chrosomus eos (assembly GCA_036326025.1). NCBI lineage: Eukaryota > Metazoa > Chordata > Actinopteri > Cypriniformes > Leuciscidae > Chrosomus > Chrosomus eos. The sequence continues at coordinate 39,659,599 of CM070823.1, read as the reverse complement.
TTGCCATAAAAAAAAACAGCACTTTTGTGATACAATAAAAATATATGAATCTAATAATGCGTGTTTTTTGTTTGTTTGTTTGTTTTTTAAAAAATATGATTATAATGCCAAAGGGGATGGAAAGTCACAACTTAGCAGAAAGAATGAAGATGGAGAAAACGGTCAATAAAAAAAATCAAGAAAACAGGGATTTACATAATATGCCACATAATTTTAATAGTTTGGTTATAATTAACATATACTGTACTTTTGACAACTATAAGCAGCTGCTGCAGCTGTGTGCAAAGGTTTGGGTGATTTATGATTTAAGCAAGTGATTATGATCACTTGCTACACTTACTGCTAAATGTTATTGTATGGCCATGTAAGTATACGCAGTAATGCAAAGGCAAAGCGCAGTATAGCCTAAAAAACTATAAAATTTTGCCTGACTGTCAAAAAACTAAATGTTTAATATTCACCTCCCTTTGATCTATCTAATTGTACCCTTTGTTGTTAAATTTAATTAGATGCTTATATTTTGGTGTAAGAAAAACACAAAAAGCTGTTTTTCTCAGTTTGGCGTTTTTGCTGATACTGCTCTTAGCCTTTGTAGGGCAGAGAAGCTGGATTGTTTACATCACAACTTCTACATGGATGTATTATTACGTCGAGGCAGAATTTTCAAATGTAAATTAAATCAAATGTCATTAGTTGTAAATACTTTTTTCAATTTACAACTTCAGTTAATGTTGCATTGTATAGGGCATTTCAGAATGTAAACAATAGGCACCAAGATACGGCTTCTACTGACCAACTCCAGCCGGCAACTGTAAACTGTTACATAGTTAAAAACATTGTTGTTGATCAAAGTTGAAACGATGACGAAAACGTGTTGTGTCTGGAGTTGTGCTGCCAGATATACAGCAAAAGGTGTAGGGTTTTATGGATTTCCTTCAGAAAAAAGTACATTTATCCAGCGGAACCTGTTGGTGAGGAGGTTAAAGCAAGTGGACGTCGTCAAAAGTAGTGCTACAGAGAAGATGGCAAGACTGCTTGGTGGCGGAGTAGCCATTTCTAATGGGGCAGACTGGGAACCAAACATCCATCATCGTGTTTGTGGAAGACATTTTCTCATAGGTAATGTATAAAATGTTTGGTTTGGTTGTCTTTGACTAATTTAGCAAAACATAATGGCTAGCCTGCTAGCTAACGTCGGCTTTTAGTTTTGGCAGTGCTAATGTTAGCTAGCGTTTGCCCAGCTGTAAATAAACACCCACTACACAGCTGACGGCTTAGAACTAGCTGTCACCGTCTTGACATGGCTCCATCGATATGCTTTCCAATTGACACAGTACAAGGTCAATTTAAATGTGTAAATGTAAGGCAAATGTGTACGTAACACACTGAAAGCTTGCAGTCTTTTTTAATGTAGTGCAAGCAAGCTAAATTTTGACTAAAGTTTCATCAAGTGTTTGTTTACACTGAAAAAAAAGACTGCAAGCTTTTACTGAACAACACCCTTTTGTCCTAAGTCTGCTATTCTACTGAAGCTACTGTGTTCTGTGCAGTTTTTAAAGGATGAAACGTGAACTGCCCTACTGCCCTTAAATGAAATGTCTACATTACAGAGGGGACATTTTCGACAATTAAGGTCTAGGCCCAGGCTAACAAACAGCAGTGTTCATTGCAAAGCTTGCTTTGTTAAGCTTAACTTGAACTCTCCAGTGTCCAAAATTGAAGTTGTTAGCATTTGGTAAAATATAGTTACTTAAGAGCACATGCTTAAATGGTCTATGTCTTTATGTTTATTATGCAGGTTGTCTGAACCCTGACCCTGACCACCCTGACTTTGCTCCTGCGCAACACCTGGGACCTGAGTTAGCCGATCCAACCGCATCTGCTAAGGGTCGGTACCATCGAGCAGTGAAAAGGAGACAGCTTTATTCTGCAGCTGGACCAGAACCAGAGATTGTTCCTGACATAGAAGACAACCAGGAAGAAGAAGGGGACAACCAAGACAATTCAGGACAATGTCGTGTGAAATGCTACAGCAAGAGGTACATAGGTTGCGTTTAGAGAGAGACGCTTACAAAGACAAGCTGTCAAAATTGTCCATCTCTTCAGGAAATTTCTTGGTCACAGAGAATGATGCAGCTAGTCAAATTAAGCGCAAACAGAAATTCTTTTCATTTTATTTTGGACTGCCATCTTTTGCTGTGTTTATTTGGATTTTGAACTTAATTGCACCGCTTATTTCAGGAAGAAGGGTTATCTCCAAGGAGAATCAACTTCTTTTAACTTTGATGAAGCTCTGACACGAACTTGCCCATTTAGACCTTGGTTTCCGGTTTGGTGTGTCCTGTGCATGTGTTTCAAATGTTATCAACGAAGTCATACCTGTCCTTGCAAAGCCATCTGCAGAGGTTCTTCGGAAAAACATGTCACAGAAAAAAAAAATTGCGTAGTTATCATTGACTGCACAGAGTTTTTCATTGACAGGCCATTCAATCTCAGGGCTAGAGCTCAGACCTGGTCGAATTAAAAACACCATAATACTCTTAAGGCTCTAATAGGTATCACGTCCTATGGCTCAATATCATTTATTTCCAAAATGTGGGGAGGGAGGATATCAGATAAAGAGATTAGTGGTAAGTCTGGCTTTTACAGTATCTGATGATCCGATGGTATCTGTTCCTGCCTCAAGATCTGGACTGTGTCTTTGCCTGGTCGCCGCATCTGCTGCCTGTCACGTTGTGATTCTGTTGTGACCACCAACTAGCCAGCTCCCGCCTTCGGCCCATCCCCGCTGTGTTCTGCTCGAGCAGTGGATTACAGCCCGGCTACTGGCCGGTCTGCACTCCGGAGCAGCCTGTCAGCTATGCGGCTACTGTTTATGACCTTCCTGCTGGCCTCTCTGTGGCTCTTGTCGTCTACGGCTCTGACCATGGCGCTTCGATACACGTCCTTGCAGCTTCTTAAATTCAACCAACGCGCACTTCCTTCACTGGACATCATCTCTACTTTGCAACAACATTGTCTTCTCCGTCGTCGCCCCTATATCCACCGAGGCTCCCGTCGCAATCTTTCCTACTACTTCAGTGCCGAAAACAGTATTCCATCTTTTTGGTCCGACCATAGTTCACTCCCGCCTGGACACCGGCGCAACAACAACATCCGCACACGTCATCCGCGCACTCTTCACGTGACCTCATCTAACCTCCTGCCCGTCTCAACTTCCGCTACTTGGATTTCAAAACAAAAGCCTCTTAAGACAGCGCTATTCAATACAAGATCACTCAACAATAAAAGCCTGCTCCTCTGTGAATTCATCATTGACAATAAATTGGATTTCCTCTGTCTTACTTAAACCTGGCACAAACCCATGGACTACATTGCATTAAATCAGACCACCCCACCTGGATACTCCTTCATCGACAACCCCCGTCTGGACTGGCGAGGAGGTGACATTGCAGTTATTTACCGCAGCGTTATTTCGATCCGCCCCATCCCCATCCCGGTTGTATCCTCATTTGAACACTTGGCTTTCAGACTTCCTGGTTCCCAATCACTCACTGTGGCTGTCATCTACCGCCAAAACTTGCCCATCATTTCTTTCCGATTTCACTGACTTTGTAACTCAGCTGTCCTCTATTTCACCGTCCATTCCTCATTGGTGACTTCAACATTCATATCGACTCTCCGGAAACAAAATTCACTTCTGACTTTTTGGACATTTTAAACTGCCTCAACCTCACTCAGCATGTCACTTCACCTACACATAATCATGGACATATCCTGGACCTGGTCTGCTCCACACCCTCCCTCACTATACATAACCTTTCATTGACCGACCTCACAATCTCTGATCATCTGGCCATCACTTTGGATATCATTACCCCCTCTCCTACCATCAAACACTCTAGAACAATTACATTTCAAACCTGAAATCCATTAGTCCCATCTGTCTCACCTCCTCCATATCCCATGCTATCTCTACTTCTTCACTTCCCTCAGATCCAACTGCCTCTGATCTAGTCAACTTCTACAACCACACACTTTCCACCTGCCTCAACCAAATAGCCCCCCTTAAATCTGCCTCAGTCTCCTTCTCCAACTCTGCACCCTGGTACACTCCAGATCTGCACATTCTCAAAAGACAAAAAAGACAACTCGAAAGGATCCATAAAAAATCCGGTCTCACTGTTCATGCCCAAGCCTATAAACACGCCATAACCATATACATTTCTGCTCTCAAAAATGCCCGGTCCAACTACTACTCACAACTCATCCATTCAAATTCTTCCAACGCCCGCACCCTATTCTCTACATTTGCAAAACTGACCAAACCTAAGGACAATATAACCTCCACATTCACTACAGACAAATGCAATAACTTCCTGTCATCCTACCATACCAAAATCCATACCATACACTGTTCACTAACATCCATTTCCTCCGCTTCTCCTCTCCATGAAAATCAACTTACTCCGCTCACACTCCACAGTTTTTCCTCTTTCTCTCCTCTGTCTCCCTCTGACACCTCCAAACTCCTTTCAACTATGAAATTCTCCAACTGCCAGCTTGACCCGATCCCCTCACCCCTCTTTAAAACCTGTCAACAAATCCTTATCCCTCTTATCACCACTATCATTAACACTTCCCTCATGTCTGGATCCGTTCCATCCCCACTAAAACTTGCGTCCATCACACCCCTCCTGAAAAAAACTGGCCTGGACCCTGACAATCTGTACAATTTCAGACCCATCTCCAATCTCCCATTACTCTCAAAAATTCTGGAACGCGCAGTCATCACACAACTCCACCAATATCTCCACTCCTCTCAACTCTTCGAAACATTTCAATCCAGATTCCGTCCACATCACAGCACAGAAACAGCCCTTCTTAAAGTCACAAATGATCTCCTCATTGCTGCCGACTCTGGTTCCATATCCATCCTCCTTCTCCTTGACCTCTCCGCTGCATTTGACACTATAGACCATACTGTCCTCCTCCATCGTCTTATATCTATTGGCATCTCTGGCACAGCACTTCTTTGGCTCACCTCCTACCTCTCTGACCGTCAACACTTTGTCTCTGTTAACAACTGCAACTCCCGCACCTCCCCTGTCACCCATGGTGTCCCCCAAGGTTCCGTGGTCGGCCCCCTCCTCTTCACCATCTACATGCTTCCCCTCGGTCAGATCATCCGCCACCATGGACTCTATTTTCATTGCTACGCCGATGATACCCAACTCTACATATCCACCAAATCCATCACCCCGGCTATCCTCTCCACCATCACCGATTGTATTTCCGACATAAAGACCTGGATGGACAATAACTTTCTTAAACTCAACAGCAATAAAACAGAACTCCTTATCACCGGCCCAAAATCACTCCTCTCTTCTATTCAGAATTTTACTCTCCTTATCGATGGACAGAAAGTCTCCCCATCCCTCTCTGTTCGAAACCTTAATGGATAATGGACTCCAACCTCTCATACCGAACACGCATTAACCATATCACAAAACTATCCTTTTTTCACCTCCGCAACATTGCCCATTTTTGTCCCTCCCTCACCCTGTCAACAGCTGAAATCCTCATTCACGCCTTCATAACTTCAAGAATTGACTACTGCAATAGCCTTCTCTACGGACTTCCTACCAATCAACTACAAAAACTACAATACATCCAGAACTCAGCCGCCCGCCTCCTCACCCGCACCCGGTCTCGGGAACACATCACCCCCGTTCTACAGCAGCTCCATTGGCTACCTGTTCATTACCGCATACAATACAAGCTCCTCTTCCTCACCTACAAGTCCCTCAACAACCTGGCCCCACCCTACCTCACTGAACTTCTGGTACAGCACCAATCCACCCGCCACCTCTGCTCATCTGGCACAAATCGCCTTACACCGATCATCCGCACAAACCGCCGGACCTTGGGGGATCGAGCTTTTGCCATTGCTGCCCCCACCCTCTGGAACTCACTCCCTACATCCATTAGAAACTCTGACTCACTGCCAAACTTCAAATCAGTACTCAAAACCCACCTGTTCAAACTAGCTTTTCCTTAAAATCCCCTTTTTGTTTTGTTTTTGTTTGTGTTTTGTTTTGTTTTTGTGAAGCGTCTTTGAGTGTCCAGAAAAGCGCTATACAAGTATGATGCATTATTATTATTATTATTATTACAGTAACATTAATCCAGGAAATCAGGTGATGGCAGATAGAGGTTTCCTGATAGGTGACCACCTGGCTAGGCTTGGTGCCACACTGGTCATGCCTCCATTCTTGAAGTGGAGAAAGCAGCTACCTGGGTGTGATGTTGAGAGGGCCCGCCAACTTTTTTAGCATTGCATATTCATGTGAAGCGAGCTATTGAACACATTAAGATCTTTAGAATTCTAAAAAAAACACACTCCCTCTGACCCTTGTTCCTCTCTCCAGTGACATATTGACCGTCTGTTGTGCTCTAAGTAATCTTAGACCTAAACTTATTAAATAATCCTGCAAACGGACTACGATTACTTTCCTCTCACTCTTTAACAAACATATTAAATAATACTGCTACCGAACTACGATTACTTTCCTCTCACTCTTTAACAAACATATTAAATAATACTGCTACCGGACTATGATTACTTTCCTCTCACTCTTTAACAAACTTATAATATAATACTGCTACCGGACTACGATTACTTCCTCTCACCCTTTAACAAACGTATTAAATAATATTGCTACCGGACTACGATAACTTTCCTCTCACTCTTTAACAAACATATTAAATAATACTGCTACCGGACTATGATTACTTTCCTCTCACTCTTTAACAAACTTATAATATAATACTGCTACCGGACTACACGATTACTTCCTCTCACCCTTTAACAAACGTATTAAATAATATTGCTACCGGACTACGATAACTTTCCTCTCACTCTTTAACAAACATATTAAATAATACTGCTACCGGACTATGATTACTCTCCTCTCACTCTTTAACAAACTTATAATATAATACTGCTACCGGACTACGATTACTTTCCTCTCACCCTTTGACAAACCTATTAAATAATACTGCTACCAGACTACGATAACTTTCCTCTCACTCTTTAACAAACGTATTAAATAATACTGCTACCGAACTATGATTACTTTCCTCTCACTCTTTAACAAACTTATTAAATAATACTGCTACCGGACTACGATTACTTTATTACTTTAAGTGTGATTACCTCTCACACTTTAACAAATTGTTAAGCATAGCTGCCAACTCTCATGCATTGGCCGTGAGACACCCGCATTTGAATGGTTTCACACGCGCACACGCCACACCCCCGATTTCTCACGCTGAAGTGTCAACCCGGTCGGTCAAATGCCTGAAAGATGAGTTTATCCAACGCATTCTCATCCTTTAGCGTCATATAGGTGACGCCATATGACATTTCGTTAGTGTCAATATAACACGCACTGTTATGGGTAGGTTTAGGTCTGGAGTAGGGTTACGGTTATGACGCCTTGGGATCTGCGTCTCATATTGACGCTAAAGGATGCCATGTGCGTGAGATTTCGACGAAATGTCAAAAGCATCACATGTACACAAGTACATGACGCCTTGGGATGAGAACGGACTGGTTTATCTATAGATCTACATGTTGAGCCGATCGTGATCGAATATTTATAACGCAATTTCGTTCAAATTGGCCGTAATCTAGTGCGAGCGTGCATGTGAGAGTGAGAGCTTCAAACCGCGCGAACGACAGAGAGAGAGAGAGAGACCTTGCGTAATACTGAGAGTAGGTCCGGTCCATCATTCCCGACATATTCCCCCCGTTCTGTAAAAAAAAGTTCTGTAAAAAATGCTTCACAACATTGTTTATTAATGACCATAAAAATATACTCAGGGGCGCAACTACCCAGTGTCAGAGGGGTATGCAGCAAACTCCCGGTAGTCCCGATGGCCAGATAGATAGCCTGCGTGCCTGGATATCACACTTTAAATCCTACCTGTTGGCTTTCACCATGCACTTATTTAGCTGCTGTCGCATCAATTGACATGCCATCTCCTTTTCCCTCTTTCTTTTTAGCCCCCGCAGCTTTTTTGTTTTATCCATCTTTTCGACGACAACTCACTACTTGTACCTGCTCACGATATTACCCCGCACCCCTTCTCCATGAGGGCGCCTCCTCTAGCATGTCCTCTAAAATGTATATAACATTGAGGAAATGCAGAAATGATTTAGAAACACACAACAGCAGCTACATATAGAAAATACGAAAAGTCTATATATATTTTTAATTTAATAAAAAATTTTACCACCCAGTTTTTGCGCCACTGAACCCCTACGTTCATACAAAACATAGAACATTTAACAAATTAAAAAATATATTGTACAGCACTTGTATTTACAGTATATCTACACAGTGTCAAACAGCTAAAAGTTCTGAAGAATTATGCTGCGTTCCAGGCAGGTTTTTGAGCACGTAAATCACGACTTCAAACCACGACTCACAACTTTGTAGCGTTCCAGGCCAGTCACGGCAAACTACCTGAGCGCAATATACATACTTATTGTTTCAGACACATAACATTGTAATACATAATCGTGTGTGTATTATCATTATTATTATATTATTATTAATTTAACTGCAACGTTATATTGTCCTAAAGTGTATTCTCACCGTGTACCGCCTGCAGAAACACTGCATCCGTATGGGCTGCCATTGTTGTTTTGTATGGTTTTGCAGGCTATGTGACGTCACAGCTCGTAACTGGGAGTACATCGATCTAGTAAGAGTTCACGGGTGGGAAGTCACGGGTTTGACTGCTGTTCCAGTGCACTTTCACGGGTAAAAAAAAAAAAACTACGGAAAAACACGGGTTACAGGTTGCCTGGAACGCGGCATTAGTCTCACCCATGAAAGGAAACACTTCAGATGAATTTGTCCCCTTTGATATCAAGAGGTCCCTAATAGATTGAGAATAGCCAACAGATGGCCCACAGCTGATTGACTGAATCTACCATAGAAAGAGGAACAAGCCCATCCCAAATGTGGTACTCCTTCACCCTGCGTATCACCCTGTCAGGAGAAGGATAGTCGGCATTAGGGGTGTAACGATACGCAAAACGATTTTGACGTCTCGGTACGGCTCGGTTTAGAAAGCTAAAATTTTTTATTATTTTTTAAAAACCGTGGTTTAATGGAAAATTGTTTGTCTTTTGTCTTTAAATTAATTAAATTACAATTAAACGTTTCGCAAGGATTAAAAAAAAAATGCTAATGCTGTAAACTATATAGGGAGCCACACATTACTATAACATTAAAGGTTAACAACAGAGCCTAGACTTTTAGCCTAAATTCAGATGCTATTTATTTTTTAGATATAATAATCAACACACAACACATTGTATGAAAACATGTAAACTGAACATAAGGCAGTCTCTAATTTGTTATTGAAATATAATAATTTACACAGTTGCTGTCATTTTCATGAAAGTTATTTTAAACATACATTAAATAATCAAGATATCATTAACAGGTTAAGTAATATTATTTTTATTATATAATATTAATAAGAATTATTATTAATAAGAATTGTATTAATAATAAAATGGCACATAGTAATCAAAATAGATCGACACGATGTAATGGTAAAAGGTCTGAAGACCATAGTTTCATGTGGAGCGTTTGGATATATTTTTTTCCTGAATTACCGCTGGGTAAATTGTGCTAAAATAGCCTACTTATCTTCTCTGAAAAGCGTTCAGCACATTCAGCTGACATAAACCACACTTTAAATAAACGAAAAAACCTATCCAGTGATGAAATGTTTTCTGTTTTGACACAAATCTTGTGGGATGTCACGAGACAGGTCACAAAGCTGTGTAGCTAATGTTAAGTTACATCGACCTTCTAATGTCAGCTGCATACAGCACCCGACATTAAAGCTACGTGCTGAGGTGATGCTCACTCGTTTGGGTGAGAGAGCTAACCTAGAGATATGAGCAGAGAGTGGAGACTGAGTATTGCGCATCAACTTATATGAGAAATTACTAAATTAAATAGGTTATTGTATGGCACATGGTACGTTACTTTCAGAGAGCTATTTTTTAATAGGTGGTTGATTGCGATTTCACTTTTTTCATTTTAAATAGTGTGTAATGTTGCTGTTGGTCCATGAATAGTATCTGCAAAGTTACAGCGCTGAAAGTTCAATGTAAGCAGAGATATCGTCTTTTAAAAATCAGGAAGTTTAATGCCTTGTTTGAACAACAAGGAACACTACAATAGCATCTACAAGATGACTGTGCCATGCTTATTGGATGGGAAACTGTTGAAAAATGGACACACCAAAATGGCTAACGTTACAGGGATATTCCAGCTCATTTTCCACCTCCCCTCGAGTAAAACAATAGTTTTTTTACCGTTTTGGAAACCATTCATACCACTTTTAGCATAGCTTAACGTAATTTATAGGTATGACGACAATACTAGGGTGGAACGGTACACAGAAGTCACGGTTCGGTTTATACCTTGGTTCAGACATCACGGTTCGGTACGATTTCGGTACAATGGAGTGAAAAGCAAAACAAAAATATATAGCATTTTTATCATCGTCTTAATCCTTGTATTTTTTAAATGAGTTTTATTAATAAAGGCTTAGAACCAGTTTATTTGTAAGTGTACTGACAATAGTTTTGTACAATTAGTTTATTAATAAAAATTAATAAAAAGACAAAAAGACCTTGAGATATGTTTGGTAATTGTACCTGAATGTATTTTAAATTAATTTGCTATATTTCAGATTAATATATTTGTTTTCCTTAAAGGTGCCCTATAATGTTTTTTTTAATTATTTTATAATGTTTCCTGGGTTGCCCTTAATAATGTTAGTATGTTTTTTAGATCAAAAATAGTCATAATTTAGAAATAAAAGGCATTTTTCCTAGTCTGATTTTAGCCTCTGATTTGAACACTCTGTTTGAAGGGGCGTGTCTGCTGTGAGAACCGGCCACTGCTGTGATTGGCTGACATGCTTGCATATGAAATATGACATGTGAAACTCTCTCGAATACTTTCACTACAGCTGTTATATACGTTTTAACTATTACAACTATCGAGATGAACGAATCGTGAGATGTTTTTAAAGTATTTAAATCTATTTCCATCACATAAAATGTTGCTGTGATGAGCATTGAGCAGATGACAGTTTGTTGATCGCGAGACAACGCAGTTTCTCTCTCTCCTGCTTTCACCAATGCAAACGATGACATACAGTAAAAGCTTCGTTGTGCAGTGTAACAGCGCGTCATTGATTTCATAACGAGTTTGGCAAAAGAGATAAACTCGCGCTGTGTGGATTGTTCTTTGACCGCTTTCTGTATAGTTTATTCACTGAGAATTAGCCTATTTAACGTTAGTTATGTATGCTGTTACTTGGAGTTTGCTATTACTGTACTAGGATCTTGTGCTGGATCTAACACAGTGTAAATTATCTTTAATAAAATCACTACTTACCGGTTGCGGGAATATAGTTGGAATTACCCCCTTCTTCAGTTTGAGACGCTGAGAGAAGCTTGATATTGTCCCAGGTTGGAAAATAAGTCCGTGGTGAAATGGGCAGAGCAAACTAACAACTTCGAATTAAACTGTTGCGGTATCCGATTATATGTAAACATCAACCACGCCTGTTGACATTTCTTTTCTGTGGGAAGGGTATGAAAACTCCTCACATCCCCTGCACAGCCTGGAACATAGCATTTATTTCCATGATCTGCCATTTTCTCTCTGATCCTCGCTTGTTCCGATGGTTCGGCTGTGCAGTGCCTGTCATTGAGGGCTGGGATATGCAAATCTTTGGAGGCGTGATCCCCGACTGTTGCGTCACAGTCGGTATTATGTGGAGATTCGTCTGTTTTTCAGGGGTGTTTTTTAAAAACGAGATTTAAATAAGAAGGAGAAAACAATGGTGTTTGAAACTCACTGTATGTCATGTCCATGTACTGAACTCTTGTTATTTAACTATGCCAACATAAATTCAATTTCCCATTCTAGGGCACCTTTAATTTTAATTAACCCTAACTTTATTCTCATCTGAATTATAAATAATTGATTTCCATGTAAAATAATACTACCATTAAAAACACATTTGATTTTCTTTTTTTAACAATGTAGAATGTGTAACTTAAAAATAAACAGATTAGTGCTCTGAGGACAAGAAATGAAAACCAATGCGATATGATGAATCTCCAAAAGATAGAACACACAGACTGTTTTGAAATGGGGTTGGATAAATATGTTTTGCTTTTAAAACTGTGTGTGTGTGTTTTTGGTTGGGGGACAATTGTAGGTTACAGTTTGGCAAGAGTTTAGAGTGTGACAAAAGCACAATGTTGTATTTGATTGCGAGTGTACACAAATAAGTAAACACTTTGCAGTTTGAATGATGTCCTGTATTAACAAAATGATCGGCCCCGCGCCTCCCTCTCTCTCTCTCTCTCTCTCTCTCTCCTCTCTCTCTCTCTCTCTCTCTCTCTCTCTCTCTCTCTCCACTCTTCGTTCTCCTCTCCTCCAGTGTGTGTGTGTGTGTACGGGCAGACTAGTTTAACCGCGAACCGCCGTTGTGTGTTAGATAACCGCCAACCGCCGTTCTGTGGTGTGTGTGTGTATGTGTGTGTATGTGTGTGTGTGTGTGTGTGTGTACGGGCAGACTAGTTTAAGCGCGAACCGCCGTTGTGTGTGTGTGTGTGTGTGTGTGTACGGGCAGACTAGTTTAACCGCGAACCGCCTTATGTGTGTGTGTGTGTGTGTGTGTGTGTGTGTACACCTACGTGTACGGCAGACTAGTTAGAACCGCCTTTGTGTGCTAGGGTGTGTGTGTGTGTGTGTGTGTGTGTTTGTGTGTTTGTTTGTGATATATGAGGACACAAATGTGTATAATGACACGCATATTACACTGGTATTACAACTTACACGTGATATATGAGGACATTGCATGAGTCCTCATATTTCAAATAGCTTAAAAAACATAAAAAACAATGTTTTTTTTAAAAATGTAAAAATGCAGCATGTCTCCTGTAAGGGGTAGGTTTAGGGATAGGGGCAGTGTAGGGGGATAGAATATATAGTTTGTACAGTATAAAATCCATTACGCCTATGTAATGTCCTCATAAATCACAAAAACAAACATGTGTGTATGTGTTGTGTGTGTGTGTGTGTGTGTGTGTGTGTGTGTGTGTGTGTGTGTGTGTGTGTGTGTGTGTGTGGTGGTGTCGCTAGGGTGTTAGGGATGTCTCTGTTGGTCGAAGGTGGCACATTGACACACTTTCCATCCACAACTTGATAAGGTTGAGATTTCATTCTTCTTGAGCATTGGAAAAACACGACCTAAATTTCAGTGTTCAACGGTGAGTTGTCCCATTACTTTTAACCAATCATCATTGAATCTGAAAGTAATGTAGCCCTAAACTAATAATTTTTAATGTTGTAAAAGTTGATGTTTATGTTGCACATATTATATAAATAGCAAAGCCTATCATGATTGATGTTTTAATAATTACAAAGTTCATGTTTTTTTATAAAACTTAAGGACTCAAACAGGGTTTTATTTCAACTACCAGATGATCAAACAAAAATGGAGAACAAAGATGCACAATTAAGCATTTAAACAGGAGATATCCAGTCCACCAAATGGTTGCTCACCCCTATGCTGCACTGCATAGCATTACAACCGTTGATACAGGACATAGGGCATGTTGTCTGCCTAGGGGTTGTCAGACAATTGCTGAACTTCTAAAACAGGGACCTAGAGAGTGTAGGCTGTCCCAAAGGCAAATTGGAGAAATTTCAGCAAAACTCTTGTCCCTCAGTGGGAAGTTGCCAAGAGAATTTGCCCGACAGCCACAAAGTCTAACTGATCTGACAGGTGGAAAGGGACAGAATGCCTCGGTTGTTCTCCGAGGCATTCTGCAAGACAGTTTTTACCATCACTTTTTGACACTGTCAGTTGCTATGTCTGTACTGTTGGACTCCAATGGCATTACACGGATGTCATCCATTGGCTACGCTGAAGAGCTTCTAGTATATTTTTATAGAACATCTACCAAGCTCTACAGCCAAATCTTTCCATCCTGTAATGTCCATGCCCTGATCCACTTGGCTGAAGATGCAAGGCACTTTGAAACATCTTTGAATGACATCTTTGCCTTTCCGTTTGAAAACCACCTGCAAAAACAAAAAAAAAGTGTCAGAAATGCAAAAAACCCAATTGCACAACTATTGAAGAGGATAGCAGAAATGGACAATGCAAAAACTCATGTCTCACCAGCAGCACTTGGGACATTTGTGTCAACTAAGAAGGGGACTCCTGGACATGCCTTTGCCTTGGTAAAGGAAAGAAGGCCAGAAAAGACAAATGTGTGTGTGATGTGTACAGTCTTAACGCTTTAGACAGTTTGTTCACCAGTCCATGCGACTCAAAACTGATTAACATTGCTGTACTGCGTGTGAAAGAGGGTGTATTTTGGGGAGACTGTCTGTATTATTGTTTGGTTTTTATCTCCAACAACAAATAACCATAAAAAATCCGCTTATATAAAAAATTGAATGAGTATTTTATAATAGCCAAACCTGCATTTTTACCCAGTTGCTGTTGTATATTAAGACTTGCAGCAATGGTAAAATGCATACAAATGAGTATGTACTTTCAGATGACAAGGATAAATGCGAGAAGTATGATTTTACTACAACTGCTGAATTGAGTGGCTCAGAAGAGGAGGCCAAAAAAAAATGTTATCCCGACTACCAAATGAGTATGTAGTGCACTTTTACTAATTTGATCATTTGTAAGACTTTTTTTCAATGTTGTAGAATATTACATTTGTAATTGTCCATCAAAGTGTTGATGAAGATGGTATTATGCAATTACTGTCTTGTTTAACTTTTGTTTTGTTTAGTAGTATCTTTATGTAATAGGCAAGGCAAGTTTATTTATATAGCACATTTCATACACAATGGTAATTCAAAGTGCTTTACATAGGAGAAAATAAAATAATCAAAACAAATAAGAATAATTAAAACAGTTTAGAATAAAAAATAAAATAAAGTACAGTAAAAACAGTCGGACGAACAGTGGCACAGTGCTCATTCAGTAAATGCATAGCTAAACAGAAGTGTTTTGAGTCTGGATTTGAATGTGACTACTGTAGGAGCACATCTGATCTCTTCTGGAAGCTGGTTCCAGCTGCGGCTGGCATAGTAGCTAAAAGCAGACTCTCCTTGCTTAGAGTGAACCCTTGGTATTTCTAACTGATGCGATCCTAATGATCTGAGTGATCTGTTGGGTTTATATTCAGTGAGCATATCTGCAATATATTGAGGTCCTAGCCCATTGAATGATTTATATACCAGTAATAATACTTTAAATCAATCCTAAATGTAACTGGGAGCCCGTGTAAAGACCTGAGGACTGGTGTGATATGTTCATATTTTCTGGTTCTGCTCAGAATCCTGGCAGCAGCGTTCTGTATGAGCTGCAACTGTCTTATGGTCTTTTTAGGAAGGCCAGTGAGGAGTCCATTACAATAATCCACCCTGCTGGTGATGAAAGCATGCACAAGTTTCTCTAAGTCTTGACTGGAAACAAAGCATCTAATTCTTGCAATATTTTTCAGATGATAGTATGCTGATTTAGTAATTGCTTTGACATGACAACTGAAACTAAGGTCTGACTCTAGAGACACACCAAGATTCCTGACTTGATTTTTAGTTGTTAGACCCCTAGAGTGAAGGTATGCATTCACCTTGAGAACTTCATCTTTGTTTCCAAACGCAATGACTTCAGTTTTGTCTTTGTTTAACTGAAGAAAGTTTTGGCACATCCAGCTGTTTACTTCATCAATGCATTGGCACAGGGAGTCAATGGGGCTGTAATCGTTAGGCGATAGGGCTAAGTAGAGCTGTGTGTCGTCTGCATAGCTGTGGTAAGAGATTTGGTTCTTTCTCATTATTTGGCTCATTGGGAGCATATACAGGTTGAATAGGAGTGGTGCAAGAATTGAGCCTTGGGGGACTCCGCATGTCATGGATGTCCACTCAGACTTATGGTCTCCTATACTCACATAATAACCTCTCCCTTCTAAGTAAGACCTGAACCATTTTAGGACTATCCCAGAAAGCCCCACCCAGTTTTCCAGCCTGTCAATAAGTATGTTGTGATCGACAATGTCAAATGCAGCACTGAGGTCGAGTAGAACCAGCACTGATAATTTGCCTGTATCAGTATTTAAGCGAATATCGTTTATTATCTTTATGAGAGCTGTCTCTGTGCTGTGATGCGATCGGAAACCAATTGAAAATTGTCAAAGTATCCATTCAAGCTCAAAATTTGTTCAGCTGATTGAAGACAACTTTTTCAATGATCTTGCCTATGAAAGGAAGATTTGAGATCGGTCTATAATTGCTTAAAATGGTCTTATCTAGATTGCTCTTTTTCAGGAGGGGCTTGACAACTGCAGTTTTCAGGGAGTTTGGAAAACTCCCAGAGAGAAGTGAGGCATTTACCACTTTTAGGAGATCTACTTCTAAGCTGTTTAACACACTTTTGAAAAAAGATGTGGGAAGTGCGTCAAGGGCGAGGTTGATGTTTTAAGGTGCTGTACGGTTTCTTCCAAAATTTTGCCATCAATTTCTTCGAAATCAGACATAGTAGCTACTTTCTCAGGTAGTGGTCTGATCTGTTTGACCCCAGCACAACTCAAGGATGAGCTGATCACCTTTCTGATATTATTGATTTTCTCAGAGAAGAAAGAAGCAAACTCACTGCACTTGCTGTCTGAGAGCATTTCACTGGGAATCTGGCTTGGTGGGTTTGTCAGTCTAATACTTAACCATATAAAAAGAGTACGAATGTTTTACTAATATATGTATGTCAAGATATGAAAATATATTAAGTAACTTAGAGTAGAGAGCATTTATGTATTAGATAATAATTGCTTTTAAAGAAAAATGTAATGCTGTAGATAAGGTATATTTTACAGACGAGAAAAAGAAGGACGAAGAGAAATAGGGCCAAGAAGAGAGCTGGCAGGCTACGACGGAAACACCTTATAAGGGTCAAGAAGATTTGGCAGCTCTCCAAATGATGACAGCAGAAGAGAGTCTGACTTTGGCTGTGAACTGTTTGAGTATAAAAGACTGGAGAGAAGACTGACCAGTAGATACTGATCACGCAGTATATCTCGACGCCAGAAACCCAGCTGATTGCACCTTTGTTTTAGACTTTGCTTTATATTGCAACTTTGCTATTAGTTTTAGGTTTAACTTTTATTTCTGGAATATTTACATTAATAAATAACTATTATACTAATTGCAAGGAATTGTCTACCAGTGTTGTTGTTAAAAAACCTTTAGCAAGATCTGACCACAAAGAAGTCTTCTGAACAAATTACCATTCGAATGCTTATGATTTAGGGCAGATTTGACTTACTCGACCTAACCTGAGGATAATAAATAATAAGGTTAAAGGTGTTAAGATTGAAGCACACACGTAAAACAAAAGATTTATTGACTTTTTCCTTTTTTTAGATGAACCATCTGTCAATGAAGACAGTCAAAAAGAATCTTCTCCAGGTCTTATGATAAAGAGTACAGGTATGTAATTAATAAATAAATTTTGGTTTTCACATTTATTTTCAGATCTGTAACAACAATGATGTTGGAGTAGGGTCTTCGGTAACACTTTACTTGAAGGGGTGTGCATAAGACTAACATGACACCTTCATAATCATGACATGACGCATCTTATGTATATGAAGGAGGTTTTATACATGTTTATGACAACTGTCATTAAGTGTCATTCGCTCAATTATGACATTTTTAATGCAAATATGACATTGTTTGAGATGTCTTTGTTATGACACCTTGACATAAACCAATGCATCATAACCTGTGAGTGTCTTTGTCATGACAACTTGACATCACTAAGACAACACAACCTGTCATAAACATGACATAGCAGATTAATTATCAAACTTAAGAAACCACTTAGCTTTATTGGTTAACATTACATTAAACTGTCAGGTGGTTGGTTTTGACATTGGCTGTCATGAAGCCCTTATAACTTTTTAATGACAAATTCAATTTGTACCACTGTAGTTGAGGTCACAAATAATATTCATGACACAGTTAAGTCATTATTATGAGGTTTCTCATTATTACGAGATGTTAAGTCATTATTACGAGAAAGTTTCTCATTATTATGAGATGTTAAGTCATTATTATGAAGAGGTTTCTTGTCACAGGTCGGGGCGGGCCAACCTGACCTACACCCGCCCCTGAGACCCGGACCACCCTTGGGGAGTCGGACGGAGGACAGAGCAAGGAGGACAGACAAATGGGGGTCAATTAAAATCAAGTTTTTATTAAAAGTTAAAAGAATCGTTTAGGAGTGCAAGCTGGTGGTCGGGAACCTGGTCGAACCTCGGACTGGAAGTTTGAGGCTGGGAACTTCACCACAAGCAGACTGGTGCGTATGCGGGTCCGTACGTCTCTTCTCTGGTGGAGTCACAGACACGGAGTTTACAGCAGAGGAGGCTCTACTGCAAGCAGACAGGTGAGTATGCGGGTACGTACGCCTCTTCTCTGGCGAAGTCACAGGCACGGAGTTTATAGCAGAGGAGGTTTTACTGCAGAGCAGACAGATGAGTATGCGGGTACGTACGCCTCTTCTCTGGCGAAGTCACAGACACAGAGTTTACAGCAGAGGAAGTTTCACGGCGAAGCAGACAGGTGAGTATGCGGGTACGTACGCCTCTTCTGGCTGGAGGTTTGAGGTTGAAGACTTCAAGCAGACTGGTGAGTATGCGGGTACGTACGCCTCTTCTCTGGTGGAGTCACAGACACAGAGTTTACAGCAGAGGAGGTTTCAGGCTGGAGGTTTGGGGTTGAAAACCACAGGCAGACTGGTGAGTATGCGGGTACGTACACTCTTCTCTGGTGGAGTCACAGACACAGTTTACAGCAGAGGAAGTTTCACTGCAAAGCAGACAGGTGAGTATGCGGGTACGTACGCCTCTTCTCTGGTGGAGTCGCAGACACAGTTTACAACAGAGGAAGTTTCACTGCAAAGCAGACAAGTGAGTATGCGGGTACGTATGCCTCTTCTCTGGTAAAGTCACAGACACGGAGCTTACAGCAGAGGAAGTTTCACTGCAAAACAGACAGGCAAGCATGCGCATACATAACTCTCTTCAAAGTGGCAAACAGAGGGGCTTACGGCTGGAGGTTTAAGATTGAAAACCACAGGCAGACTGGTGAGTATGCGGGTACATACACCTCTTCTCTGGTGGAGTCGCAGACACAGTTTACAGCAGAGGAAGTTTCACTGCAAAGCAGACAAGTGAGTATGCGGGTACGTATGCCTCTTCTCTGGTAAAGTCACAGACACGGAACTTACAGCAGAGGAAGTTTCACTGCAAAGCAGACAGGCAAGCATGCACATACATAACTCTCTTCAAAGTGGCAAACAGAGGGGCTTACGGCTGGAGGTTTAAGATTGAAAACCACAGGCAGACTGGTGAGTATGCGGGTACATACACCTCTTCTCTGGTGGAGTCGCAGACACAGTTTACAGCAGAGGAAGTTTCACTGCAAAGCAGACAAGTGAGTATGCGGGTACGTATGCCTCTTCTCTGGTAAAGTCACAGACACGGAGCTTACAGCAGAGGAAGTTTCACTGCAAAGCAGACAGGCAAGCATGCACATACATAACTCTCTTCAAAGTGGCAAACAGAGGGGCTTACGGCTGGAGGTTTAAGATTGAAAACCACAGGCAGACTGGTGAGTATGCGGGTACGTACACCTCTTCTCTGGTGGAGTCGCAGACACAGTTTACAGCAGAGGAAGTCTCACTGTGAAGCAGACAGGCAGGCATGCAAATACGTATTCTCTCTTCCCAGTGGCTGTCAGAATAAACACACTCGAAAATCTGTGGGACACAACAATGTTAGCCTCTCTTTGTACAGTCGGGAGGAGATAGAAACTAGGGCAAGACATGGACATCCAGCGGGTTTAGGTGCTCACTTCAAACAGCAGACAGTGCATCACATCACTTCATCTCAACACGGCACTCAGTGGAAAATTACACAGGTATAAGGCCGTTACCCATCTCCTGGCCCGGCTTCTACATCAACAGTCCCACTGTCGCAAGAGAGGGAGATGAAAGTTCAATTAGGTTACTCACTATCTCTCACAAACGTTCCTCCGTCCCGTGGCTACCTCCTTCCCATTGAATCCGCCTGTGTGTCTCTCCATTCACCACGCCATGCCCGTTTAACAGCCCCACATCTTCACCACAACTCACTCTTCCTCCAACAAACACCGATCCCAAGGAAAACCAACGCACTGTTTGATCCATGCTTTCTCCTTTTATCTTCCCGAGTCCCAATCGCAAGGCTTGCTTCTCCCATCTCCAGCTGTTAGCGATCTTTGGCTAATCACCCCAGTGTCGGAGAATGCTCGCGCTATCCCGGAACTAGCCCGGTGTCCCTTTGTTATGGGTCCGGCGGGAGGCAAAACCCAGAGAACATTAGTTCCGTCCAGAGAAATGAATGAAATTTGTCACCCCGTGACATTTCTCATTATTATGACTTACAGAATTATATTTTTTTACTCAACTGTGGCGGAAACGGGCTTCCATAGTAATGTTACATTTTACTTGTGAAAAGTAATCCCTGAGCACTATTAGCGATGGCCTGCCAATGTAAGCAGGAATACAGGTGAAACTCGAAAAATTTTAATATTGTGCAAAAGTTATTTTGATGATTATGGTTTACAGTTTATGAAAACTCCAAATTCAAAATCTTAGAAAATTAGAATATTATATGAAAATTTTGAATATTACATGAAATTAATTAAAAAATTATATTAAATACAGAAATGTTGACTTTCTGAAAAGTATTATCATGCATAATGTATATATTTATATAATTATAATTAGTTTCACCTTTTAATTTGAATTACTGAAATACATGAACTTTTGCACGATATTGTAATTTTTCGAGTTTCATAAAGTGTATTGTAAAGTGTCCTGCATCTTAACTGCTGCCACGTAACGTCAGGGCTCTCAAGTCTCACGCATTTGGCGTGAGACACACGCATTTCAACCCGTTCACACGTTCACACGCCACACCTTGTATTTCTCACGCTGAGGAGTAAGGAAACTTGTACCGCTATACAATAAATGGACGAGGCGCAAGCAAACGGAGGGAAGTTCTCTGCCGAGTTCATATAATCTGTCTCGAGTTACAGAGTTAAATGCCAGCTACCAGCCAATCAGAAATTAGAATTAGTTGTTTCCGGGTAAATTATGTGTTACCGCTGCAAGCACGTTCATTACTAGACAACACGCGCACACACGGAGTGGAAGTTGAAAGAGCAAGATCTGATGAATGCGGTTTGCGGACCTCTTCATTTATGTTAATTTTTTAGCATTGATTTTACGATTCCTGGACAATATCTCTTGCCTGTGATCAAAGACAGTGAGAGCTGATGTTGAGGAGTATAGCCAAATTCGTGCTAAATTATTTTTGATGCATTCAAAAACTCTCCAACTACTTTTAAAGGGGTCATCGGATGCAAAATACACTTTTATTTGGTGTTTGCAAATAAATGTGTCTTTGCAGTGTGTGGACACACAATCACCATGCATTGAAAAAATCCATTCACTTTTTTTAATCCTCAAAAAGCCAAAAAGTTGTTGCTCATTATCATTTAAAGAGACATGCACCGAAACGTGTCACTGTGAACAGAGCTGTTTTTGAGGAGGTAAAAAGGGTGTTTTTTTACACAACCATTGAGAAATTTTAACCAAAGTATGTTACAAACTTTACATGAAGACCCCAAAGAATCATACCAACTTGGGGAAAATGGGCATCCAATGACCCATGTAAAGGTGACCGGTTTGGGTCTTGACATGCATGCTCAGGGCAAGTTGTTATGACACAATGTTATGTACATTGAGCACTGATGTTCAGTTGGCTTGTTTGGGGTCAATTTTTAAAAAAAAAAAAAATTTCAATAAATTTGTATTTTTTTAAATATAACTATTTATTTTATTTGGATGAATTTGTCTTTTTATCAGATTTACAAACTGATATAATTTCCATTTGTGCTGGTCAATTATGAACAATAGGCAATATTGAACTGCTAGCAAAAATTGAAGCGAAATTGGTTGGGTCGAGGGACCGCTGCTGCAAATATTTGGGTGGCTCCTCCCCTAAATCTCACTCTAAACTTTTGGTAAAACTTGAGAGCCCTGTAACGTATTTAGGTGTTTGACTGGTTTAAGATGGTTGCTGCATTTCTCAGTCCCCAGTTGCTAATAGTGTTATCTAGTTTCTATATTATATCTATGGTTCTTTCCATGTTTTCAGTGCACACGATATTTGCATATGATTGGGAATTTTAACTTATGACATTTTGTAGAAATTGCATTTACAGAATGACCTTAAAGTGTTAAAATATTGGTAACTGTAGCTTTGCTTTCATAGTTTTGATTAGAATACATCACATCCGGTTGACATGGTAGATGTCTTGAAGTGATGTCGTGTTTTAATTGTTGTTCCCCTCTGTTGCCTGTGTGGCCAAGCGAGCGTTAGCTATTGGGTGGGGCGGAGCACTGATTGGACACGTGCTTAGCTGACTTAATTTGAGTTCACTTTCCGACTACGCCACCTTGGGAATTTCACCCAAGGAAGTAAATGCACCCTCTCGAGGCATGCACAGGTTCGAATCACCATTAGAGCCAGAGACATAGGTAATCGTACAAAAATATTTTATTAACAGTTATAAAATAGGCATCAACAAGCACCCACGCTCATCTCATTAAAAGATTCAATTATCACTGGCAAGAGAACTGGGGAGGGCTTACCCAACAGGGGCAGTCTCGGATAGAGTAATCACCATTTAAAGAATGCAAACCACTCAAATCACAGTGCACTCACATACACACACACACTCATGCCAGTGAAGAGCACGACACACAGTGAAGGAGGTCACCACCCAGAGAAAGTCACTCGTCTGCCCCTGGTGCCCAGATCTGCCGACAACAAGAGAGAGAGAGATTTTAAAATGGAGCAAAGATATGCATAAATTCAAATAAAAAAAAACACTATAAACAAATAAATCCAGCAGTAGGGTTCAATCATAATAATATTAATGTAGATTCCATAATCACAGTAAATAAATTAAAACAAATACCCAAAACAATACCAACTGGTTGAAAACTAATTAAGGAAATAAACCAGAAGACAAAACAGAGACTAAGCATTTCGAGGCGCACTTCTGCGACCAGATCTCAGAAAGCACAGCAGATCCAAATGTCAAAAAATGAACGTGGAACACTCATTGGAAGCACATTAGTCTCATGCTAGACACGGAACAATTCCGTCCTGGAAACAGAACAGCAACCCCGAGATAAGCCATAGAGCGTCAGAGAATACAGCACTTGGTCAGAACGCCGTCATCACGCGCCTAAAACAAAACACAAATTGTTACGCTCCCATTCACTCTCCCTTGAGTCCAGGTTTGAGCACATATACTCACGATAAAACATGCTGCGCCCGGGGTTTTATATCCCGAATTCATAGAGCCAGATATCCCCGCTACACTCAGTGGAGACTGTGAATGGACTTTATGCTACGTTCACACCGGACGCGAATAGCGCGTCAAATTCGCGCCTATCACGTCTAGTTATACGCTTGACCACTTTGAATCCATTCGCGCGTCAAGAGCGAAATTGACGCGCGTAAAAAAACAAAAGTTAAAGCGAAATTTACGCGCGTCACGCGCGTCAGATTCGAAACCCTTTGGCGGCTATGTTGATCGAGCATTCATCGAGAGTCACCGCTCTGTATTTGCTCTAAATACAGCATATATTCTGAATACGAGAGCAGAACGGCGGTGTAGGGGTAATCGTCGCCGTATTTGTGTCCACCAGACCCTTCAAAGGCGAACCCAGTGTGGCGAGTTTCACCATTTGCTCGCTCCAGGAGCTGCGCCTGGATGACGGCCGCTGTCAGCGGTACTTCCGCCTGTTCCGCGCCCAGCTTGATGACCTGTTGTCCCGCATCGGAGCGAGGATCACCCTCGCCCTCATCCACCTAATCTGTCATTTATATTTGTTTTGATGATAAATGGAGCCAGCATGCAAAAGTGATTAATCTGTCCTGTGATTTTTTTCTCTCACACATCACTGTCCAGACCCTATGGTCCAGACACGAACTTATATGTTGGTTGTCTTTACATTATAATAATGTTTCATATAATCCAGATATGGAATAAATAGCATTCAATATAAAATGAATATATCTAATAGGCCTATATTGAAATCAAGTTTTATGTGATAAAATTTGCTTTGTTGTGCATTAGAACTACATTAGAACCACTGTCATATTACAAAATAATTTATTGAAGCATCCAGATACTTAACCACGTGACAGCAGCAAGCAGCTAGGCTCCTGATTGGTTAACGCGGTGCGAATTGACGCAGAAGTTCAAATTTTTCAACTCGGGCGGCAGACGCGAATTCGCGTCAAACGCGTGAATGCACAAAATGCACCATACGCGCGTAACGCGCCAGACGCTCAATTCGCGCGAACTTGACGCGCGAATGAGGCGTATTCGCGTCTACCGCGCCGCGCTCTACGCCTCATTCACGCCGCAGGAATTTTTTACGCGCATAACGCGTCTTTGCATTGACTTAACATTGAAATCACTCGCGCCTGACGCGCTATTCGCGTCCGGTGTGAACGTAGCATTAGACTATAAAAACATACGGATTAGTATGCACTCAGTTGAAGCAACCAATAGAAAACTCAAATATACAGGCTTTCCTTACCATCTCAATGTCCACTTTCGATTCCCCCAACACCAGCAAACACCACAAGTCAGTGGCTCAGAAGCTTCGGCAGTCTTTATGACTAGCCTTACATGTTGACATTCAACACAGGCAGCGGCCGCGCATCGATTTCGTCACGGGCCCCCGAAAGTGACACATACCTACAACTGGCACCTCATGCTTTTATACATCCATGGTCACAGCCTATTGGCCGAACCTTAAATTATGAACAAAATAGGAGGGGGTAATAGTCCGTCCTGCCACACCTGGTTAACAGTTTCTGTGTAACTGTTATTAATGTTTTTTTGTGTGAACAAAGGAAAATAAATGAATTGCACTTGCTGATTGTTCTTCACAATGACAACTACTGATGTGTTTGTATTTCATTACACATTGAAAAAATTGAACCATAGTTGGCTCGGATCAACACAGAATAGAATGGTTTTGCAATGAAAACCATTCAGGACGATTGTTGATGTGTGGCTATAATGTAGTCTAATATATGTATAACGACAGTCAAGGTAAGCTCTGTTTCTTAAACTTTAATAGGACCGCAAGAAAAAAATTACATAAATGCACAAGAATAAGTCTAACTCTACAAGTTTGTGCCTTACTGCACTGGTATCACAAAATCTTCATTGGCACATGCCACTTAAATATAGATGCACCTCAAACTGGCAATATGTTTGAAAAAGTTTGTAATGAAATTGATGTTTAATTTATATTTATTTAAAAATATCACTTATTTAGGGATTTGTGTCACTAATATCACTGGAGGTGTTATATTGGTATTATTTTAATTGTCAATTTGTCATATTTCTAAAGTGTTCCATTCATGTTTTTTTCTAATGTTTTGATGGTTGTTTGTATTTGCAGTATGCCTGTTTGGACACTGCTATGAGTCGCCAAGAAGTTTATTTGCAGTGTTTGCAAATAAATAAAAGGGCTATGGAGCTGCTGGTACGCCAGGTGCGTTCGGCCGAACAAAAACTTGCTCTTGCGAAAACAGAGCTCCAGGCAACAAAGAGCCAACTGTGCAGTGCTCTTCAACAGTAGGAGGTTGAACAGGCATCTATTGTGTATGTACATGAAGGTAAGTATTTAGTTTTGTTTTGTATTTTGCTAAAGACAAGACTGTCATGGTGTACATGTGTAATTATATTACCATACTATGTATTTTTATGTTATTATTTTGGCTGGAATACAGTTAAGTGGTCAATCCTGTGATCTAAAATAGAGATGAAGTATGGTTTTGTTTGTCAGTAAGTGATTCTTTGTGTTAGTGTATGTGCAATAGTTAGATGGCCTTTTGAACACTTCTATTGATTTTACAGGCTGATAGCAGTTTATTGCAATACAGTCATTTCAGTGGGTCTGAGTCAGTATGAATACTGAAGTAATAATTGAGTTTTGAGGTTACACTATTAGATTTCAAAGTATGTGTGATATTAAATGAAAGGTGTTTTTTTATTTTTTTTATCTAGGTTAATCATGTCATGTGTTATGTTATTTCATCACAGTTTTAAGAAGAATATTACTGGGTATAGTATTTCAAATTGAAAGTAAACTTCAAATATGTAGGAATTACATCAACAACTGACTATTGACTGTATGGTGATATATATTATAGAAATGTTGTTGATTGTATAATGAAAAAATAGTAGCATGTGACAAAAGGTTTCGTCATAATTCCTTTTTATTTCTATATGTGTGCAGATGTTGCTGAGTCTGGCAGTCAAACTGAGTTTGTGGATACCTGTGGTGACGCCAGCACTTCGGAAAATATCACTGAATATCACTGAAGGATTAATGGGGTTAATTGATTTATTTGATTTTGTGTAAAAATAAAGAATATTTTAATTGTTTTTTGTTGTTGTTGTTTTTTAAAAGATTGTTAGGTATTTAGTTTGTGGGTATTTGTTTATTTTAGAAAATAATGGGCGAAACAGAACAGGGTTTCTGCAGGTTTCAGTAAGTCAAATTTAAGACCTTTTTAAGACATTTTAAGACCATTAAGATTGAAATTTAAGACCTACACGACGCATTATCCAAGTTAGATAGATAGTTAACTCGGGATCATTAGAGTATCTATCTATCTATCTATCTATCTATCTATCTATCTATCTATCTACCTATCTATCTACCTATCTATCTACCTATCTATCTACCTATCTATCTATCTATCGTGTGTGTGTGTGTGTGAGAGAGAGAGAAGGAGAGGTAGATATTTTTTTAATAGAAATTGTACTTTTGCATATTATACTGTAAAAACACAATTTTTGTTGATTTTAGTTGATCATAGTTGATCATAACTAGAGAGGAAATGATGAGATGATTAAAGTGACCAAAATGATCACAAAATGAACAGAATCCTGTTCAAAAAGTACTAATACTACAGTCAATTCAACAAGTTTTATGTCGAAAAACAGCAAATAACAAATTGATTAGCATCAATATGCACTTTTTGTTTACATAAACATTAAAATACCATTAAAAATGATGGCTAGATTTTAAAAGAGTGTCTTGCAACATGTAATCTACTAACATGTACAAGTTCAAATAAAGTTTTGACAAAAAAGGTTTTATACAAAGTTAAACCTTATATTTCAGCCTTTAAATATTTTTTTTTTTATAAAAAGAATGAGTCAAAAAAAATTACTGACATTTACACATTAGCTTATATTTATTAGTAGTGTTTGGGTGAGCCACCCATCCTTCATGTTGACGGAGCTTTCAATGTTGTTATGCAAAGGGGTGATTGGTTGGTTCCTGTCACATGACCTGCGGTGCGTGCATTTGCGGCATTCTGAAAAGTTTAGATTTTTTCCATCTCGTTGCGCCTGGTAAAAAAATTAACGCGTCGCTTCAATTATGAGCACGCTTGCCGCGCGCCTACATTTGAACAAACTGTATACATTTTGAGTGCGGAAAAGACGCGATATGTGAACAGCCTCTGGTGAGCTAGCTCATGTCAAGCCACGAACTCCTGGAGCACGCGAGCGACGTGTTGGAGACCCCTGCTCTAGAGCTCCGCTTTGTAGGCTACAACTCGATACTTTTTTGCTACTTTGTAATAACTTTCTGCGGCAAGCGTTTCTGGAAATGAACGAGGGTAAACACTTTTTTAGACCTGACTAAATGAAATTTAAGACCTAGGATGAAAATCTGGCAGTTTTTAAGACTTTTTAAGGCCTTAAATTTAAAGTCCAGAATTTTAGACTTTTTAAGACTTTTTAAGACCCCGCGGAAACCCTGCAGAAGTAGGGTTACAATTTTATTGCACAAGTATTGTAAATAAGAGATGAATTTATTTGCAACGGTAACATCATAGATTAACAATTTTCTTTTTAATGCTATTATTGATAATTATTGATAATATGTATTTGCAACAAGTTTTATCATAACCTGTGGTCAAATGTTGAGATAATGTTCATCTTATGAATTCATCTTTATCTTAACTATATATAGTTACATATATATATTATATGTAATTATAATTTGTCAGGAATAATAGCACATTGGCAGCGTGCCTGTTGCTGAAAGCGCATTCTGAGGCAGGGGGGTGTGCTGACCAGAGGTGAGGGGGCAAAGTGGTTCTCTTCGCCGGAATCCTCTGAACTTGAGCATTCAGGCTCTAACTGGTAAGGTCTAGCAAATCCCGCTGACATGTTGGTTAAGAGTAGACTTCCAACAAAATCTGATACCAGGCCGCCTTCTATGTAGGTCTGTGCTTAGCTAATCAGAGCGTTCTGCTCTTTAGTTCTGAACATTCCATTCAGCCGCGAATCCAAGCGTTTGTGGGAGGGGAGAAAAAAGGCTCTCAGAAAGGTGTGGGAAAATCAACCCAACTCTTTTTTTTTTTTTTGGTTAACACTTTTAAATTAGTGTTTAATAGACACGTATAAACGGTACCAATATAAGTTTAAGTGTCACCATATGGGACCTTTAAGTGTGATTTGATTGGAATGGTTTTATTTTGGATATTTCAATAATAAAATGTTCTTTACATGTGTAATAGGCTAGTGTTTGGTGGTTTTACATAATTATTATTATTATTATATTTAGCAAACTTGTAAAATGTAAGGATGTTTTTTTTTGTGGGCGGAGCTTAGGTGGAACGATCCCTCTGGCCGCTTCAAGTTTTGTTAGTTTGTTTTTAACAATGACTGGAGACAATCAGATTTTATCTTAATGTGCAAGGTCACTCACTGTCCAGGACCACGATTGTTATTTGCAAAAGTTAATTTTAATGGACGGAAATAGATTGGCCGACCCGGTAAACTCAATGGATGGGCGACCTGACTGGATTAACGTATAGACAGTAAAAGAAAGGGGATTAACGTCGCTTGCTCCAGTTGAGTGGCCTGACTTACACCTACCTGATAGAGAAACGAAGAATAAAGTGAAACTGAGGGCATATAAATCTTTAGGTGCCAACAACTATGTGCTGAAAGGTCATGTACAAGACTTGTGTGGTACGATCCGCAGTTCTGTCTAGCCAGCGCCAAGAAAACGACAATGTAAATGTAAAGAGTGACATGCAATTTTAATGAGGTGAATTAATTTAAATTGCAGATAAAGCATATTAATTTTTCATTGATTCTTGCACCCAACAACACAACAAGATGACATTTAATAATAATAATAATAATTTAATCTTCTTATTATGTAGCCGAATCTTTGCTGGTTTGTATTTGCAGCCTCAAGTTTTCCCCTTGTTTTGTCACCAGCTAACGCCGTGACGTAACTGTGACGTCGGCTCGAAATTGGTCTATTATGTATTATCAGAGAATGTAGAAGGGCTTTGGTATTATTCAATTGAAATATGTGTATACTTATCAAATCAATCATAGGCCAAACATGAATTAATTTGTCTCAATTTAAAAAGCCTGGAGTGATACTAAATGTAGAGCTGTTTGGGAGTTGAAAGAGTCGACTCTGTATGATCAGCTTCTTTAAAAGAGCCGGAATATGACACGCCCTTTCTTTATGGCACTTCTAATTGGCTAAATTGACAATTTTAAAAGATGCTCATTGCTATGAGGTTAAAACCAATTGCTGTTAGCTGTACGTCCCCTTTGCTTTCAGCAAATTCAGAGTGACAACCCTAGTGATACTTATTCTGATATTTCAAGCCTCATTTCCAAGAATTTAAGGAAGACAAAAAGAAGAACAAGGAGAAGTAGAAACAACGATTAGTATTTGAAGACATTACACACAGTGAGTTTGAATGATTAAATAATTTTTTATTTTTTATCGATATTTCACAGGATGCTGAGGTTTAATTGGCTTAGTGTGATTTTTTTCTCCTTGATGTGTAAGATGGCTTAACGTTAAGGATTCAATGTGTGGAGGTCAATGTGTTAAGTTTTAAGTTTAAAGGTGCCCTAGAATGTTTTTTTTATTATTTTATAATGTTTCCTGGGTTGCCCTTATAATGTTAGTATGTTTTTCAGATCAAAAATAGTCATAATTTAGAAATAAAGGCATTTTTCCTAGCCTGATTTTAGTCTCTGATTTGAACACTCTGTTTGAAGGGGCGTGTCTGCTGTGAGAACCGGACACTGCTGTGATTGGCTGACATGCTTGCATATGAAATATGATGACATGTGAAACTCTCTCGAATACTTTTACTACAGCTGTTAAATACGTTTTAACTATTACAGCTATCGAGATTAACGAATCGTGAGATGTTTTTAAAGTATTTAAATCTATTTCCATCACATAAAATGTTGCTGTGATGAGCATTGAGCAGATGACAGTCTGTTGATCGCGAGACAACGCAGTTTCTCTCTCTCATGCTTTCACCAATGCAAACGATGACATACAGTAAGAGCTTCGTTGTGCAGTGTAACAGCGTCATTGATTTCATAACGAGTTTGGCAAGAGAGATAAACTCGCGCTGTGTGGATTGTTCTTTGATCGCTTTCTGTATAGTTTATTCACTGAGAATTAGCCTATTTAACGTTAGTTATGTATGCTCGTTACTTGGAGATTGCTACTATCTTGCGCTGGATCTAACACAGTGTAAATTATCTTTAATAAAATCACTACTTACCGGTTGTGGGAATATAGTTGGAATTACCCCCTTCTTCAGTTTGAGACGCTGAGAGAAGCTTGATATTGTCCCAGGTTAGAAAATAAGTCCGTGGTGAAATGGGCAGAGCAAACTAACAACTTCGAATTAAACTGTTGCGGTATCCGATTATATATAAACATCAACCACGCCTGTTGACATTTCTTTTCTGTGGGAACGGTATGAAAACTCTCTTCTGAGTCCTGCACAGCCTGGAACATAGCATTTATTTTCCATGATCTGCCATTTTCCCTCTGATCCTCGCTTGCTCCGATGACTCGGCTGCGCAGTGCCTGGCATTGAGGGCTGGCATATGCAAATCTTTGGTGGCGTACATATTAATGATCCCGACTATTGCGTCACAGTCGGTATTATGTGGAGATTCGCCTGTTTTTCAGGGGTGTTTTTTAAAAACGAGATTTAAATAAGAAGGAGAAAACAATGGTGTTTGAAACTCACTGTATGTCATGTCCATGTACTGAACTCTTGTTATTTAACTATGCCAACATAAATTCAATTTCACATTCTAGGGCACCTTTAAGTTAGCATTAATTTGTTTGTGGTGATCTGCGAGTGTTATAGGGTTGTTTCCTGTTATGAGTTTACAGTTTTGCTTGGCAGCAAAATATCCTATGGTAAAAGGTCGTTGATGGTAAATTCTTTGTCATTTCAGTATTATTATTATTATTATTTTAAATTAGTTATAGACAGGAGTGAGCTAAAATTGGTAACATTATGTGAATTGATGCGTTTTATTATAATACTTTGTTTCTGAGTTAAATTTCATTTAATGTTAAAATTATAAATGTAACGTTAGGCCTATTGTTTTATTAAAGCAATGATAAATGAATTGGTGTGAAATCTAATATAAAGCAGAAATTGAGTGATAAATGTTAAAAACAGAAATAGGAGAGTTAACGTTAATAAAATACATTTAAATTAGTCAGTTGTTTTTGTTGAAAGTGTTTCTTTGAAAGTGTTTCTTTGAATTGATTTCTCGTTTATTCGGAAGTAACGTCTTTGCTTAAGTTGCACGAGTGCTCGCCTATGCCCTGATCATTTTATTGGAATCAGCATGGAGTTGCTTTATTATTTGAAATTTTCCTTTAAGATTTAGTTTAATACATAATAATAATGTGTATTAATATATCATAGAGTTGTTTGTGGTGGTGATTATACGAGATCTGGTGACGTCACATTAGTGTTGCATTGTGGTATATGCAAATGTCTGAAGTGTACATATGTAACTTTAGGAGACTCGTTCCCTTGGTTAAAATCGAGGAACAAGGGTTTGTCTTTATAAGCTTTCCTCGTCCATTTCAGGAAGTGGAATTTTAATTTGGCGGCAGGGATTCTCCAACGGGGAATTGCTTGAGTATGCAAAGTAAATGCAAGTTGGATTGAGTGCGTGTCTAAAAGTGGACTGGAACGCAGCCATGGCCAGATACTCAATGTAGTGTATGGGTTAGGGTGCAGTTTCGGACATCACTTAATTGAAAGGAGTAGGATTATACAAGGTATTGCTTTTAAATTAATGAATTTAAAATGTCATGATGAGTAAAAATAAATATCTTAAATATGACATGTTTTTCTTTTATATATTGTTTGTTTTTTCTTTTATATTGTTTGATATCAAGAGTACACAAAAGCAAAACTAAAGTTGTGTTTACAAAATTTGCTATTTACAATATCATCTTTCTTGCATTGGCAAATCACATGAACTGAAAACAGTAAAATTCTTATTCATCTAATTTATTGTCTTTTTGATAATGTATTTTATTCTATTTTTTCTTTTGTGGGAGTTATACTCAATGTGGATTGCGAATATTTGAAATGTATATGTAGCACTTATTTTGTATGTACAATCTATGTATTATGTTTATAAGTAACTTATTTTCTATAGTATTCTGTATTTTGATGAACTTTTAGGGTACTAATCAATATTGGTGTAATTTAAGATTTGTTTTGTCATAAAAAAATCTGATTATTTGAGATTTATTATAATAGACTATGATTTAGCCTACTCTCTTATTATATTTTGTATTCAAAGTTAGTGTCTGTAGTAGCTTTAGCAAAGTTGAATAAAATGTCCTGTTTTTCTTTTTGTCAGACATCTGGATTCCAAGGCTTCTGAGATTTTGCCTAGAGGACGACAGGATTTGGTGGGAAGCGAGGTAAGTTATTTGAATTGTTAATGATATTGTAAATTACCTGTTAGTTAATGATGGTAAATGAGCTGTTTTATTAATGCATAAGTAGTTTTATTTTAGTCACCATGATTTGGATGTTATATAGGTGCATCTTTATACAGAAAAAATGGCATAGTAAACAAATTTGAAGTGGCATCTAATCACATAAATGTTCATACAGGGATTAAAATTGTGGGAAACAATGCTTTGAATATGACTGTTTTAACAACGTGTTATACAATGAATTTAAATAAATAATGGAATAAACAATGAAATAAAACTCTAAATAAATATATGGAATTAAATTCATAAGGTTAATAAATAGGCTAGTGGTTTACTTTTTCTTATTAAAATTGGTTCAGCTGAGAAAAGAAATTCTGAATTATTACAATTGGTAGATCACTGTAGAATTAAAAAAAGGTTAAGTTATTTTTCATGGAGCCAGAAAGTCCCTTTTGGAGTTTGGAGATTGCACAAGAAATGAGCAATGATGTTAGTGTTAGCATTTTAGGCAGGACAGCAGATGTCACATAGTCTTTGTGAAATTGTCTTCAAGGATCAGATTTTTTGTAATATAATATAACAATGATCTATGGCACAGTGGTGTGATTGGGTTTAGAATTTATTGTATCTGAGAGAAATGTAGCAGTGTGTTGATTTGTCTCTTCAAATGTTATATGTTTCTCTGCTGTTATTTTATGATTTGGTTCACAATGCTAGTACAGGATTCTTTTTTTTAATTTGCTTTGTTTGTAGACATTTTTATTTATTTGGCTACAATAAGGAAATTTGCTAATATGTTTTATTATGGTGCCTTTGAGTTTACAGGTGTGCTTTTTGTTGTCATGACTGATGTAGTTTAGACTGGCACAAGTTCGTGTTCATTCTCACTGGACCAAAACAATGTCAGATTTGTCTTAAATACTAGGGGCTGAGGTGGATCAGATCTATCATATTTTATGTCTGCTTTAATGCGGCATTGTGTCTTTATACAGTATTTTGACCAGACACAAAGTAGCCTTACTCAGGCTGTGTAAAGATCAAGGGGGGCGCCATTGTAGGAGACCATCACTTTTTGTTAGCATTCCATTGACTCCCATTCATTTTGGTGTCACTTTGACAGTGAATAACTAAGGCATTTAAAGATGAACTGAACTGAATAAAATCGACGTTGATAACGTGTTGTTTATGACAATTAAACCACAAAAGGTATAATTAGGGCATCTAAAACATTTTCAAAAACACTACTAAAATACCACTGCAAAAACTATGGTAAATTCAGGATTAGTCACTTAGCTAATATTTTATGAAATCATACATGTATAACAGGGCTTGACAGTAACTTTTTTGCTCACCAGCCACTGTGGCTAGTGGTTTTCTAAAGTTAACCACTCAAACAGTCAATCACTGTATGATGAATGAATCTCCTATGTATGCTACATCGCTCGTACATCTCTGCTTTTGAGTGCAGATTTCAGTGAGTGAGAGCGCGCTCTGAACAAAACTCCCGTGTTTCAGTGATGACTAATCTGAACGCCTTCTGATTATTAGACATTGCATTCATAAACTCAAAAGAATCGCGTGTGTTTGTTCTAATACGCAACGCGATTAACGTTACCGTATAAGAGACGTCTTTTGAGGAGACTCAACCCGCCAAAGTGGCTACTGGGAGTGACTGTTACACGCCACTGCTGAAACCCACCCGCGAATAGCAGGTGTTAATGTCAAGCCCTGATGTATAATGTTAAAGGGTACCTATTATGGCATTTAAAATGTTCCTAATGTTGTTCTCGGAGTCCCCAACAACAGTTTTACATGCATGCATGACAAAAAACACTTTTGTTGTCTTATAATATGCATTTATTTTTACCTGATTTGCTCAGCGACTCCCAAATGATTCGTTTGACGACTCATTTTTCAAACCCCGCCTTTGCGTGACGCTAATCTGGGTGATTGGTCAGATGACCCAGTCAGTTATTTTTCGCGTTAACCCAAAGCTTAAACATATTGATAAAGCACTGCAGTACACAATACCTCTATTCTTTATGACAACTCCAATAACAACGACAAACATTTTACATATTTCAAAAAACACACACACACAGCTTGGAGACCTAAGCGCTGAGCGAGAACACACACACACACACACACACACACACACACACACACACACACACACCACACACACACACACGCACGCACGCACACACACAGCTTGGAGACCCAGGCCCGGCTGCAGGATGAAATGACTGAGGGGGCATGTGAAATTGTTAAGGGGGCTTAATTTTTTACCATCAATGAACAATACATACTGAGAACTCGCTTTGGAACGACATATTTCTAAATGCAGCGCTCCCTAAAACACTCCATATCTAACTGCACAGGTAACCGCGTAATATAAAGATAAGCCGTAGGGCCCGGGGTGGGCGATATGGCAAAAATATCATATCACGATTTTATTCAGGAAAATCATGATTTTATCATGATTTTCTTTCATGTTGGTTTTACTATTTTGCAAGTGACTGAGCATTACAGCCAAACTAATTCCCCTGTTTAAAAACAAAGCCTTTCAAGGTAACAAAATATGAAATAAAAACACTACATATAATATAAAACTACATAGAGACCCCACTGAACTATACATCGATTCTTATTAAAGCTACTTTTAAAGTTCTCAGTCAAGTTCTCAGTTCTCAGTCTTGTTGTTGTATTAACATTAAAGGATTAATTCCCCCCAAAATGAAAATTGTCATTATTTATTCTCCTAAGTTGTTTAAATCTGAATAAGTTTCTTTCTTCTGTTGGAAATAAAGTTATTTTGAAAAATGTGGGTAACCAAACAGTTGCTGGTCCCTAGTGACTTCTATAGTATATTTTTTCCAATGGAAGTCAATGGGGACCAGCAACCGTTTGGATAGCCCATTTTTTCAAAATATACTCTTTTTTTTTTTTTTTTTTTTTCAGCACAAAAAATAAATGAATACAGGATTGCAACAACATTAGAGTTAATAATGACAGACATTTATTGTTGGGTGAACTATCCCTTTAAGGGGCTACTGTCACTTTAAAGTCCCTGTAAAGTCAAAATTAAGTATGTGTTCTGAGTTTGTCACACCACAAAAAAATGTGTTATTAGTCACCCAGCCAAATTTGAACGATTAAAAAAGCCAGCAAGTACATAAAATAAGCTATCAAAATCTTGAAAAAATGAGCAGTAATCTCTTCTCTCAAACGCTGGGGGTGTGTCCGCTGGCTGCGCTGAAACCACGCCCACTTGCGGGAAAGCTGCCGTCGCCACACTCAACTCTACAGCCGGAATGGATGCTCGCACGGTGGGCACGCACTGCCGATGATCATGGCACCAGTTTTCGGCGCGACGTGAGGATGAAGGCCGAGGCGGGAGATAGTCGGTTCGGCCCCATTCACCAGTAACAGCGGATTATCATTTATCAGTGATTCCCAGTTGTCTCCGACGAAAGTTTATAAAACTATCCCGTGTAAAATGATCACTTACAGAGGTGGGATTTGGCGGTGATCCTCAGCTCTCCATCAAGGTGGCTCTTCACAAAATTAATCCACTTCTTCTTGATGTAATCGTATTTCGGAAATTTAAATAAGGACACCAATCTGTTTTGTACGTGATAAGGGGATCGCATCCAGGTAGTACGCATTTCCATGACGAAGGCATAGCTAGCTAGCAATCTGTAGACTAATAATAGTACTACTTGTAGCGATTGTAATAGCGATTGAGCGGCAAACTGATGTGAATGTGCTCTATTAATATTATTGTTAGGAGCGACCAGCCTCAGCGGCTCCAGTGCGTCATCAAGTACGGGCGTGTCCAGGAGCTTAGGGACTCCAGTGCGTCATCGAGCCCCCGTTTTAGCCCCGCCCAGAAAATCCGGAAAATAGCAACGGTGAAAAACTGTTTAACAGTCTAACTCCACAATTCAGTACTTCACAGTTCACAGTCTTTGTAATATGTTTTAGCAATACATTTCTAACATTAATAATGTGTTTAGAATTTTTTTTTGAAATTGCCTTTACAGGGACTTTAAGACCTGCACGCATCCAGAGCCACGCATCTAATGGACACGCATGTCACGCACTCTATTTTTTCTCAAAATGTGTGGTTTCACTTTAGACATAAGTGTTTATGTAAACCTTGTGTGTATTTGACAGTATATTAGCGCAATAAGACTTGAAAGATAACTTAGTCCAGTAATCAGGCGCTGTTTGACGGTGTGTGTGCTTCGGGTACGCGCTCAGCAAAGCGCATGTTAGTTAGATCCGCGCAACAGCACGCGGAAATGTTTAACCGGCAAAGATTTAATGCACAGGCAGATAATGAACTTTTATGAACTGCAGTGTCCCGTGAGTGTTACACTGCGTTAACATGTGATGTGAATATACGTCATGTCTCTGGCTCAGCGCCTGCTCGCGAACACACGTTTGAATCTGGCAGTGATGTCACGTTAAACATTTCGTTTGAAACTATGAATACAAAAATGAAACTGAGGGGGCACAAATCAGATCTGAGGGGGCAATGCCCCCTTTTGCCCCCTCGTGGCGCCGGGCCCGTTTCACACATACTCCGTTTGCAGTGCGTATGTGGTGCGTATTTTTTTACGTACCCATGTTAACAGGTTAGAGCTTTCACACAGCACGCGGGTGCGGTCCGTCGATCCGTTGCAGTGCGTATACAGCAGTGCAGAGATCGTTTCCGCACCAAGTCTATTTTTGCTGTGCTGCACCGCACTGAATTAAAGTGGCAGCGCATTGTTGACATTAAAATAGACATAGATTGACAAGAAACTGTATTAATTTCATCATATACTCATAATTACAGTTAATGTCTTCTACAGTTACTAAATTACAGGGTCAAGAAAAACAAAAAAGTATGATTATAGTCCCAAAAGTTGCTAAATGCCATCATGTATGATTTTTTCCCCCTCAAAAAAATACATGATATATATTTTGGGGAGGGGGTGGGGGTGGGGGGAAACACTCGCATCACAGCAGGCAATCACGTGATAGGCTGGTGGACAGAAAAGTAGCCTACTCAAAAGAAGGTGACATGGATGATACTCGTCTCATCGTGGAGGTGGAAAAACACATTTCTTATGACCCGCAGAATATGCTGTACAAAGATTTGAATGCCAAGGAAAAGGCATGGGAAGCAATTTCCTCAGCTATTGGTGTCGATGGTAAGTTTTAAAATGTTTGTTTCAAGTGCGATGTTTACATAGGCCTATGTAGGCTATTTAAACTTGCTTTAGTTGACTATCTAATGAATAGAATGTATTTATATGATTATTGCTTTTAAACGAGAATACAAAGATATTATTGCTGTATGTTGTTCTTTTTAAACTGAATACTGTAGGTGTCACGTTTTGATGTATTGAGTTCTGTTTTGTATCTTGTCTTCCCCTGTCTTGTGTGATTTTTGGTTTAGTCCTGTTAAGTTTTCCCGCTCCTCGTTTGTGTTCAGTTTTATCACCTGTGTTCAGTTAATTATCTTGTTTGGTTCAGTTCATTTAAGCCCTGTGTTTTCCCTCAGTGTTTGTCGATCGTCGTCTATGTATGGTTGTGTTTCCCCTGAAGTCCTGGAGTCTGTTATTTTGTTCCTGTTTGATTTTGGAAGTTTCATTTTGTTTATTAAATCTATTATATTGAAGCTCCCGTGTCCTCGTCTTCAGCTACCTGCACAGCAACCCTGACAGAACGATCGACCTTAAAATTCTAAAAAATGGGCCGAAGGAGGAAAAACAAAGAGGTGAGCCCCTTCGAAAACCCAATCCTCTTTCAAGAGGAGCGCTCACTCGAAGAGTATGCGGGGCTCTATTTAGAACTCTATGATGCTGTGACGCTGGAAGAGGAAGAGCTGACTAGGAGTTTCTGGGGTGGACTGAAAGACCCACTAGCCCAGATAATTCTGGTGAAGGACCTCAATATGTCCTTTTTGGAGTTTGTGGATCACACACTGTGGGCGTGTGGATCCACATACCTCGTCGAAGATCTTCCACTCCAGCCAGTGCCAAGCACGCCAGCCCCTGAGCCCATCACCTGCACGCCAGCACCTGAGCCCATCACCTGCACGCTAACGCCTGAGCCCATCGTCTGCCCGCCAGAGCCTGAGCCCATCGCATGCCCGCCAGAGCCTGCACACCGCATCAGCCCTGCCACCAGATCGGTCCCTGGACTTCCCCGGCTGATATCCTGTTTGACTGATCCCCCACTGATATCAGTACGATTAGCCAAAAAGATGGCTGCCGAGGCTGGGGTTCACGTCAGCCACATCCAGCCAGAGACCGTCCAGCCAGAGACCGTCCAGCCAGAGACCGTCCAGCCAGAGACCGTCGCCTGCCCGCCAGAGCATGAATCCAGCCCCAAGCTCCCTGATGTGCTGGCCCCGTCCAGTTCCGAGTCCCCTGATGTGCTGGCCCCGTCCAGTTCCGAGTCCCCTGATGTGCTGGCCCCGTCCAGTTCCGAGTCCCCTGATGTGCTGGCCCCGTCCAGTTCCGAGTCCCCTGATGTGCTGGCCCCGTCCAGTTCCGAGTCCCTGATGTGCTGGCCCGTCCAGTTCCGAGTCTCCTGATGTGCTGGCCCCGTCCAGTTCCGAGTCCCCTGATGTGCTGGCCCCGTCCAGTTCCGAGTCCCCTGATGTGCTGGCCCCGTCCAGTTCCGAGTCCCTGATGTGCTGGCCCCGTCCAGTTCCGAGTCCCATGATGTGCTGGCCCCGTCCAGTTCCGAGTCCCATGATGCGCCAGAGCCAGAGCCCGTTGACCCAGCGCCAGAGCCAGAGCCCGTTGACCCAGCACCAGAGCCAGAGCCCGTTGACCCAGAGCCAGAGCCAGCGCCCGTTGACCCAGCGCCAGAGCCCGTTGACCCAGACCCAGAGCCCGTTGACCCAGACCCAGAGCCCGTTGACCGAGGGGTCCGAGTCCCCTGATGTGCTGGCCCCGTCCAGTTCCGAGTCTCCTGATGTGCTGGCCCCGTCCAGTTCCGAGTCCCCTGATGTGCTGGCCCCGTCCAGTTCCGAGTCCCCTGATGTGCTGGCCCCGTCCAGTTCCGAGTCCCATGATGTGCTGGCCCCGTCCAGTTCCGAGTCCCATGATGCGCCAGAGCCCGTTGACCCAGCGCCAGAGCCAGAGCCCGTTGACCCAGCGCCAGAGCCCGTTGACCCAGAGCCAGCGCCCGTTGACCCAGCGCCAGACCCAGCGCCAGAGCCCGTTGACCCAGACCCAGAGCCCGTTGACCCAGACCCAGAGCCCGTTGACCCAGACCCAGAGCCCGTTGACCCTGCGCCCGTTGATGTCAAGTCAGTTCCCGATCCTGAGCCTGTCCTCCCCAAGAAAATTTTGGGGGGGCGCTATACGCCTTCGCCGTGGCCGGCCAAAGATCCTTGGAGGCCTGAAAAAATATAACACCGCCATGGCCACCCGAAGGGTCTTCGCCACCACGGCCGCCTGAAGGGTCTTCACCGCCGTGGCCACCCGAAGGGTCTTCACCACCACGGCCGCCTGAAGGGTCTTCACCGCCGTGGCCACCCGAAGGGTCTTCCCTGCCATGGCCACCCGAAGGGTCCTCACCGCCGTGGCCATCCGAAGGGACTGCTCCGCCCTGGCCACGCCCACAGCCTGCACCGCCGTGGCCACGCCCACAGCCTGCACCGTCGTGGCCACGCCCACAGCCTGCACCGCCCTGGCCACGCCCACAGCCTGCTCCGCCCTGGCCACGCCCACAGCCTGCTCCGCCCTGGCCACGCCCACAGCCTGCTCCGCCCTGGCCACGCCCACAGCCTGCTCCGCCCTGGCCACGCCCACAGCCTGCTCCGCCCTGGCCACGCCCACAGCCTGCGCCGCCGTGGCCACGCCCACAGCCTGCACCGTCGTGGCCACGCCCACAGCCTGCTCCGCCCTGGAGGCTTCCCGGACCTGCACCATGCCCTCGTCAGCCTCCAGGGCGCCCACCCTCCCACCCCTTTGGATGATATACGGCGCGAGGACGCGCCTTCGGGGAGGGGGGAGGTACTGTCACGTTTTGATGTATTGAGTTCTGTTTTGTATCTTGTCTTCCCCTGTCTTGTGTGATTTTTGGTTTAGTCCTGTTAAGTTTTCCCGCTCCTCGTTTGTGTTCAGTTTTATCACCTGTGTTCAGTTAATTATCTTGTTTGGTTCAGTTCATTTAAGCCCTGTGTTTTCCCTCAGTGTTTGTCGATCGTCGTCTATGTATGGTTGTGTTTCCCCTGAAGTCCTGGAGTCTGTTATTTTGTTCCTGTTTGATTTTGGAAGTTTCATTTTGTTTATTAAATCTATTATATTGAAGCTCCCGTCTCCTCGTCTTCAGCTACCTGCACAGCAACCCTGACAGTAGGCTACTTTGTTGCCCTTTTTATCTATTTTGTTGGTCGTTACCTTTCAACTTCATGTCATGCGAATATATTGAATTATTAAATTTAATTTATGAAGGTCTGAACAGAAAATATTGAAAGTCTGAAGATATAAATTAACATCTGAATATGTAGTTGTAGCCTATGCCTGAATTCCTAAGTAAATCTTATTATATTGTTAATTTTTTTAATATACAGAAGTTAAGCAGTGTAATTTAAGTTTGTTATAATTATATAGTTATAATTTTAAGTATGTAATTATAAATCAAAATGTAAAAACTTTTGGTGCTACAGCCAGCCTTTGGAAAAATACTTGTTTTGGTGTAGATAAGTGACATGTACTAACAATAATGAATATATTCTATTACAATATCTGCATTGATGCATGTTAACAAGCTTAATCTTTTAATTACAAAGGCAAATTGCAAGAACAGCTGTTTATTGACAGGTCTGATAATATATATTTGGTTTTGATTTTATATATTCTGTATTTATAAATTTATATTCTGATTTAAAGATATCGAATACAAATTATACCTTGATTAATATATATATATATATATATATATAAACCTGATATATATATTAAACCTGTATCTTCTTTCATTACAAAAAAACTGAGACAAGAAGTGGTTAAATTCTATTTATTTGCTTTTTTACTTTATCCAATTTACGACAGGTTTTATTTTCTCAACAAAAAAAAAAAAACTATTTACAACTCAAAAAGTTCTGTACAATTTAAAACTGTTTTCAGGTCCTTGGAGAAGGTTAATAAAGATCTTAGATCATCTGTTCTTGCCAGGACACTCTGCCTTCTGGGGAGTTGAAAAACGCAAAGCCTCTCGCGTACGTCATAGGCTTCCCTGCATCCCCTGTTGCCACCCATATTTCTCACACATGGTAGCACTTCCCCTCTTTCTTCTGACTCCTCCAGCCACCTTTGGTTCTCTGAAGGATTCAGGAGGTAGTTGTGGAGGATGCAGGCTGCAGTGACCACAGAATCAGCATTTGACTGCTTCACATTCATCTTTGTGTGGAGCACTCTCCATCTAGATGACAGAATGCCCAAGGCACACTCAATAACCATCCGTGCCCGAGACAATCTGTAATTAAACATTCTGCGCCATTGTGGAATTTGTTTCCCAGGAAATGGCCTCATCATATATGTTTTCAGGGGAAATGCAGCATCTCCCACCATGGTGTATGGCATCGGACCTTGTCCCCCAGATCCTGGCAAAGGGCAGTCTGCAGGCACAGACAACTTTTTGGCCTCCATTGCTCTTCCAAGTGCTGAACCACTATATACTCCTCCATCACTTGTTCTACCAAAGTCACCCACTTGTAGAAAAGAAAATCGGTATTCAGCATCAGCCAGCGCTAAGAGAACAATAGAGAATGTA
The DNA here is from genome assembly GCA_036326025.1 of Chrosomus eos. Lineage (NCBI taxonomy): Eukaryota > Metazoa > Chordata > Actinopteri > Cypriniformes > Leuciscidae > Chrosomus > Chrosomus eos. The sequence goes on along the minus strand of CM070823.1, from coordinate 39,616,660 downwards.
CCCTTGTAATTAAAATACAAGCTCCCAGAATTTGCTGGTGACACTAAGGTGACATGTTTTCCATCAATTGCACCTAAGCAATTTGGAAAATTCCATTTCTCCCAAAATTTGGTGGCAATATTTTTCCACATTTCCTCAGTTGGTTTTGGGAACTGGGACGCCATCATTTGCCTCTCAATAGCTCTGCATGTCATGTGGACCGATTCAGCCACGGTACTTATCCCAAGCCTATATTGGAAGGCTAGGCTGCTGAAACTCTCCCCTGCGCCAAGGAATCTGTGAACAAAAGAAACAATAATAATGTATTAAAATATATATGCACTTTTTTTTCAGTGACTGAATGCAAGCGGAGATGGAGACTACTGAGAGATGCCTTTGTAAGGAGTAAAAAGCAAAAGAAAATGCCTAGTGGTTCTGCTGGTGGCACTGTCAAGGAGTGGAAATATGAACGAGTGATGTCTTTCCTATTGCCACATATGCAGGTGTAACGAACCTACATAATAATAATATACAGAAAATGTATTTAAGGGGGCCGGAAGGTCAATTTAGCTCAAAGGGAAATGATTCATCGGTTTGCAACGAATCATTGACCGAATCACTATGGAACCGAGCAAATGACTCGTTTAGAGTTCATTTGAACGGGCCGTAAGTTTAACCTTAGCAACAGATATAAGTATCCAATCTATAGTGAAACACTATGTATTAGCAAGGTAACTTTAGATCGACAGTACAAGACATTAAATGTGTAAGCACAACACAAGGCAAATATCTTTTCAAATATAAACAAGACTTTATTGATTATTCTAAACACATAAAACTAAGGTCTAAACACAATCACACACACACATTCATACGAGGCGCAGAGGAAGAGAGAGAAAGAGAGAGTTTTCAGAGTGAGATGCACTTTGCAAGACATAAACCTGAACGAACCACCAAGCATTAAATTAAACCTTCGTTTCTTAGACAGGTTATTCAATTTAAATTAAAACACCAGTTCAGCTAAGTCTGGAGGCTACTTGCTTGTCCTTTGCGTTGCTTTTGGGGTTCCCCTTCCTCGGGTCTGAGGGGTTTCCCGGCCGGGTCCGTGTGGTTGTCTTTGAAAGTGCCTGGCTGGAAGTTTCTGAACCGCCGGTCACGTGATGTGTTGGCGGATGGATGAACAAGAGTCTTACAGTTCGAAGTGCGTTGCAGGAGAGACGTGTAAACGAACTTTACAGCAAACTTAACTTTGAACCGAGACTTTTACGAAAAATAAAATAAAGGAAGAAATGAAAGTAAGATGAGATGGCTTGAATGAAGCTGTTTTAAAGGGTACCTATCATGGAATTTTGAAAATTACCTTTCATGTAGTGTGTAACATAGATCTAAGTGAACAAAAACATCCTGCAAAGTTTTAAATATGAAAGTTCACCATATACAAAGTTATTGTCTCTCAAAAGTAAGAGTCGACTCTGAGTCGCTGATATGAATCGATAGACGAACGATGCATTTTCTCTAACTTTCGTACGTCACTTGTACAAGTTATTTGAATAAGACACGCCCACTCATTGCGCGCGCCAGAAAACAGTGAAAACAACATGTCGACGAGCTGTTCTGAAGTGCGAATCAAAAGCGAACTTTTTTTTCACTGCCCAGAGACGAGCATGTGAAGAATCTGGCTAGAGTTTATATTTACAACTATACCACACAAGTATAGCCACCTTGAGCTGTGTTCGCGTTATTTTAACGAGGATTCCTTTACAAACACAAATGCTTTCATGTGTGGATTCGCATTCGCGAGTCGCCTGATACTGAAGGAACGTTCAGTACCAAGTTTATTTGGATCGGCTTCATCCTCCAAATCACAACCTGTAAGTACTGTTAATAATTGTTGCTTTTAAGGGTTTTGTAGCATGCTCAATAAGTGTGTGTGTGTGTGTGTGTGTGTGTGTGTGTGTGTGTGTGTGTGTGTGTGTGTGTGTGTGTGTGTGTGTGTGTGTGTCAGTTACGCTCAACGCAGCTTAGGTCTCCAAGCTGTGTGTGTGTGTGTGTGTGTGTGTGTGTGTGTGTGTGTGTGTGTGTGTGTGTGTCAGTTACGCTCAGCGCTTAGGTCTCCAAGCTGTGTGTGTGTGTGTTTTTTGAAATATGTAAAATGTTTGTCGTTGTTATTGGAGTTGTCATAAAGAATAGAGCGTATTGTAGTACTGCAGTGCTTTATCAATTTAAGCTTTGGGTTAACGCGAAAAATAACTGACTGCGTCATCTGACCAATCACCGCCGATTAGCGTCACGCAAAGGCGGGGTTTGAAAAATGAGTCGTCAAACGAATCATTTGGGAATCGCTGAGCAAATCAGGTAAACATAAATGCATATTATAAGACAACAAAAGTGTTTTTTGTCATTGCATGCATGTAAAACTGTTGTTGGGGACTCCCAGAACAACATTAGGAACATTTTAAATGCCATAATAGGTACCCTTTAACTCCGATCTTGATGGGTTTGTCTGCTGGTCTAATTTGGGTCTGGTCGATGTAGAAGCGTACGAACATGAACACTCTCTTGCTGTTTGTTCAATAGAGAGAGGCACCAACTTAATTTAAAAGCCGACTCAAAACCGAACGGAACCGAACCGAAACTGAACTGCTCTCTGAACCGAACTGAACTGCTTTGTTCGGATCTTTAACTTAAAGTTAGTCCAACCTCTTTTGGTGAATTCCGACCAATGAGACAATGGCATCATTTTAGGAGGTGGACTAGTTCCTACTTATCATAAATCATGCGTTATCTGGGGTCTCCTTGTTTTCCAGCACTAAGCAGAGAGAACAAGAGATCACAGTTTAAACATTATAGATTATTATAATCATACAAAGCATTTTACACAGATTTCAAACAAGCCATCTTATGAATTAAGGGCATACGATTATTTTGATTGGAAGCACGATACTCGTTCATTCATACACACAGTTATAATCACCATTACATGATTTATATGGAATCTAAGATTTATATGTAATCTAAGCATAGTACAAACATGAATTGTTGGAACAACAAGAATTATGATGTTTGATTATAAGTCCACTGAGCATTGTTCTGTGTGAGTTTTAATATGTAATATGTAAAGGTCTCTCATGAAAGCTGTGGTCTGTTTCACGTCTCTGTCCGGTTCAGCAGTGGTGATGCTGAGGGAGGTCAAAGGTGGTCAGGCCCCTTTGGTGGTCAGGCCTGTTTAACCATTTGTGAGGAAATTTGTCTTGCTTAAGAATGAAACAGTGACAAGTTCTTCCTGCTTTGGCTTATCTCTGGAGGGAGTCTTGGCCATAAAAATCTTCTCTGGAGGGGGTGCCTAGACTAGCTGGCGCCGGGATCTTTTATGGCTGATTTATTAGTGATTGAGTTCTGTTTGAATGAATCAAATGGAAGATTCATTTGTGTTTGGTTCATCCTTAAATTCTCTACACAGGCCAGAAGGTTAGTATGTTTGTAATGTTGACAAAATAACTCAATTAATTATGGGAAACAACAATTGTCTAAAGAAATCTGTACTATTTTTAGAATACTATACTGTATATTTTCAAAATACATAACTAATTTAATGTAATTATATTACATTGTAAATGAATATTAATAGCATCTGCTATCATTTCAGTTCAAAAACAACTTTGCAGCTAGAGGATGAACCAGTGGATATGAGTTTGGCTGAGGAGGATGTGGATCCAGAGATATGCCAGCTAAGCAGACCATACAGTCCCCTTTTACAAAGGCCTGCAACACCTGCGTTGGAAAATCAAATATCTTTCAGAACAGGACTCCTCTCCTGTTTATCACCAGTTCCCTTAATTCTTTAAAGTTTTTAGTTGTACACTAGACTTATGTTTATTGTTAATTATGATTAGGTTTGCAATATTTGTTCATTTAAAATATGCCAATAAGTTATTACTTTAATGTTCTTTTCCAGGTCTAAAGTGTTTAAGTTCTCTTACTAATATGTACAAAGTTTACCCATATTTTCATGTCTGAGTTGTAATACTTAATCGAAATATTTTAATGTTTTTCTTTATATAATATATTTGAAAATGCAACATTTTATAAAAAAAAAGTACTATATATATATATATATATATATATATATATATATATATATATATATATATATAATATATATATATACTTTTTAAATAAGTACACTATAGTACACTATAGAAATGTTCACTTTTGTTGTATTTTTGTTGTATTTTGTAAATGTGAATAATAAAATAATTTAAAAAATAATTATACATGTAATTATTGTGTACTTTCTGTCCTGACCTCAGTGTAACAGCAAGCCTCTGCTTGGGTTCGATGGACGCACGATAAGTTGTGGTTTGCCTTGTGATGTCTGCTCCAACCAGAGAAAGAACATTATCCATCTGTTCTGCACTCATCTGAAAGTACTTTAGGTGCCGGTCACTGTAAAGTCGAAGTTCTGAGACAAGATGGTAATAAGCATCGGTCTGCTGAGCCTCGGTTGACTGAGTGAACCCAAATGCGTCTCCTTCTTCTCCTTCTTAGCAACAGATATAGCGCGATAGCTTTTCTTCTGTCAACAGCTCGAACTACATGTAAAACAAAGAATCACAATGATTAAAATTAATTTTCATACTGTTTCAATGTCTTAAACAATGTCAAAGTTAACGGTTGGATTTACAAATTACCCCATTTTTGATTGTGTGCCACAAAAAAAACGGCGGATCTGTGTATGAAACGGAAACAGCGGAATCCGGCGGATGTGCACTGCATACACAGCATATGTGAAAGCACTATAGCGTGTGCTGCTCCTGTACCGTATACGCACCGCAACACGCACCGCATACGCACTGCACACGGAGTATGTGTGAAACGGGCGTAAGCGCTGAGCGTAATGACACAACCACACACACACACACACACCACACACAACACACACACAAACCACACCACCAACACACCACACACCAACAACACACACAGTTTGGAGACCTAAGCTGCGTTGAGCGTAACTGACACACAACACACACACACACACACACCCAACACCAAACACCACACACACACACACAGTTGGAGACCTAAGCTGCGTTGAGCGTAACTGACACACACACACACACACACACACACTTATTGAGCATGCTACAAAACCCATAAAAGCAACAATTATTAACAGTACTTACAGGTTGTGATTCGGAGGAGGAAGCTGATCCAAATAAACTTGGTACTGAACCTTCCTTCAGTATCAACCGACTCGCGAATCCATGAAAGCATTTATGTTTGTAAAGGAATCGTCATTAAAATACGCGAACACAGCTCAAGGTGGCTATACTTGTGTGGTATAGTTGTAAATATAAACTCTAGCCAGATTCTTCACATGCTCGTCCCTGGGCAGTGAAAAAAAAGTTGCTTTTTATTCGCACTTCAGAACAGCTCGTCGACATGATGTTTTCACTGTTTTCTGGCGCGCGCAATGAGTGGGCGTGTCTTATTCAAATAACTTGTACAAGTGACGTACGAAAGTTAGAGAAAATGCATCGTTCGTCTATCGATTCATATCAGGGTCATTCTACAAAAACGTCCACTTTTGGTATGGCAAGATGTCTTAAAATGTATTACTTTTTCTAACATTTAAACTTACACCACATTATTAGATTACCCTTTGACTTTATGAATATGCAAAAATGACAGCTTAATGATTTTTTTATATTTTTTGTGCATTTATTTAAAGACTGCATGTACCATTTTTTTGTCACTGGTGTTACCTTACTACTTTGGCAATATTAAATGTTTTTATGAAAATTTATTTCTAATTTTTTTCAGCACATGTAGTCAGAGTTACCAAATAATAATAATAATTCAACAAATAAGGAGATTATGTTTTATTTATTTGAATCAGGTTTGTTAAAAGTGTGCTTGAATGAGGTTAGTTCATTTCTGCAACCTTGTATTTGCTATAACAATGAAAATATGTGAAAACCAGTTAAAATCAAGTAATGATGCAATCCTTTAAATCTTAACTTTTGAGTGTAGCAGAATTAAATGGATGTAAAATTATTATCATGTCACATGTGGCATTGTATTTAATGTGACAGAAAAAAAAGACAGTAACACCAGTGACACAATGAATCACCAATGACATGCAAAAGACCAAAGATCATTATTCTTCAACTATAATTAAGTATGTGATACTAAATTGTTACATTTGGCATATAATCTAAATTAATATCTTTGAATAAAGTTTATCTATAAATCAGGCATGTGATTGGCTAAGGACAAAAAAGCAGGAAAATATACTGAGTAAGTCCCCCCACCCCCGATCCCCGCCCGCCCCCGCCGCCGCCCACTCCCTGACACGCCGATCAAACTGGTGGCGGATCTATATTGATAGTAAAGCAGGACCCATAACTTATTTCAACAAATAATACATTTTAATTTATTTTAAAGCTAGATGTGCAACATGCACCTTTTTTGTACAGTAGGACAAATGACAACTTATTTAGACAGATTATGAAAGGCTCCGATACAGTGCGGCACAACGCGCTTATGCGCATCCCGAGCGCAGAATGATGCGCTTGAAACACGGAGTCACAGCGCTCAGCTCTTCCGAGTCCGCATTTGAAAAGTTAAAAGCACAACGGAAAGACATATTTATGCGTAGTGTATTATACAGTATCTATCTATGCAATAGTTTATTGAGCCTTTTCTTTTAACAGTTTTAAATTTTACTGTGCGCGCGTGAAGAACAAGTGGAGGCTATATAGTGCTTTCCAGTGTTGTGATCCAAGTTAACAGACACACGGTAGAAAGAAAGATGATTAAGGTACAGCAATACAGTCCAGCAAGATAGTCATTGTATCCGAAACCATAGAGCTTTATCTACAGATCAAGTATAATAATATCAACATTGAATCATCTTGGAGAGAGTTTCATCGTTGTTGACTGTTGTAACCGAACGCGACGCGCTGTTTGATGCTGAATGAATAATGACTGACAGCCGCAGCGGAGTGAACTTGAATTTAACGACTTAAATATACATTTCTATCTCACATTATACTATAGCTTCATATAGTATTACTACTACGTCAGCCTGTAGATTTCCTCTTATGCTCTCCTTTTCGCTTGACACCCCCCACCCCCCTTCTTTTTCTTTTTTTTTTTACAGATCTGCATGATTCACGTAGGTCACATTTTCAGGTCGGAAAATCCGGAATTCCGGATTAATCCGGAAAAATCACATCCCTGATAAATGGCAGTCACTGGTGTTACTGGTGTTACCCATAAGAAAGGTAACACCAGTGACAGTAACACTAGTGACAATTTTCATGAAAAATTAATTTTACAAAATAGCTGCTGCAAGGTATCAAACCACATGTTGTCATCATGGTTATACTAATTAAGTAGTTTATCCATTTGTATTCTATTTTTTTTTACAATTACCTAACAGTAAAGTAGGTCACACCAGTGACTTCAACTAAAAGCTTCATATGAAATCATGAGACAAATGAGAATATTTCTGATAACTGAAAAGAGACAGAGGATTTATTATGGGCCTTCCTTCATAGATATTCAGGAAACTGGAAGAAGAAAGTCAAGTGATGTCATCAGTGTGATTTTTATTTCAAAATAAGAGATTTTTGTTTAACGGTAACACCAGTGACACAACTCCAGGGGACCACTACTTTCATTATAAATTTTATAATATTTCATTCTGCATTTAGTTTTTTATGTCATTTACATAATATATTAGATATTTATGTATACATTATTGTATTTTAAATGGTGTAAAAATCTGTTATTGACCTCAAAATAAAGCATTGTCCCTCTGTACATGACTGTGGGGACGAGCACTTCTGTGGTGCTTGGAATTCTATAAAATTAATAAAAAATAAAATATTGCCACTTGATGGCTCAAGAAGGTGTAATTGTTCAAATAACATGTTGTTTTATTTTAACATGTAAAGAAATTGTAATTCTAAAGTGTTTTTTTAAGTGTAATATTTCTGTAAAGGCTAGGGACAGAAAAATGGACATTTCTGTAGAATGACCCATCAGCGACTCAGAGTCGACTCTTACTTTTGAGAGACAATAACTTTGTATAAGGTGAACTTTCATATTTAAAACTTTGCAGGATGTTTTTGTTCACTTAGATCTATGTTACACACTACATGAAAGGTAATTTTCAAAATTCCATGATAGGTACCCTTTAATTAATTAGTTTTGTGAGTCACCATTGTGCTGGAGAGTAGAGTCTGTGCTTCATTCAGAGATGAGCAGAGAAACACTGATCTTATCCTGTCTGTTGCTTTATTTAAAAGCAGTGACTGTGTAAAATGACTTACCAATTTTCTTGATTCCCGTTTTCCCACTCCGAGTTCATCCATGCGGTGTAACAAGATGGCGGAAAGCTGAACGTCGTCACGCACGATCACGGATGACGTTAGAAGTCACGTGACAATGGAAACCAATATTTTTACTTTTAATTTAAAGAAATGTATTTACTTTACACTAACAAGACTTACTTTTAATTCAAATCAACCAAACCTTTTTACGTAACACTGATGACTAGACAGAAAATTAAATGTTTTGAGTTACATCATGTATAAAAACTTCTTTAGAGTAATGACATGTCAAGAGCACTTTTTTCAGTGTACAAGGGTGTGATAGGGAACCCATGTGATATTGGCCTGCTATGTATTGAGGATCCTCACAAAGACTTTGAGATCGAAGAGAGGCCCCTCATAGCAACAATGGCGTCAGTGATGAGAAAACACTGGTGGAGACATCGCTTGGTTTAGCCCAAAAGGGAAGCGTTCTTTCTTACCAGCAGCCAATACTACCTACTAAGGTAATAAATATCCATATGGATTAGGGCTGCAGCTATCGATTCTTTTTGAAATCGATTAATCTAGCACTTAATTGATCGCTTAATCGATTTTTTTTGTGTTTTTAAACAACCAAAACAAATAATGCAAAACGAAAATGATGTGGCTGTAAAATGATCAAGCTTTTATTTCTCAAAAAACAAACAAAAAAAATGGTATTTATTCCAACTCCAACATTTGGCTCCAAAACTAAGCCTATTTATTGCAATTTTTACCCATTTAGTATAAGTGCCAACAATGTTCTATGCTCAATTACTTTGGTAGCGATTAAAATGTCTTCCCCAAAAGTACGAGTGTATTTGGAGAAGCAGGCTGGGGAATTTCATGTTTTGTTGTTGTCTGTAACTATTTGAAAGACGTGACATACAAACAAGGTCTCGCAAAGACTGCAATACAATATTTGTTCCTCCATCACGTCGCTGTGTATACAGTGAATGCATGCTGAAACTAGTTTTGCGTGGCTACATAAAAGTTTAAGCATACAGTAGGTAGCCAACCAGAATGCCTATTGCGCCGCGCGGGCAAAAAAAACCCAGTCGCATTTCTAAGTCATTCGCGAAATGACCGCCAGGTGGCGCAAAGGGACATTTAGCGAAAGCAAAACGTATGTAAAAGTAGCCTACATTTTAAATAGAATATAGCAAACTTTTAGAGCAGAACATTTTATGAATCAAAATTTAAAAGAGGCCTATCTCGCAGTCAGTGAAAATAAATTAGGTGCAATCAATGATGCTAAACTATTGAGGAATGAGAATATTGAAGAGGGCATCTGATGTTTAACAACCGAACTTGTGGTCGAGTGGTAGATCTGAAGGTTTAAGCAGTACAAAGACACGGGTTCGAAACCCGAATAAATATGTTTTTTATATAATTACCATGCATTTCCATTTTACACTAAGGAACAAATCTCATCCAACAGATTGACTGAATTTACGTCTTAAAAAACAGTTCTGTTAAAAAAACAAACAAACAAACAAAAAAAACTTCACGGACAGGACAGCAGACAGCAGGACTGGAATTCTTTCCATATGCAGAAATAATTTTAAAAAAACATGGTTAAGCAAGGTGCGTTTAAACAACAAACAATAAAATCTGAACCAGCGCTTCTGCTCCTGTATTGAGAGATAACATGCAGCGCATTTCAGTTACGATCCTGGTTCCAGTGGCATTAATACATTCACGGCTTTTTAAAATGTCACAAAGCGTTTTGATGTGGTTTTGAACGAAATATTGAAGTTTATAATTAAGTATTTTGACACACCACGCCTAGTGCGTATTCTAAAATGGGGTTTTCTTCTGCCATTGAATTAGAGTTTGACAAACGCAGCGGCGTGTTCACTTGAATTTATTTTTCTGCTAAAATAACTTAATAGGCTATAGCCTACTTCGTTATTTTTGGTCATACAGATAGGATATCATATTTTAAAACTGTAAAAGGTATATTTTATTCATGTAAAGTAGGCTACACTCACAATAGGCTAACAACAAAACTTTCTCACTCATTTGAGCGAACACACACTGGTGAAATAAACGTTTGGGCTTTTCTCAGTGAGCTTCGACATGGCCGAGTGGTAGAGCTGACGGTTTGATCATTCAGAAGACATGCATTCAAATCCCGAACAAACATGGACTTCTGTAAAAAATATATATATTTTTATGCTATTAATGCAGATTTGTTTAGTTCTAAAACTCTGTTACACCATATATTTTTTTGCTTATATTTATAAAATAATATTACCATGCATTTCCATTTTACACTAAGGAACAAATAGGCTATCCAACAGAACGACTTTAGATCTGTAGCTAATAATACCAATTGTTCAAAAGCAGTTTTGTATAAAAAAAATATATATAGGCCTATATATATCTATATTTGTTTTATTGCCTATAGCCTACATAGAGTTTTTAAAAACATGGTTTTAAGTAAAGTTTTCGACAAAAGAGGCAGCGCGTTCATTTGATTTATTTTTCTCATAACAGCTAAAATAACTTAATAGGCTATACGTGATTTTTTTGGTCATACAGATAAGAGTAGAGTAGCCTACATCGTTCAAAACTGTAAACTTTTTTTTAGGCTAATGACAAAAGTGTATCTGTCGTCTCTCTCGGTCTCCGGGAACTGCGCGTCACAAAAATTAACCGAAAGCCACTTGCCTCAGCTCAGTCACGATAGGAAATCGGCTATGTCTAAAGCCTTTAAATGTCTAAATATTTAGGTTAATAAATGTTATCTGATTATGTAATCCATATGAAAACGAGAGGTACAGAGAATCTGCTCAAATATGTTTATGATGTGATTGTGGAAAATCTCGTTTAATTAAATGTAAGAATTAAATCGCCCTGAATTAAAATGTAAAAACAGATCAAATCTTTTATTCGTCGAAGTGTTGCTATATTGTTTCATTTAAAGTTCATAATTATTATCTAAATGTTATTTAGTTTATCAGCAGTAGGCTACCACGAAGCACCGATATTTATTTGAATAATAATAATTTAAAAAATAACTAATTCACAATTTGCATGCCTGGATCCAAAGATCCCTGTAGAATTTAATATTAAGTTGAGCATTTTGTTCATGACAACAAAATGAACATGCGTTTGAAGATTATATTTAGTTTTGCTTGGAAAAAGCTGGCCCAAACCAGTTTTATTTCTTAAATTATTTAAATAATGAAATATTTAGTAATACACTTTTATGACAGAAATATCACTACATGTAGCTTAAATCATTTAATTCTTTCATTATCAACACTTTAACCCTTTGAGGTCGGCCGTCACGCGGGCGTGATGAGCTCACTTTTTTCCTTATCAGTGCAAAAGAGACTCAAATTACTCTGTTGATTTTTATCTTACATTTAAGTGTTGTACTAGCCTGGCTCCGCCCTCCTACGCACTTCCGCTCAATTTCATTTTCCTTCAGTACTCCGTCTGGGACTGTGCCGTAGACTTCGGTTTCCAGAAATCAATTTTTTGTAGGACCAATCAGCGAACAGAGGGAGTGGCTGAGAACGATGACGTTGATGTCGACTCGTGCGTTATTTTGAGTTGTAGTTCAAAATAAGAAAGATGCGAGTGAAGCCATTCGGTCCGTTGTGGCAACGCTGCCGAATATCAAGAAGTTAAAGCCGGAGTAAGAACAATCTTTGCTTGTTTTGTGTTTATGGCCATCCTCCCACGTGGTTCGGGAAAAGACATACGTCATGACCAAACGTTAGCGATTGGTTATGGCAGATAGAGTGACTCTGGGCAGATCCAATAGTTTTAGACTTCAATAGAGTTCCCGCCTACAAGGAAGTAAACGTTTGTCAATGGAGCGGTGCCAGACTCTATGTACAAATGAAATGTACGAGAGTCTGGTAGAACCAGGCTAGTGTTGTACATCATTAGATCCTGTTTAGTTTCTATTTTTTTTTGTGGGTACTCACAATAAAAACAAAGTGTTGTGCTTTTCGTCAAATAAAGAAAAATAAACATGATGCGCGTTTTACCTTCTCTCCGTCAGTGAAGTCCATTCTGAAACACGTCCGAAAAAGTAACTGTAGCTCTCTCAATACTTGTCACAGAGATACGAGAGATGTCTCTTTATGAAGCTGAGATTCTCTTCTTTTAAATGAAGTAAGCCACTAAAAAAAAAAATATTTCCAGTTTATGTAATCCGTTTGAAACCAAGGAGAGGGACAGTTTTTTCGTTCTTCCCTCATTATCTGTAATCAGCTGAGACCGCCACACCCCCAGAGCTTTTCACATGTTAAATAGGCGATATATGCATCGCAGACGCGGCACGCCCCCGATCACTGCATAACAACAGAAGATTCTTCATCAGAGATTCACTGATAGTTCATCGCGTTTTAGGGATGGAAGCACGCTACTCCTTCAGAAGATTATGGACAGCGGGGAATAATTAACCTTTTCCTCAGTGGAATTTGAAACTCAGATGACGAACGGTTGTAGCCTGGCTAACGCCAGACCCAATCTCGTTGAGAATTGGGTCTGGGAACCACATGCGCAATTTCTCGTATATGAGGCGTGGTTTCAGAATGCCCGTCGCAGTTTATTGGGTGCTAAGAATGTCTATCAAATATGCCTGTACGTAGCTCATAGCCAATCGTTTCGATTATAGATGACGTATGAAGAGCGACAGAAATTAGACAAGGAAGAAGACGATGGGAAAGATCTTTTTTGTAAACAATGACGTTAAGTTTTTTATCAAAGAGTAGCTTCGCGTCTTCAGCCATGTTAAATCGATATAAACAAACTGTTTCCGTGTGTCGCATAGATGTCGTCATCGTCTAGCTGCTCCCTCCCTGTTCTGTGATTGGTTCCCTAAATGAGGCGAAAAATCTGGCCATGGTATCCAGACTGCCTTTCAGCGTGAATTGAATCGCGCTGCGGTAAGGCAGTATGGGGAAACCCAGGCTAGAACGGTTGCATTTTGAAGAACGAATTGACCCCGAGGATACAAGGTCCGAGTAAGTTGTTTAGTGTTTTGTATATCGATCTGCAAGTTTTGTTTGAGTTCTTCTGTGGTCTAGTGGTTAGATCGTGTGCCAAGCGTGTCAGAGGTTACGAGTTCGAATCCGCCTTCGGCAACTTTTTTTTCTCTCATCAAAACCGAATATGTTCATCAGTGGTTACAGTCTATATCAAACACACACGTATATAGGACACACGTTTGTGTGGATTTTATTTTGTGATTTCACCGGAATGAATAGTGTCCGCAATGGCATTAGATTGAAGAGCACGTGCTTAGAGCGAGTGAAGACTGTGCGCGCGTCGCCACGAGAGCTCTGTATACATGACACTGATAGCAGGACACGAGCGCTCAGCTTGAGTTCAAAAACAAAACATTTAAAGCTAGATCTCTTATTTAAGAGCGGACTAAATGAATGCTCTACTAGTTAACTGGAGATGTTTTATTTGTATTAGGTACAGCCGTTCATTGAGTGTATCAGTAAATGCGTGCGGTCTATGGCCATAAACAGATACTCGCGGTTACGCGGTCTACCCATCAATAGATGTTTCTCTGTCCATCAACAAATACATTGTGCATCTATTATCATAATTGTCCATCAGTTTACTTTGGATAATGTGCTAACAGTTTTTTTGCTTTTGTTTTGTTGTGTTTACATCGTCACCATCAGCCTTCAGAAATCATTCTGATATAATTTTTTTTTAAATCAATGTTGTAAACAGTTGTGCTGCTTAATTTTTTTTAACCTTTGATAGTTTTTTAGGATTCTTTGAATGCACTTTTATATATATATATATAAGCACTATATAAGCAATATTATATATATATATGTTTTTTTTTTTTTTTTTTTGAAAGGATGTGTTAAGTGATATGAATGACTTAAAGTCTTTATGTTCTTAGAAAAGATTTCTATTTTGAATAAATGCTGTTCTTTTTAACTTTTTATTCATCAGTGAATCATTCTTACTGTAGTTCAGGCTGCCTCACAGCACCTTGATGGGGCATTAGCACATTGGGGGAGTGTCTTTAGTCTCCCCAGGTGTAAATCACATTAATATTCATGGGCATTAACACTCCCACGCATACAGCACTGCTGACCCAAAAACTGATGTAAGAAATTCAAATCGTTATATTGATCTTTCTGAAAGTGTGGTCAGAATGATTTTCACTTCATTTTGAAGTAAAAATTCTAGCCTACAAGAATAGTAACTCAAAAGTATTGTGGACAACTATTCAGTATGTGTTAAATGGCCTTATTGCGGTGACATTTTTTTTTCCAAAACGTACTAACCACGCATATTATTTTTTTTCTATAAAATGCAAACATGTACATCCATTTTGCTCACATATTATTGTAGCAGAGTTTGTGCTGAATACAGCAAATTTATATGTTGGCAAATGGTATGTTTTAAGTAGCTGAAATAAGCACAAATGTCAGGGCATATCAAAACACAGAAAGAGCCTCAAAACAGCTCAGACCTCTTAGGGTTAATAGCCTAATGCTAGAAGAGCGATTTAAGTGTGAATTGCGACTTCTCTTTATTTTAAGTCAGACTCAGACTCAGAGAGCCTGTGGGGGGTTTGGAGGGACAGACAATTCGCCTTATTCACCTACGTCACCAGCTTAAACCAAAACGAGGCTGTGGGGTACGGAAGTAACGTTGGCCCTCTGTAGGCTACAGTCATAACGTTATCTTAACGCCCGTAACAGGCCTCTATGGAACAACGTCCCACTAACCCATCATTTCACCAAGAAATGGAAGTTTTATCAGAAAACGAATCAAAAAGAAATCACTGGAAACGACTGAAAAGCGACCGTTTGCTGGCATTTTTGTTGTTTACTTGAATATCACACACACACACACACACACACACACACTCACTCACTCACTCACTCACACACCCAAGCATAGATGTTTTACTTCAGCCAGGTTTACAATAAAAAGTGACATTGATCATGAATTAATTTATGTCAAAATTACACAGTCACAGATAAATTACCGTTAGGTTTCACAAAAGAAAGAGGACACACTTCTTCAGTCGCGTCTGTTTCTGTTTATTTGGTAGTTAACGTTACAAGACATGCATCACATTTAGAAAGAATGATAATTTCTACAAATATATGCCACCAAAAATAAAACCTGTTGAGCTTTAGCAGCACTCTCTCGACTCCCAGTAACTTAGGCTAACGTTACAGATATTTCCAGTCAGAGAAACAGGAAGCTCCCGAAAAAAAAAAGTTGCTTTATTTTATGATGATACTCCGCTATAAAGAGACGAGACGTAGGCTACTGACAGATAAAGTAAAAACATGATTGTGATAGCCTTTATTATTAGTCTGATTTCTTCAATCGTTCACCATGTTTTTTTTACTCTGCGTAATCTTCAAGCGTTTACTATGTTTACTATGGTAATGGTTAGCGTGCATAGTCTTTTGCATCGCGTATAGCTGCTAACGTTATAAATATTTCTAACGTTACCTTATACGGTGATCAGAATCCACATCGGATCACAAACGGCATTCAAACATGAAAGTGAGTTGATTATTTCGCCTGTTCGTAACCCTCTAGCCCGAGCTTGCTTCGTAACGTTAAGCAAGTTGTAGCTCTTTAGACTAGCCTGATCAGCTAATGTCCTGCCGTGACTAGCCGTGTCTTTTCACCAAAACAGCCCGGGGAATCTCGCAGTCGTTATTTGCCCATTTTTCAACATACTCCACTGTTATTTCCGGAAGAGATGAGAGGTTTGTTGTCCACACAGGTACACAGATATCTATGACACAGATGCCCGCCGCCACGCTCTGTCACTGCACTTCCGGTAGAGTGTACCCCCCAGCCTCGTTTTGGTTTTCAAGATGGAGGCGCGGTGAATAAGGGGAATAGGTGTTAATGTTCCTCATTCAGATGGAGAGTGTCGGATAGCCAGCCCGATGGCAAAGGCAAAATTATTTTAAGGATAGGCATCTCTCGATGTGTATTTGATTAAATTATAAATATTGTAGTTTATTTATTGTAGCCTATTTAAAGTGTTTTCACACACAAATTTAAATTGAAGTGTTCAATCCAGTTGTTTCAACTGGTTCTGTAGAGTTTAAGAATGTTTGAGCAAGGGAGACTAAATAAACTTGCTGAGATCCAGCGCGAGAGAGGCAAAACTCATGTTTTTAATTTATGTTGCTGTGGACCATTTTCGATTTGTACCGTTTCGTTTAATTTAGCTGCAATTTCTTTGGCAAAACAAATTTAAAATGTAGCAAGAATAAGATTCTGTGTTTCTTTTTTGCATGGAAATAAAGTCTAAATGCAAGTTAGGTTGCCACCTGTCCCGGTTTTACCGGGATTGTCCTTCTTTTTAATAACCTGTCCCGGGAAATTTAAGCACTCTCCCGGGACACTGAATGTCCCGGTTTTCGAAAGGCCACGTGATTACCTGTAGACTGTATAGACTGTAGGTTCAAACTGTGTAGCGCGCGGCCGCTTGCACGGCAGAGAGAGGGAGAGACAGAACACCGGCTAGATCCCCCCTAACTACAGATGGTAGTCGCCGCTCAAAGTGTGGGGCGCGCCCCTCTATGGGTAGGAAATAGAGAAGTGACAGGTTGGGCGCGCCAACGGGAGGAACTTTTCCTTTTTATGCCTTTATATCTTTATTCGTTCATGGCGAGTCTACATCGCATCTTCATCTTTGCAGCGACGCAGAAAACACCAGTTTATTAATAAACAATTAAATGTCTCCTTGCTATTTTTTACACATTCACTTTTGCCAGCTCGTGCGCTTGAGTGCAGCTTTATAACACTCACTCATTACCCTGTATAGCCTATTTAAGTTATTAAATCAATATAAAGGGGTGATTTGTCCACTGATGGTTTAAATAAACAACTAGGCTACTAGTTGACTAGAAAAAAACTAGTCGGAGACAGCCTGAGCGCACGACCCTGAGCGGAATGAGCGAGCCGAGGAATATCCAGAAATGCTCACATGCTCTGATCGGAACAAAGGAATTTTGACATAATTAATCATTAGTTTATATCTCATGCACTGCCCATAATTTTAATCCCATATCAAACACATTAGCCTATGTTATGTCTATTTTCATTTTTTCATTTTTTTGTCTTGCCAAATGGATTTCTCTTCTTTTCTTTTTTTAACATTTTGACACAGCAGCACTTTTATTTTCTCTATTTTTGTTTTTGTTTGTTTAGTTTGTATTTAGATACTAGCCTACTTGTTACTTCAATAAATTGGAACATTTTAAGCTTGTTGCGTATTTCATTAGCATTGCGTTGGGGCGATGGGGGCAGTGGGGCTTGAAAATTATGAGTCTATCCATCGGGTGCAGAAAAAAGATTGCATGTGTGTGCTAGTGCGCGTGTGTTTATGAAGCGAATGTAAGAAGCCCCCCCTATAACAACCCCCCAGCTCTACTGTAGCAATGTTGTAATATGCCATTGATTATTAAACAAAACGCTTGACTTTAAATAAATAAACAGTTAATAAACTCGCAAACAAACAGTCACCTTTTTAAGCATCAAGAACGGTTAAAGATTAATGCTGTCGGCCAACATGGTGTTATATTGAGATTCGATCTCGGGTATCTTGGATCTCCGTGTCGTTGCGTTAACCACAGAGCCACCGCCTGAACGCTGTTACGTCAACGTCTTATACTCTTGCAAAGCCTTGATGTAGCCTAATATGTTTCTATTGCAATGTTTTATATGGAAATGTTTTCATTTTCAATTTAATTTAAGTAGTGTGATGAATTATTTTAACTACATTTCACTTAAATTCATCTGCTACCAGCTTTCAATCGCTCTGAATGAGCCGCGGCGCAGCGGCAGATTACGCAATAGAGAGAATAAACGGACACTTTTCAAAGTCTGTGATTTGTAGCGCCTCTTAGCGGTTAAAGGTAGCAAATACACCCTGAATTTCACCGCCGCGACAAAGCGGCGGCGGTGAAAGTATTATTCTGGTTGGTAACCTACTGTATGTGATGCATTGCCGCAATTGATCTGACTGGCGCGTGAGAGAGACGAGGGTGCATGCATGCATGCGTGTGTGTGTGTCTGTCTGTGTGTGTGTGTGTGTGTGTGAGTGAAGGGGTTCACACACAGAACGTAAATTTAACTATTTACGCGAGTAGATTAACGTTACATACAAGTGAATAGACGCATCATTCGCGCCAGGCGTCGCGAATGCCGCGAACGTCTTCCGTGCACGTTGAACATTTTTAACTCGAGCGAATGTTTAAGCGTCTAACTAGACCGATAGACGCGTCTTTGACGCTCTATTCGCGTTCGGTGTGAACACACCATTACTTTACGTTGTTTCAGCGACGCTTGGTGAAACAGCATGGAGTGGATGCGGTTCAGATGCTGATTCATTGCAGTAGCGGTAGCCTGTTGTGGTATGCCAGGTCTACTTTGCAGTAGACACATTGCACCTTGTTCTCTTCCTTTTTAAGTATGTAATGAATCCCAAACTTTAGACATTCTCTGCCGTTTTTATGGACATCTTCACTCTCCGCCATCGCGCCAAATAAATTCAAAATGTATCACGCGCTATAGTAGGCTATAGATCCGCGTATAGTGCGCGTCATAGGAATTTAACGAGGCTTCGAGGCAGAGTTTTTGCCTCGAGGAATTTTTGTAATCGAGTAACTCGAGGAATCGTTTCAGCCCTAATATGGATGCTCCACCTTTTCCACAGCTTGCCATAGATGACTATCGTCTTGCCCTGACAGACTGGGCACATGAGCTAACCGAGGAACAACACTTCCACCTGAAAAGTTTGAATGTCACATTTGAAATGGCAAGAAAGATTGAGGTGGCAACCAGAGAGCAGGCTGGAAATTCAGAGTGGCATCATCTGCGCAGGCCTTGAATAACCTCCTCTCACTTCAGATAGTCGTGCTTTGTCAGGGGAGATGGCTCAGCACAGTCTCTGGCTGAACGCATCCTCAAAGGAATGAGGCAGACAGCCAAAATGAAAAGAGGTGCACACACACATAACTGTCAATTTCTAAGTAAACTGTTACCCGACCTTGCAATGATATTCATTTGCTAATTACAATACTTTGCATTATGATCACTTTATTGCGACGATTCAGCTCAAATTTAGAAACATCTTGTACTCAAACAGTTGCAGATATGGAGTTTACTTAAGCACAAGAATTCTGCAAAATAAGGAACATTAACTACATGCCCTGTGGCCTAATTGTTCACCATGACGCCCCATGGCTTGGTACCTCACCAGATGGCCTAGTATTTGACCCTCTTGCGCAGCCAACTTTTGGCTTAGTTGAGATCAAGTGCCCCAACGTTACCAGCTTGGTTGACTGCAAGTATCTAAACATGCAAGAAGGAACACTGCTGTTAAAAGAAAGCCACATATACTACTGGCATGTGCAGGGGCAACTTATGCTGACAGGAATGGCATGGTGTGACTTTGTCATTTGTGCCCAAGATGATGCTAGTCCAACGTATAGTTGTTGACCCAGAGGTCACAAAGGTAATTAGAAAGAAGGCAGACAGTTATTATTTCAATATTTATATGCCCAAGTACCTGACTTTTAACAGACGTTTGGTACTGGGCACAACATTTATTTGACAGGAATAAAAACATTTTCTGCAAACATTTGTCAATTGTGCTTCATGTACAAATGTATTTACAATAGGTACAATGGTTTGGTTTACAATAGGCACCTCAGTGGGTTTCAATCCTGGCCCTGGGGAATCACATCTCTACACAGTTTGTATGTGTCCCTCACTTAACACACCTGATTCAGATCATCAGCTCTGTAGGAAAGAGCTCTATGAACTGAACTGGGTGTGTCAGATAAAGAATACATTTAAAATGTGCAGAGCTGTGGGTCCCCATGACCAGGATTGAAAACCACTGCTTTAGATCATCTTTTTGGCCCAAGCCTTGACCAGTGGCTTGTTCTGGTAATTCGATAGAAGGCTGGCTACTGTAAAAAGCTGGTTGATACTACCAGCTATAGTCAGAGGGATGATGGAATCAAACAATTTATTCTCTTTGATGCACCTAATCACTCTCTCCACATGTATTCTCAGCCGCGCACTGTCCCGAGTAGCTAAAACCTCTTTGTGAGACAGCTGAGAGTTCTTTCCCAGAAAAGGTGGTCTGTGTACTTTACCCGGTACTAAATCATCAACTGTAAAGCCTTTGTCAACCATTACAGCCATGTCTTTATCTAGTAAAGGGATGATTCCAGACTGCTTTAACAGTTTTTTATCACTAACAGAACCCGAGTACAGTGCTGACACAAAGGTGACAGCACCATGTGGGAACACACCAATCATTCCCTTTACTGTGGTGTGAGATTTGTACTGGGAGTTCATCTCACTCTGCAAAAGCAGTGAGAAAGGCGTTTGACATTTTAGTTCAGTGCAGTCAACTATCACCTGTGCGTCAGAGTACCTTTCGAACACACTAGGCATCATGGCACGGACTGCATCAGGGGACATCCAAATGCCCACAGCACCCAAAACTGTGTACAGAAAATTAGCCCAGGTTCTAATTGTTCTACTAACAGTTGACTGATGAACGTTGAAGCGGTCCGGCTAGATCCTTCTCCTTCAGACCCAGAGACAGATAGACCAAAAAGAGAAACAACTCATCAACCAGCGGTAAGGCCTGTTCACACCGGGACGAATTTAACATGCGATATTCGCAGACGTTTAACGTCTCGTGACTAAACAAAGGGCGCCAATGTGAGTGTGCACACCGACGTGAAAAACGCCACGCGTAAAAGCGTCATTTTTTTAAAAACGCCTCGGGTTCGGTTTTTTTGAAGCATCTACACTGCCAGGAAGAAATAAGACAAGATGAATGTAGAGCTGCTGGTCTCGTTGGTGTCGGAACTTAAAGAACTATATGACAAACGTGACCGCGACTACAAAAATCTTGATAAAAGAGAATTGTTATGGAGTGGTATTGCAGAGCAAATGGGCCTTGATGGTGAGTTTCATTTCACTTAATTGTCTTTCATGTACATAGGCTTGTAACTTTTTCCTACAAACGTTTGACAATCGCCATCGTTTGTGTACTGTAGTGGAGGAGGTAAAACAGAAATGGAAAAGCCTGCGAGATACATATACAAGAAAAAAGTGCGAAGATGATTGCTGAAGTGGACAGGCTGCTAAAAACAAGAAGCCGTGGAAATTTATGAAGGTCATGGACATCAACTGAATTTTGAAGGTATTATCATTAGAACATTACAATACATAGCTGTTTGAGCTATACTATAATGCATTGACATTAAACATTGATTAACATGATTCATTGCATTGTTCACCATGCCATCACAACTCTAGTTCAATATATTAGTTTGTGTTCTGTGTATAGGTAACCTCTGCTAAAATTTTGTTGCCAGACATATGGTACATTAAAAGTAGTATGAATCTAAACTAAATTCGTTTTCCCTAAACAGGGAAACTGAGAAAGAGGAGCGAAGAGAGAAACGAAGAGAGCAACAAAATGATGATAATTACTTGTTTGCCCTTGGCATTGATACCAGCACTAAGGAGATTGTCCCCAGCCGTAGAGTCAAATTAAAAATACATCAGCTGTTGCATGATGCTGAGTTTGGCCAGGCCTCTTCTGCTTTTTTTCCTCAGCAGTCGCCGGTGTCCTACCATCAGGTCACCCTGCAGACCCCAACAAACTATGGCTACTCTACAACTTCTTGGCTACCCTAATAGACTAGTTGCACGTGGCCGCCATTTTGGATTTCTGATCAGCGAGTGTACAGTTGGACACTTCCGGTTTCGCTTTACGCCGGTGCAGGGAGCCGGTGAAAGCCGAAAATTATCTCTTATAGTTGTTTATAGAATCAACTATATCATTTAAAATACTACTAAGATATATATTACTATCACACGAGCAAATGGCAATTAAATGCATGGATGCAGTCAGATTAATGAATGAAATACAACTGTTCACGAACAGAAAATTGTATGGTCTCATGCTGCATACACAATGAGCATTATGCCTTCTGTATAGAGTTACAACTACGATTTTATTTGATTATATATCAGCAGACCTGATTTTGAGGGACACGAGGAAGAGAACTTGCTATTATTATAGGCTACTATAGGTGAATATTTATTTAGTCTTTTTGCAGTGATGCTTGCTAATAGGCTTTATAAAAATGTTAATGACGGCGCTGACCGGCGCTGTGAATATCATCACTAATAATATAAAACTAATTTTAACAGCACGGGTCTATTCAATCTAAAAAATTAAGTGAAAATAATAATCAAATCGCTAAAAAGCTAATTTCCAAATAAGCACATAAATTCCATTAGGAAAGACTAAGATTAAATGCGTTCTTACCGGATTCAGTGCATCTTGAATTTATATTTTTTGTCTGATCTGGCAGCTTCGAGTAGGGCTTCTCATTCATTATGTGTCTGTACATCTCCCTTTTTAAGGTCACCTGTAACTGGTTTTTAGGTCTATATTTTTTCTCCCATTCCTTATACGAACAAGACGCTTTTCTTCTCGGGAGCTCCGGATAGATCCATTTTTCTGTTGCAGTTTCTTTTTTCTCAGTTTTCCCGCTCTGACTAGAACCAATATTTGTTTTATTATTAACATTTTTTTTATTGTAGAATTGTAATTTAAAGGACGATGAAATAAAATGATGCAGACAAAATTAAAATGCGGGACACTGCTCATCAGAGCCGTCGCCAGAACATATAGAATGGGGGGGCATTTCATTTTCATGGGGGGGCACACTTTTTATGATCTACAAATTTAGTCTAATATATCTGAAATAGACCAAATTCTGTATTTAAACAACACCAAAACACAAAATATTAAGTTTCTGAATCTGATCATAGGCGGAGGGTGAACCAACACCATAAGGATATGCGCTTCCCCTTTAAAAACATTTACTAGTTATATGCAGGATTTGGCATGGCAGAAAGCTTGCAAAGGGCGCCTATTTTATTATCTTTAAAAAGCGGTTATACAACTTCATCGCGATCTCACAAAGTTCCTAGGCTATCAGTAAAGCTGATACACAATAATGCCTTATTTACATAGCCTAACTGCTTATTATAACGAGAGGATATGCACGCGCGTAGAACTAATCCACTCCGCTCAAAACACCGGAGTTTAGCCAATATTCTTTTATTACGGAGAAAACTGATCCTAGACCAGCATTTATGGACAGCTTCTCTAAAAGCAATCAGAAGTAGCCTATATGGAAGCTTGTTTTCGCCACGGAATAAAAAAAATTAAAAGATAATTGCGACTTTTTATCTCACGATTCTCACATGGATTTCTCTCAATTCAGAGTTTTTCTCACAAATCTGACTTTATAACACGCAAATGTGACTGTATATCACTCAACTCTGACTTTATAACTTGCCATTTTGATTTTATATCACGCAGTTCTGAGAAAAATTACCTTTTTTTACGTGGAAACAGCTGTTTTTAGCAGGCAAATGAATCAGAAAATTCGACAAGCCCGCTTGGCCAGGGGAAGCCTTGCGCAGAGCCACACGCTCCGATTAATTTTCATATTTCTGAAGACAATGCGTTATTTAAAGTCACAGAGATTAGTGCACCTGTGTGCTAAATGCTGCTGACGACATTTCGTTATGGAATACGTGGATACGTTTTTTTTTGCTCTCAATAGTAAGTTTGCTCAATGACCATATGATTAGGGGGGCACGTTGTGTCATCTGGGGGGGCACGGCCCCCTAATGCCCCCCCTTGGCGACGGGCCTGCTGCTCATGACTTGCGGGACGCGGGACAAAGCTTCAAAACGGGTAATGCATGAATGCTGACTTCTTTAACGTGATGAAACGGTTCATAACGACACACAACAGTGAAGTACTGAGGCTGTCACCATCTGAAAGGCAAGTCTCTTCCCTTGAATTTTAAAAACACTCATTGTGCATCAACAGCATCTGTCATCAGAAGGTGACAAAAACACCCGGTCCGTTGTCGGCATTGCTTTATTTGGTAACATAATTATTGCTAACTGTTTGTATTTTAGTCATTTAAATGCACAGGCCTATAAGTATTTCACCTGTGCATTTCTATGCTTTCTATTACTGCATTTATTTGTGCAAGTGAGATGAGAGCATCTTAAATCATAAATATTTCATAAATCATTATCTGTCTGTTTTTATAAGCAGCACATACAGTATTTAGCCCACTGTAAAATATACACAATTAGCTATATTAAATTGTTTGTTAACTAACGTTACAGTTAAAAATGTAAATTACTCACAATTATAAGCCTAGCCGACGATTTTTTTTCCGCCGTCGTTTTTAAAGATAATTGATGCAAAGAAAGCATGTATGTAACATATGTGTTGATAATATTGATCGAGCAACTGAAGTATGTGCAGAATTAAGAAAATAGTAGGCCTATTTATGGAGATTTAAACAAGACAGGGCAAACATGTGAATGTTCAGGCGGTATTGTATGCAAACAAATAAAATCGTAGTTGTAACTCTATCCCAGATAGCAAAATCTTACGGGCATTTTCTGGATTCTTCTGGCATTTGTTTGGTTTGTGTACGATGTTGGCAAATGGATGGCAACCCTGAAGAGTTCCGGAATCGGTGGGGGCGCAGCTGGAGGTGGTGGAGGGAGGGGCATTATTTTATGGCTCTCTTCTGGCAAATATGAAACATGCCAGATTCAACGTATTTTTCAGTTGCTGTTGCGTGGGAGTGATTGTGAAATTACTTAAACAAGTATTTCCTCTCCAGTTTTATCATAAGATATCAAAATATATATGTATATATCCTAATGGACAACCCAGCCGGCATATGACCGACCTTCAACGTTGAAATATGGTTGAAATAATGTCAGTTGTTGTTTCAACGTTGAAACAGCGTTGATATAACGTTTAATGCTAAATGGTTGAAAAATGTAAACAAAAACACTTCTAAATCAACGTTGAAATTTGTACAAGATCTGTAGGCTAGGTAGAAACAACGTAATGTTTTCAAAAACAACAGATCTGCCTTATAAAGTATTATTATGATCATTATTAACTTTTAATGATATTCTGATAATACAGCCTTTCAATGGATATGTTAAAATATAATTATTAACTCTCCAATAATTTCAACCTCAAGTGCAGCAGAAACTTTTTGCTTTACGTGATTTTGTGTGGATTTACAATACTGTGTGCTTGCCTAACACACATTATTATTTTTTTATTCATACACTGTCATGAAAACACCATTTGACCAATGAATTAAATAAATACAGACTGCAAATAAAACTAATACACAATAATTATTTTCTCTCATTCACTTGCATTGACGATTTTTCAACCTAGAGGTCCAGCCGGTTTAGCGGAAGGGGCGGGACTTACCAGCTCTATACACATTTCGCTACCACGCTGAAACTACTGTTATTGGTTGTTTCACCGTTTTACTTTGATCATGATTGGTTAATCTTTCTGTCTTCCAGGAAACTAGCCAATGACAATATGCGCACCTATTTTTGAAAATACGTCCGTTACTCTGTGAGTCGGTCGGTGTGTGAGGTGAGCAGCAGCTGATTATTACCCAGTCGGACACGGATTATTTTATAAATTGTTGTTAAATTCTTATTTTGAGCGAATGTGAGTTGTGATATGTCAATGAAGGACAAAAGCTGGAATGTGAACAGGGGGGGTCGGGTCGTAACGCGTAAAAATACTGGCGATATCACTTCAGGACAGGTAAGAACACATTTTTCATTCTTTAACAGTCTAACGTTAAACGCATAGGTTAAAAGTTATGTTCCTGTCTTTAATGTATGTACGTCGTTACCAACAGTTTCATTTTAGATAAATAAATATGTTAACAAATATCAATAAATGTGTATAAGGTATTACATTGAAATCTGTTGAATAGAGTATAAATTAAGTTTGTGGGTAACGTTAGATTAAATAATTCTATAAGCGGATAATCACCGTTAATGAAGATCTTCATTTTTTTTACTGTCTGTACCCAAGAGTTGTACAAACTGGTAGCTATCGGACATGGGCCTAATGCAGCCTGCAAATAAGTTACCTATGTGAGTGTTTTTGTACTGCTTTAGCGAAGCGGCGCGCGCTAGACATATTATTAGCACTTACGTTATTCATGTATAACTTTACCATCTGACACTGTGTTGTTGTTGGTGGTTTGTGTTAATGTTGTCAGCCAGTTTAAAACTCAAACGCATGAGAGGTAATTAGTCTCGGAATGAATAAAGTGATAAAACCGTAATTAATCGTTAGAAGTACATAACCTCTTCGAACACTGATAACTGACAATGAATATATTTGTTTACATTTTTTAGATCAAGCATTGGAATAAGATTTTGTCGGGGGGAGAACACCCAAATAGAGACAAATCCACCAATTACAGTAAGTTGTTTTTGTTTTGTTTTTTTGTCAATTTTACCCACTCTTTCGAAAACCTACACTGGGATTAATATAATGTATTAAGTATGATTCTCATCATCAAAGTAAGACATTTACTGATAGAAAGTCTGAGTAACTTTTTGTACTTTTGTCTTTCTTCCTCTGAAGTGGGGCAGTGAAAGGTCATGTCACCTTCATCAGTCCTTTATTTAATTCACTGAAAGACCCTCAGACATGTCATAACAGGATAAAGGCTGCAGGTAACATTATATTATGGCTTGATTTTGGTGTACCAATTGGCTTTTTTGTGTGCTTCCCTTTCTATGATACACATTTTTCTGATGGGATTGCCATGCTTTAGCCTAAGTGTACGGTTACATTTTAATCATACAATAACTAACAGTCTCAAAGATGACAGTACTCTGTTCATGTTGTGCGAATGTGTTATAATGGCAAACGTTTGTATTATTAAATACATTTTAAGATTTGTTTATGGAATGGTAAAAAAAAATCAGCTTTTTTTTAGGGCTTTTCAGTGAATCATTTATTGTTTCCCCTTCCAGACTCACCAAGGATCCAGATGATTACTGGCAATTTGGTGGAGGATTTTTCTTTAGCTGCTATCACTTCTGGTACGGATTCATTGACCTTTTGTGATATGATTTGATTTTACTCAATTTAATAAAAATGTACACTACTGTTCAAAAGTTTGGGCTCAATATGATTTTTATTTATTTATTTTTTAAAGAAATTAATACTTTTCTATGTTATAGCTAGCAAGGACTGAACAGTTTTTAAAATGTTCTGGTTTCAGCATTACTACGAGAGATCATTGCCAAGCAGGAGGTGATGTGTGATATGAAAAGAAATCTGCTGCGGATTGTTCAGGATCTCCATTCTACACCTACACCATATGGACACCACATGGACGGAAGTTTTCTGCCGTTGAGGGATGCTGAGGCTCTTTTGGCGCTGGACCGTGACATTAAGACAAAGCCAGAGAAGAGAAAGGACTTGGTAATAATTACTTTTATTATTAGTATTTGGACCAGATTTTTTTCTGAACTTTTTTCTTTGCATTTTTTTTCTCCGCAATGAACATTCATATTTTCAAAACTTTTATTTTTCCAGGTGCTGACACTGGGCCTTGCTGGGGGCGTGAACCTCAAGGATACTGTGTGGAGGGTCATGAAGATGCTTATTCAGAACGACTTGGCCTGCACAAAGTCAGGCACACACAACGTCAGGCACACACAAAGTCAGGCACACACAACGTCAGGCACACACCAACACTCAACGTCAGGTGCACACACACCAACACACAACGTCGTCAGGCGCACACACACCACCACACAAACGCCGTCAGGCGCGCACACACACCAACACACAACGTCGTCAGGCGCACACATACCAACACACAACGTCGTCAGGCGCGCACACACACCAACACACAACGTCGTCAGGCGCGCACACACACCAACACACAACGTCGTCAGGCGCACACATACATTCCACTTTGGCCCGTTTCTGGCCACACACTACCGGTCATAAGTTTGTGGTCTTTAATGGTTTACACAACTAAGTGTGATTTCTGAAACTAAGCTTTGTATGTTTTTACATTTTATTTGTATAAAAAAAAATTGTAAATATTTACCTATTTAGGTCATGTTAATTGAAAATAAACACTAATTTTCTGCAGTTATGGTTTCCTGGTTTGATTTCTCTTTGAATTGTATGGTTGCTATTGGGTGCAGATATTGAATATGGGCCAAATTAGTTATTTTAATATAATCTGGCAGAGTTGTGGCCTGTGCTCGGGAGACATCTGGCTTTTCAATGGCGATATTATGGCATGAATATGGCCCAATTAAGGGTTTTCTGGCTCTCGTCTGGTAAGGCATTGGCAATTTTCTGGCAGCTTTCTGGCGTGCTTTTGGCAAAACTGTCTGGGCCGGTTTCGGCCCTGCATTCCTGGCGGTATGATTGCCAAAACTAAGAACAGTGTTTGGGCCATAAAAGGCCCGGAACAATTTTGCTATCTGGGGTACAGAAGGCATAATTCTCATCGTGTATGCAGCATGAGACCAAGACAATCAATACACTCGCTGATCAGAAATCCAAAATGGCGGCCACGTGCACCTAGCCTATCCACCTGTTTCTCCAGCAACCAATGGGTGCTGACCTACTTCCGCTTTCCGGTATTGTGTTTTCTGTTCAGCGGCTAACCTCTACCTGCTTAGTTGCTAGCGTACCATGATAGAGAAGGCAACATTACTTTTATTAGAATAAGCTGTGTTAAATTATTGTTAATATGAGCTCAGGTTCAACTTGTGCCGTTGTTGGTTGCCATAACAATTCAAGAAAATTAACGATTTTATCGGAAACGTCTTGCTTCGAACATCAACAACTTCGACGAAATTGTCCGTGTCCATCGCCCTATGCTTTGCACTCCATGCCTAGGAATGAGGAACGCAAAACAGCGTGGCTTGCAGCTTTGAAACTAAAACACCCTCCAAAGAAAGTGTATGTTTGCTCTTACCATTTCTTTAAAAAAAAGCCAACCGAACTGCATCCTGATCCGGAGCTTTATCTGGGCTACAACCGACCACCTCCGAAGACGAGGAGAAAGCTAGTCCGGCTAACTGTGTCGGAAACGGCTAGCAGCAGCTATGAAGACATCGAAGACAGACCTCGTAAGTTAAACTGTAACTTTATAGTTATTCCATGTTCTATGCAGCAAGAGATATATATATATATATATATATATATATTAGGGGTGGAACGGTACACATAAGTCACGGTTCGGTTCATACCTCGGTTCAGACGTCACGGTTCGGTACGATTTCGGTACAATGGAGTGAAAAGCAAAACAAAAATGCAGAAGGCATTTTTATAAATGTCTTAAGCCTTGTATTTTTTAAATAAGTTTTATTAATAAAGGCATAGAACCAGTTTATTTGTAGTGCACTGACAGGAGTTTTATATAATTAGTTTATTAATTAAATTATTAAAAAGATGAAAAGACCTTGAGATATGTTTGGTAATTGTACCTGAATGAATTTAAAATTAATTTGCTCTTTCAGATCAATATATTTGTTTTCCTTCATTTTAGTTAACCCTAACTTTATTCTCATCTGAATTATAAATAATTTATTTCCGTATAAAATAATACTACCTTTAAAAACTTTTGTTAACATTTGTAGGTTACAGTTTGACAAGAGTTTAGAGTGTAACAAAAGCACAATGTTGTGTTTTATTGCAAGTGTACACAAAAATATAAGTAAACATTAAACACTTTGCAGTTTTAATGATGTCCTGTATGAAAAAATGACGGAGTATGTTTCCACTGTTTGATCGCGCACGAGAGATCTCTCTCGCACGCGCGCAAACACACACACACACACACACACACACACACACACACACACGCACGCACGCACGCACGCACGCACACACACACAGACACACACACACACACACACACACACACACACACACACACACACAGACTGTTCATCGCGCCTCTCTCTCGCACACGCGCGCGCAGACACACACAGTGGGCGCCTCTCTCTCTCTCGCTCTCTCTCTCTCTCTCTCTCTCGCGCGCGCGCGCCGTTTTTGTACCGTGTATTCTACGTGCAAATTCGTGCACCGAACCGTGACGCCCGTACCGTTTCGGTTCGATACGAATACATGTACCGTTCCACCAATAATATATCTATATATATATATATATTATATATATATATATATATATATATATATATATATATATATATATAATATATATATATATATATATATAAATACTGGTTATATAACGTTGGTCTGGAAACTGAAATTACGTAACGTAAGCCAAACCTTACTTTTAATTTAACGTTACTAGTATTTCCTTTTCGTGATATGGGAGAACCGGGACGGCTGAAACACTTTTCAGATAAACACCATTTTAATAAGAAAACGTTACAGACGTTAGGGTTACGCTTAAGTACTTCATACTGTACATGCTGATGTAACGTTAGTTTGACATATCAGTGTTGTATGAGCTCAGAAAAATTTGCGGTTTCATTCGTCACTTGTTTCACTTATTATCAGTTCATATACTTTCTTCTACTCCACTACATTATAGGCAAATATTATAGTCTACCTGTACACCACTACAATTATTTGAGAGCTAGTTACCTTTTCAGTTTTAGATATTTAATACAAAACATAAATTTACTGGTCAATTATGACATGTTGGACTACTGTGTAACTTTGACAATACTTTTGTTTTGGTCAGACTGCTCAGCGGGCCTGTCCTCAACTGCTTCAGACCAGATCAGCAACTCAAGTTCTGCAACTCCCATTCACCAACAGTTACACTCAGTCCATACACAGTGGGAGGACCCTGCTCGACAAGATCATGATTACTGCAAGGCAGCCAGCAGAAAAGATGTGCAGGATAAGATGACTCAGTGTGATGACATTGCCTACTTTTTGCTTCAAAGTAACGCGGATGCTTTGCTCTACACTGGTCTAGGTCTAGAAACATTTGATGTTCTTGTATCAACACTGGAAGGACATGCTAGTAATTCATTTACAATGCCTGTTCGAGATCAAGTTCTTGTGGCAAAGCGAGCGTTAGCTATTGGGTGGAGAACACTGATTGGACACGTGCTCAACTGACTTAATTTGAGTTCACTTTCCGACTACGCCACCTTGGGAATTTCACCCAAGGAAGTAAACGCACCCTCTCGAGGCATGCACAGGTTCGAATCACCATTAGAGCCAGAGACATAGGTAATCGTACAAAAGTATTTTATTAACAATTATAAAATAGGCATCAACAAGCACCCACGCTCATCTCATTAAAAGATTCAATTCTCACTGGCAAGAGAACTGGGGGGCTTACCAACAGGGGCAGTCTCTTATAGAGTAATCACCATTTAAAGGATGCAAACCACTCAAAATCACAGTGCACTCACACACTAGGACACACACACACCGACTCATGCCAGTGAAGAGCACGACACACAGTGAAGGAGGCCACCACCCAGAGAAAGTCACTCGTCTGCCCTGGTGCCCAGATCTGCCGACAAGAGAGAGAGAGATTTTAAAATGGAACAAAGATATGCATAAATTCAAATAATAAAAAAAACGCTATAAACAAATAAATCCAGCAGTAGGGTTCAATCATAATATTAATGTAGACTCCATAATCACAGTAAATAAATTAAAACAAATACCCAAAACAATACCAACTGGTTGAAAACTGATTAAAGAAACAAACCAGAAAACAAAACAGAGACTATAAAACATTGAGGTGCACTTCTGCGACCAGAGCTCAGAAAGCACAGCAGATCCAAGAAATTTCAAATGAACATGGAACGCTCATTGGAAGCACATCAACGTTAGTCTCATGCTAGACACGGAACAATTCCGTCCTGGAAACAGAACAGCAACCCCGAGATAAGCCATAGAGCGTCGGAGAATGCAGCACTTGGTCAGAACGCCGTCATCACGCGCCTAAAACAAAACAAAATGTTACACTCCCATTCACTCTCCCTTGAGTCCAGGTTTGAGCGCATATACTCACGGTAAAACATGCTGCACCGGGGTTTTATATCCGAATTCATGTAGCTAGCCAGATATCCCCGCTACACTCAGTGGAGACTGTGAATGGACTTTAGACTATACAATCACACGGATTAGTACACGCTCAGTTGAAGCAACCAATAGAAAACTCGAATATACAGGCTTTCCTTACCATCTCGATGTCCACTTTCGATTTCAAGTCAGTGGCTCAGAAGCTTCGGCAGCCTTTATTACTAGCCTTACATGTTGACATTCAACACAGGCAGCGGCCGCGCATCGATGACGTCACAGGCCCCCGAAAGTGACACATACCTACAACTGGCACCTCGTGTTCTTATACATTCAAGGTCGCAGCCTATTGGCCGAACCTTAAATGAACAAAATAGGAGGGGGTAATAGTCCGTCCTGCCACATTCTCATGACACTTATGAAATTAAAAACAAACCGTGTAATAGGTGATCTAAGCAGACAGTTTCATGCTTCACTGAGCATGGCTAGCAAGATAATCTCATATTGGATTGACAAACTGGAGGAAGTTTTCCGACCTCTAATTCCATGGCTTCCAAGAGAAACTATTCAGGCAACCATGCCTGCAGCCTTCAAGAGGAATTTTCCCAGTACAAAAATGTATTTTAGACTGCAGTGAGACACATAACACTGTGAAATACCTGGTAGCTGTTGCCCCATGTGGACTAATTATGTTTATTTCTGCTGCGTATGGAGGACGATGTAGTGACAAATTTATCACTATGGACTCAGGGATATTGGGCTACTTAATGCCTGGAGATGAGGTCATGGCAGATAGAGGCTTTACGATACAAGACTTGCTGTTTGAGAGAAAGGTGAAGTTGGTAATGCCTTCTTTCACAAAAAAGCGTGGACAGCTAACAGAGGAACAGGTGACGAGTACTAGACGAATTGCACATGTGAGAATTCATGTGGAAAGAGCAATTCGGCGTTTGAAAGTTTACAAAATTCTGTCCCAGGTTGTTCCGATTACTATGGCTCCTAAAATTGACAAGATTCTAAGAGTGTGTGCTGCTCTTGTTAATCTGAGGGAGGATCTTATTCGAAATTAGGAATGCAGCCATCGATTATTTTAGTTAGAGGATTCTACCAATTATCAGATTACTCGATGGAATAGGAAACACTTTTGTTTAATTGAAGAGCTAGTTTAATTTTCAGAAAATTAGCAACATTTTTATTGCCTACATTGCTTACAATATAAAAACTAAACATTTTAAGTGCCATATTGAATTGTTTTTAAAGAAAACATTTTCTGAAATGCAATAACAACCTTAAACTAATGCATACATTAAACATACATAAACATTACCTTAATTTGTGCAACTTAACTTTCAGAAGTACTAGTGTCAACCTGAGACAGATCTGTATATAGGCCTAACGAAGCTTAATAATTTAATGTGATCCATGTATATACAATATTATATATATATATTATATATATATATATATATAATATATATATATATATATATATTATATATATATATTATATATATATATAAAACTTGTGTATGTGAACATTTGTTGTGTTGTACAGCATGTGAATATGTATGTATTTTTCAACATAATACAAACTGGTATTATACTATATATATATTAAACTACTTACATTAAATGTTATCAAATTTTCAACTATGATGTGTGAATGTTTTTCTTTTTATAGGAACATATATGGTTGGAATCACATTGCATATCTTTTCATAAAAAAATAAAGACTGGCAGCATGTTTTTGCTTAACACTGAAAGAATGTTTACACAGTCTAAAGGTATCTCAATTTTAACTCCGATTCTCTTAATGTATGGCACACATTTATGGTCATACCACTTGTGCAGATGTTCACTGAACCTTGTCCATTACCTCAATGTATCTTTTATTTAGCTTAAATCGTCCTGCAGCATATTCATCTACAAGCCGAGGTAGCATACGTGAGAAATAAAAACCTCTCAATCGCTTGACTTGCTCCCTCACAAATGCCTCATCATACTGCACTGAAAGGGAAACATGCTCTTCGGGTGTCCAGATCAAAAGTGTAGCAGATTTTAGACCGGTGCAAAACATTGTAAGTTGTATTTGCATGTAATACCCCCTACTGCCCGTTTTCTGCAATTGCAGTTCTCCATCTACTAGTTTGACATCACTGCATTTCTGAGTAAGCTGTACAGTAAGTGAGGGCTGGGTTGGCACTGGACATTTTACTTCCAGTAGCACACATGAGTCAATGACCCCATCAGGACTGGCAGAGAGCCATGGTTCTTGGACACTTACAACAGTGCCCCTATGAGTAATGCTCATGCCCTGTTCTTTTAACTCTTGGCAAGCTCTACATTCATTTGCCTTCCCATAGTTAGTCGCATAGTTACCACGAAATGAGGGGTATATGTGCTCACATAGAAATTTGTCACTGCTTGTGGTTGCATGGACGGGAACCTTTTTTGCAGAACTTGCTGTAAGTCTGATTTTTCTACAATTGTGCCACAAATCAGAGGCACTTTGCTCTCTGGTTTCTAATTCTAATTCAGCTGCTTGGGCATCACTAACTTCAACGTATGCCTGGTAGAATGCCTTGCATGAGTTACAACTAAGCTCATTATTGTGTATCTGATGTGGCTGAAGAATCTTGTCATCAACACTGTAACTTGAGCTAGGTTGTTCTGCTGATGGTGAGGCATTATAACACTTCCCAAATAAAGTGTTCTTCAGGACAAAAAGTGGTTGGAGGGGGGCTTTGTCAACACTGTCCCTGAAGTCTTTGTGTGACACATGATGTGGTGTATTTGGGAGTGGTTGACTGGCTACAGCCCTACAGTTAACACTGTATTCCTGTTCTGCCTTGTGGTGCCTGAAGTTAATCTGACTCAGACGTTTAGGCTCAAGGTTCTTTGATGTCCCTGCATTCCACCTGCGCTGCTCATCTGTACACGCAAGCCCTGTCTTTCCACCAATCACTGCATTTTGCACCTGCAATGATGGCATCAATACTGTCTTGGTTATTATTAATAGTAATGTTAATAGCAGTGGTGGGCCGTCAGGGCCAGCAAGGCCTTCTCTGCTGGCCTAAACACTTACCAGAATCACTGACTTGCACTTTAATATATTTTTTCCATGAATGAGTATTAAATTATTCTCAATAGTTCGTTCTCGTAATGTCATAGCTTTTCTCTTGGTTACGCTGCTTCAGTAGTGTGTTTTTATGTTAGAGCTTTTATCCAATCATATTTCAGCCATCATGCGTTGCCGGGTCAAATAAATCTGCCTGGAGGCCTTCAGAATCGACAGTGCGGGCGCCTGTAACTTAAAATGAATGGCAATGAAACTGTTGCTTTAACCAATCAGATAATCAGTCAGATTTAATCAGCCAATCAGATTTCGCTTGACTGCAGCGGGGCCAGAGCGGGGCCATCTAGCAGGCATTCAATAACGTCTGCATTTTCTCGTTCTTTGATTGGATGCTCAGAGCGCGTACTATTACTGGTAGTATCCGCATCTGTAGCAAACTGCGTAAACTAAAATGTATTCCTGTAGATTTAATAGTTTTTCAACCCACAAATTAATGTTTCTTTCCCTCCTCGACCCCCAGCAAGTTCAAACCTACCGGAAAAATCCCTTATTCAGCCTGAGTTTAACGTCACGGAACACTGCTCGATCTGTCCGGGTAAAAAACAGAACTGACTAATGTAAGTTATGCCACGAATGATTTTGAAGGCAAAAGTCCCGCTGATCTCATTGATTTCGTTCAAAACTCTGTGTGAGAGCATGGGGCAGCTGTACACATCGTCATGTTTTGCGGTGACTGTGTCCACTGCTTCTGTCGTGCAGACACTAAAGCGAAGTAGGCTAGCCTACAACTTATGCTAGAAATATGACGGGACAGACACATTGTTGGAAATGAAACGCAGTTAGAACCTGTACAACAGTAACTGAAGTCTTATTGAGGAAAGAAATAAGGATGGATTTTGTGTAAAAAAATAATCAGTAGTTTTGGTGAGTATGCTTTTTCCCCCGTGGTGAATATGATTTTCTTCCTAATTTTTATTTTAAATTTATGATCGAAACTCAATTTTTTTCAAACATTCATAATTTTGTAACGTCTGAATAGGGACTATTGTAACCCTTGAACGACAAGATAAGGGAGGCTCCGTTTCTGAATTTATAATCGGATTCGGGACGCAAGAACAACACAAAACGCACCAGCCCGAACTCACAACGCTCGTTTCTCTCTACCGGCCTTTCCCGAACTCACCGCAGAAAATAAAAGGTAATTAACAACGTCGATGTAGCTAACATCGGGCCATTGCTTCATGTCATCTAGCCACTCCGTCAGAAGGGATGGATGAGGGACTGTAACGGTGCTGTCGTCACGACTTGTTAAAACATCCATGGTGTGTATCCACCTCCGTTTTTTGTCCATTTGTGCTTCATCCATGGAGAAACACCGGCTTTTACAGCAAACAAGATAGCAAGCTACAAGCTATCGAACGTACACAAGCTTCGAACCGGAAAAGGACAACCGGCTTCCGGTTCAAACCCGCTATGAATCATGGGTAAATTCGCTAACCAGGAAAAAGGTGGATAGATGTTTATTTTATGCATTTTAATTCTGTATTTTTTTAGTGGGTTTCTTATATTCAAGGAATATAGTTGAAAATGGCTATTTCATAAATGTTAATTTGTACTATCGTTCGCTGGAACTATTGTTATTGTGACTTGTTTGGACTGCTGTTTTTTTTGCATATATATGCCATTTTATTTGTATTTTTGTTTACATTCAAGAAATAGTTGAATGTGTATGTGTACTACTGTTCACTTGCACTACAGTCATTGTGACTTAATTGCACTACCCTTTCTGACTCCCTTTTTTTTACCTGGTTTGTGATTGTTATTGCAACTTGTAGTTCATTAAAAAAAAAAAAAGTTTAATTTTTCCAAAATATATTGTGCATAAGTGACTTACTTGAAAATAATGTAACATATTTGGGGATTTGGCATATATTTGTACATAAGTATTCTTGACCTCTTATTGAAATAGCTATGTGAGTCACTGCATTAATAGGCAACCGTTATCAATCTACAGGAACATAACCATTTTGGGCACAGCATTGTGCAGGGAAATGAGAAGATTTTAAAGAAAATGCTTGTAAAAAATGTAATTAAAAATACACATTTTCAAAATCACAACTTAAATTTAGCTGTAAAATTGTAATCCTATGTTATTATTACATATGATAAGTGGAATTGCATTTACAAACACAGTACAAAAAAGTTTTCCTGATGTTCCAAAAAAGTTAATCAGGACAGCACTAAGAGAAAAGTTAAAGCTCCAGTCGGCAAGTCTGGCAGATTGAGTGGACTTAGGCAAAATTTTGAATGTTTACAACTCTCATGCCCCTCCCCCACTATCAACGGATACCCTCCCACCGACTCACCGAGTTCGTGCTCGTCAGTGCGTGTGCACCAGGTTTTCTGTGAACGCGCCCGTCTCATCAGCATCCATCAACACCATGGAGTATTTGCAGGTATGCTGCCTTGGCTAATCTACCGATAGATTGCAAGTGCTAACGTCATTTATACTCTAAATGAGCTTACTTTATCTGTTAGTGTTTTGAAAGCGAGATACATCCGCCAATCCGCGTGTGCATGTGATTGTAACGTGCTGCGAGGAGTGGCGTGTGCCTGATCTGTGATTGACAGTCAGACCCCCCCAACCGCGCTTATTGGACCCGATGAACCGGGAGCTGTGGATTTTTGCAAAACAAATAACATGCTTCAGGTGGAGTTAGAAACTCCGTTTTTTTTCTAAAACCACTTTTTTTATGTTGTTCTGTCGGATTATAGTGTCGAATTCACTGAATATGATCAAACAAATGTTGCCGACGGCAGCTTTAAATGATGAGCACGAGTAGGGGTGTAACGATATCCAAACCGAAAAAACGCGATACAGAACCCACGATTCGAATCGCGATACTCTCATGGCGTACCGAACATGCCCCGCCCATATGGAGCTATTTTTGTGTCTTTATTATATGCGAGAATATAAATGATCTGAGAGAAAAAAAAAAGTTTGAGAGGAAAAAGTTATCACACTGATAGCAAAAAAGCATTTCATGAGAGAAAAAAAAATATTTGAGAGAAAAAGTTTTCATATCAATAGCAAAAAATAATATTTGAGACTAAAAAAGTTTTGAGAGAAAGTATTTTCTCATAGAACATAAAAAAATATAAATTTGACATTTTTAAAATTATTTCTGAGAGAATAAAAATCTCTCTCAAAATACTTTGAAAAAAATCTTAAATATATATATTTTTGCTATCAATGTGAAAAAAAATGTATCTAAAAAAAAGTGTTTCTCTCAAACCGCTTTTCTTTGCTGTCGATGCAATTTTTGCTCTCCTGTCAGGATTTTGCTTTTGGTGTGAAAATTGTGTCATGGGCGGGGCCACGTTCTTTTTTTCCTATTGGAACGTTCCTATTGGCCAGTCGGGTGAGCATCGTCTTGTCTTGGGAGTCGAACTGAATGAATCATTATTACACCATTGTTCACATATTGTTCATGTCCCTTCACGTTTGGTTCACAGATAGATGCCTCCTCTGCCTAGTTGTTGAGCACGGACACTCCAATGTTTGGGTAAGTGGGTTGATGACACACACACAACTCGATGGGTAACTGGCTGAGCAAGTTCAGCATCACTGAAGATTAAACATTAAAAATAACTGTTAGCACTCATGCAACCTAGCATGATGGCTAATTAATAATTAGCTTTACTAGCGATTAGCAAGCTAATAATATAATACTCATTCATGAATATTAGTGCTATTTTTAATGTTTAATCTTCAGTGATGCTGAACTTGCTCAGCCAGCTAACATCCAGTTGTGTGTGTCATCATCTTACCCAAACATTGGAGTGTCCGTGCTCAACTTAGAGCTTTAGATCGGTCCCAAAAAATCAAGCCCGACCTTACCCGAGCCCGGCCCGACACATTAACTATAATTATGAGCCCGAGCCAGATTTAAACCGACCATTTTAATATGTGGGTCGTTATAACTGACGTCCTCAACTACTTTCTATGTACTTTCTCCTCCTCCTCTGTTCTGCACCTCCAAATACTTTCAAGTTAGCCTACGTGGTGTCGCCATCATCAGCATAAATGCTCCTGATAAATTATTTGTTATAAAGCATTAACACACAAACCACTGTTATAACATAAAATCAAGCAGCTACTGCGTGCATGGTTTGGCATGACTGAATGCGCGCAAAGTGCGTTAAGAGTTACCTTACAAATTCCTAAAGCTGACATCAGTTCATCGCGATCTCACACATCTCTGTTATCAATAAAGCTGCACAATGAATCTTTCATAATATATACCATTTGTTTGTTATAATTAGAGGATTTGCCAGCATACAGATTTCAGCTCTGAACAAAAAGTCAGTTTTGAGCAGCGAGGGGAGTATCTTAAGGCCATTGCGTTCAAGAAATCAATACATATATCTGTGATTGGCTACATCGCTGTGCTGCAAACAAGTTATAAAACGAAACTCTGGCCTGTAAATCATTTGTATTTTGTTTTAGTTGTTCTTGTTGCTTTTCTGCAACAGATGAATAAAAATGTATTCGTTTTTATATGTTTTATTCATAGATATTTCTAGTTTGCGGGAGTCCCACGAATCGTTTTATTCTCCCTGAAACCTAGAGTGAGTGCATTACAGCCCACTGAGCCCAGCCATCAGATCTAGTCCCGCGCCGCACTCTTTGCGTTGGGAGTGCACGTCTCTAGATCAAATGCCCGGCCCGAGGATAGTGGCCGTGTCCCAAATGGCACACTTTATATGCACTTAAAGACTTGTGGACTCCCAATGGCCGTCGTGTGCATGTGTCTGTTTAAGTCAGGTGTGCCCAACCCTGCTCCTGGCGATCGACTGTCCTGCACAGTTCATCTCCAACCCTAATCAAACACACTGAAGGTCTTCAATTAAGGTCTTAACAACCAATTAAGGTATTCAGGAGTACTTGAAAATTAAAGGCAGGTGTGTTTGATCAGGGTTAGAGATAAACTGTGCAGGACAGTCGATCGCCAGGAGCAGGGTTGGGCACACCTGGTTTAAGTCCACAAGACCGTAGGGTGTCCCGTTCGTAATTTTAGGTATCATAAGGTGCTCACGAGCTGTCGATATGCATCCACGACGCACGCTTTTGCCGAGCCGAACTGAAGCGAGCTCCACATCAGACTTTACCTGACAGTCACAGCGGCGTTACATCATGAAAGTGTGGACCGTGACTGTTTATTGTGCCATTTGGGAATGGGACAGGGCCAGTGACGGGAAATATCAACCCGACCTTGGGGCTCGGGCTCGGGCAGAAAATCTAGAGGCGGAGGACGGAGGCATCTATCTGGGTGAACCGAACAATGGTGTAATGATTCAGTTGACTCCCAACAAGTCAAGACGATGCTCACCCGACTGGCCAATAGGAACGTTCCAATAGGAAAAAAAGAACGTGGCCCCGCCCATGACACAATTTTCACAGCGAAAGCAAAATCCTGACACAAGAGCAAAAAATTGCATCGAGAGCAAAGAAAAGCGGTTTGAGAGAAACACTTTTTTTTATATAGAAAATGTTTTCAAAATGATAGCAAAAAATATATATATTTAAGATTTTTTTTTTAAGATTTAAGATTTAAGTATTTTGAGAGATTGTTTTTCTCAGAAATAATTTTTTTTTATGTTCTATGAGAAAATACTTTCTCTCAAAACTTTTTTTAGTCTCATATTATTTTTTGCTATTGATATGAAAACTTTTTCTCTCAAATATTTTTTTTTCTCTCATGAAATTCTTTTTTGCTATCAGTGTGATAACTTTTTCTCTCAAACTTTTTTTTCTTCTCTCAGATCATTTATATTCTCGCATATAATAAAGACACAAAAATAGCTCCATACGCCCAGCCCATTGGACCTCATGTCTTATGTGTACACAACGAATTCAATTTTGTAGCCCAAACACCATTAACACCAAATAGCAAGCTCTGAGTTTTGTTACTTTCGATAATAAGCGAGGTGTAATCTTTCAAATTCTATCTATTTGATCACGAAATTCAAACAATAAATGGCGTTTTGGCGCTCTTTAATGTGAAGTGACAGATCACTGTAGCCTACTAGCTCCATTTCAAGCGGCAGCGCGGAGCGCAAGTAAACGCCACCATCTCTTCCTCAGTTACAGAATTAACATGAACGAACACCTGAAGGTATGACAGGTACAGTATACTTACTGAAAAACATCATAACTCGTGTAATCGCTCAATCAGTGTTTCAGCAGCGGAAAGACGTCAATAAAACAGCCTTAGCCTGTCACTAGCATTATATTTACCTCAGCAGAAACGATTCAGTGTCCACAACTGGTTGGTTCTTAGAGAAATGAACTCTTGCACTAAATTAATGCACTATTTTAGCCTATATATTATATTTTACTTAACCTGTTAATGATATCTTGATTATTTAATGTATGTTTAAAATATCTTTCATGAAAATGACAGCAACTGTGTAAATTATTATATTTCAAAAACAAATAAGAGTAAAAACACAAGTTAATGCAAAAACTGCCTTATGTTCAGTTTAATGTTTTCATACAATGTGTTGTAACCTTTACTAAAAAATAAATAGCATCTGAGTTTAGGCTAAAAGTCTAGGTTCTGTTGTTAACCTTTAATGTTATAGTAATCCCTATATAGTTTACAGCATTAGCAGATTTTTTTTTTTAATCCTTGCGAAACGTGTAATTGTAATTTAATTAATTTAAAGACAAAGACACACATTTTTCATTAAACCACTGTTTAAAAAACAAACAAAAAAAGCAATTTTAGCTTTCTAAACCGAACCCAGATGACAAAACCATGGGAAAAAACCGAACCGTCAGTTTTCTGTATCGTTACACCCCTAATTACGAGTAATAATTTGTCATGCACACCACACACACGCTCATGCTCACACACACACAAGCTCATGCTCTCTGACACACACAGACGCTCATGCTCTCTCACACACAATTTATTTATTTATTTTTTCAGGAAAACAGTGTAGAGGCTTCATTTAACTGATAGAGCAACATTTGGCTGTGAATTGGACTCTGCTTCTATCTGCTCTGACAGTTTCAATAAATAAAATAAATAATTTGTGAAAATACATTGTTGTGAAGTTATTTTCCCTGCATGAATCCAGCAGAAGACAACTTGCAAAGTCCTGCATAATTGCATATATATCCTGCACAACAGTCCTGCAGGATATAATTCTTACACGTTTTCCTTCATATAAATTCCTGCAGGTATTCCTTCAGGAAAAGGAGCTGAAAATCCTGTAGAAAATCTGCATACAATATTCCTGCAGGTATTTTTGTAAGGGGAGGATTTTAACTGTGACAAGATGCTTGACAGGGCAGTTTACGGTGACAGGATGAACGCGACGGAGCTGTCCGTTGAAGATGACGTGATAGTATGTCCCAAAGCTTGCCTACTCTTTTGCTACAAACTCAAAAGTATATATTGTTTCTTCACAAAAAGAGTACATACTTT
The DNA here is from genome assembly GCA_036326025.1 of Chrosomus eos. NCBI lineage: Eukaryota > Metazoa > Chordata > Actinopteri > Cypriniformes > Leuciscidae > Chrosomus > Chrosomus eos. Next base: position 39,573,766 of record CM070823.1, on the reverse strand, counting down.
GAGGCCGTAGACCAACTAGGCGAATTGGGACGCAGCCCATGTCTCCTGGCAGTTTTTTCAAGATTTCTCCAAAATGATTAGTCCAAAATGTGTCAAACAAACTTTGGAACGTGTGGAAGGCATGTCCCCAGAGACAGGCGAGCCAATCAGGTTTATTTTTCCCCAGATTGATATCTTACGGGACTTTAAGGGGGCTTTTACACTGGGCTCGTTTGCTGCGGCCCGAGCGAGTTGTTCACGGCGCCCCCCGCAGCGTTGGTCTGCTTTCACCCTCGATTAATTGTATCGAACCCAGGTGCGTTTGCAGTCATCTTACGTCATCGCAAACGCACATGGAAAAGGCATGAAGAACACAATGCGACTGAGCATAGTTTTAATTTTTTTGTTATTTTGGTGCTATTATGCACAGCATAGTGAACGACAATTGTTCATTATGTTCATTGCATGGTGTAATTCAGCACATATCCAGGGGACTAGTGTTGTCAAAAAACTCGGTACTATACCAAGTCAGTACTAAAAAAATTAAACGGTTACTGTACCAGCTTTTCTTAAGTAAAGGTAGTACCGGGCAGGGATTAAAGTTCTCCGTCGCTACGACGGATTTCCGTTAATTGCACCGAGTCTATGACGGATTTCCGTCAATTGCAGGGTTCCCGTCTGTCCTTATGTCTTAGATTAACTTTTCATAATTTTAAGGCTGTAAATAGGCTTTCGTTACTCAAATAGTGTGATAAATGTCTTAATTTTAGTTTGAAATGAATACGTCTTAAATTAAGGAAACACGAGGTGTATTCACCCTGCTGAGGGTGTTGTGATAAAGCCTGGAGTGGAGCGAAAGCACGTTCCTCTCTCCACTCTAAGCGCTCTGTAATCACTTCGCTTATGGTCCACTCCGGGTTTTCAATTCCCGCTCACGGAAAAACTGCTCCGTGTTCACTCAATAGTGCATGTCAGGCTACAGCTCGTTTGCTGCGGTCCGAGCCCGAGCGTCGTGCATGATAGAAAACAGAACGCGGGTCAATATTGGCCGTTTCTCAATAGCCTACCAAGTACGCAAACTTCGGACTTGCGTCCTGGTAGTTCGGAGTTGCCAAGTTCGGCTCAGGAGAACGAACTCCCGAGGACGCGAGTCCGGTTATTCTGCTAATGGAACAGCGCGTTCTTGATCGCGTCACTCAGCTCGCTCTGGCTACTCCGGTTATCTCTTTATGTATATTTTAGGCAACACAATAAAACGAAATATGGTATAAAATACAACTCTGCCTCTTTTCATTTATAAATGAACATATTATCATAAACATATTAGGGACCGTTCGGTATTTATGGAAAGGGCCACCGGAGGAAAATAGGGGAGGGTCATGTCTTTTTTTTCTTTGTTGAGGGGAGGGTCATCCAACTTTTTTTAGTCTAGGGGGAGGGTCACCCAACTTTTGTATTCATGAAAACAGCAAAATTTCAAAGTGGCTTGTTTGGTGCATATTTTTTCCATGTAGCTCTCTCGCTCTCGACCCCCCATCGCTATCAGATGGGTCTGACCCAACAAAAATCCAGTTTGGCGCTGTTTGACAGCGCGCGCGCTTCAGTACGCGCTCAGAAAAAGTGCCAATGAAATGTTTACCCGGCAAAGCTTTAAAGCACGAGCAAATAATAAACTTTTGTCATTGCGAATAAGGTCAGTGTCCTGTGAGTGTAACTCTACCGCTGCATTAACATGTGATGTGAATGTCGAGTTTTACAGTATTGGGACTGAGGCGGCAAGACTGCAGCTGATATAATGTGTGCTGTAGCACGATAATATTCAATATTCAATTCATTAGAGTAGGAAGAGTAGGAATTAGTCAATTAATCAATTAGTCAACTACTCATTAAGCCTTTAGTTAATTGAATCAGGTGTGCCATTTTCAGGGTTAAAACAGAAACATGGCCTGTCAGGGGGTCCCTGCAGGAGAGGTTGAGAAACACTGATTTATAACAACACGAAATATAAAACACAACCCTGCTTTTTGTTTTCATTTTAAAAATATGAAATTATTGATCTGACATTTAACAAACAGACAGGGTTGTATCTTTTTATATCTTTTTATTGTATTGTGCATGTACAAGAGAATGCATAGTAAATATATATAAAGAATATTTTACATATTTTAGAATATATAAAATTACACAACCCTGTCTCTTTTTGTTAAATGTCAGTTTTAATGATCAATAATATCCCGTTCAAAAGTATAAGTAGCCTAATAGGTAGGCTATAATAAGCTATACAATGAGAAATAAAGCAAACAATTCAGTCAAACATAAGTCAGCTCTCTAATAGGCTACAAAGTTAAAGTTACATATATAAATATATAAAGTTATGAAACTTCACTTTGCTCTCAGCCAAAACGATTTGACAAACTATAGAACAAACTATATATTATATAGTTTAGCATTGTTTGGTCTTATAAGATAAATAAAAACATGCACTGAAAAGTTATGTAGATGTGTTTATTTGTCAAGATAAGTAATTGTTTTTCATAGATTAAAATAGCTTTTAAAATACGCAGACTGGCAATATTAAAGCGGTTTAAAACATCTCCCCTTAAAACGCTATTGGTCTCGACTATTTAAATAAAGTTACAGGAATATGACTTGGCCTGAAAAAAATTTCAGTCAGAAGAATTTTTTTCACTTTAATCCCTGACCGGGTTAATCCGGTTCTTGATGCGCAGTCCGAAAGGTGCCGAGTTGCGTAAAAACACTTGAGACATGGCGACCGGCGCTGCTAATGGGGTGGCTCTGAATCCACTTGTTGACACGAAAGGAGTAAAGAGCCACATATGGAAAATTTTTTAATTAGGCTAATGTCACGTTGCCATAAGGGGCCGTTCACATAGCGCGTTTTTCGTTATTTTAAATGTAGGCACGCAGCAAGCGAGCTCATAATAGAAGCGACGTGCAAGCTTGTTTTTCCAGGTGCGCCACTGTTTCATGGTTGCATAGCAGAGACACGCGAGAGCGAGCGCTTGTGTAAAGGAGGAGAAAGCGGTGCGAACTGCGCTCTCCATGATGAGGAAGTATCAGGAAATAATTAAATGATTTCTAGCCCTTGCATTAGAAATCAGCTACAGGGTTCTCAAGTTTTAAAGACAGGCAAGAGTGACATTTTTGGCAGTTTTGGATTAAATAAAAGTAGTCAATTTAATCCAAGTAGTAGTCAAAGTCAAATAAAACGTGTTTTATCTCCTGTACAGTTTAGTAACACTACAATAAGATACCATTCATTAACATTACTTAATGTGTTATCTAACATCAACACATTGAGTGAACAATATATTTTTACAACATGAATTAATGTAATGTTATTTAATACAAACACTTGATTGTTCATGTTTGTTCACTTCATTCATTGTGCATTAAATAATTTTAACAGATAAAACTTTTGATTTTAAAAAGGGGTGTAAATCGGGATGTAAATCTTCATGACGATTCGATACGATACCGATTTCTTAAGCCAACGATTCGTTTATTTTCGATACTTCAAAATCCCCCACGATACGAATCAATTCAATACTAGATATTTTTACATCATCTATTAAGTTTCAAATATATCAGCAAATTTTTTTATAATTTGCCTTTTATTGAGAATACAGAAACAGTATTCTATTCAGTGTGTATGTTGTGCACAAACCACTGCAAATAGAACAGCAAATGTAACAGTTACTGCATCGACAGTTACAATAAAGTGCAATCAGATAAAATGTAATAAGAACAAAATAATTAAGTCTAATGCTTATAGTGCAGGTCTACTATGGCCAATTAGCCTATTCACTGTTAAAACAAACAATCAAAGACTGACCTCTACAGCCTACAGTTCAAGTACATCAACCCTGCACGTTTTTTTAATGCAAAATTTAGAAATATAATTTGCATCTTGTTAAGAGGTAATGGTCACACATCCTCTGCAGTAGATGAACTGCAAATAGAACAGTTACTCCACAAAATCAGTTCAAGTGCAATAATAACAAAAAGTAACAAAAGTCTAGGACATAAGCCTACAGCACATTCACTTCAAAATAAAAAAATGCATTTGCATTTTAGACGAATCGGGGTATTTAGAAGCATGGCTCGTGGCTTGGCTATAGCAGGGGCCTTGCAAATAGAACAGTTACTCAAAACAGTTTAAGTGCAGTAAGAATCAAAAGTAACAAAAGTGTAGGACATAAGCCTACAGCCCAAATAAACAACCAAAAACAAGGAGACTGACCTCTACAGTTCAATACTCTCAGTGGTGCTCTTTGACAGATTTTTTTTCAAGAAAATCAACTGGTCCACATGCTCAGAAGACAATACACTATGCTCTGAATGCACAATGTCCCCTGCTGTACTAAATACATGTTTTGATGGTACACTTGTACCAGGAATGCATAAGTATGTCTTGTCCAGGTCTGCCAGGAGAGGAAACTCAGCCTGGTGAGCTCTCCACCAGTCTAACACCTTACCATCTAGGCTCAAAGATGCAACATCTCTGTACTTCCTAACTTCATCATTTATGTTCTTTGGATGTTTTGTCTCTGACACTTGGGTCATCAGTGCAGGAGTCATTATTATTATTATACATACACCATTATATACATACACCATTATTCCTGCAGACAAAATCCGCGCTGGCGCGACCACCACAACGCAACATCAAATGGAAATGTAATGAAAGCGGAACGAAATGGCGCTACTCATTATATTGTGCTTAACGGACCATTTATCAGTTCGGACCAGCAACATCTGTGCAGCGCGAGATCAAGCGACACTGTGCTAAGAGATCCAGTGAAGAAAACATTTGAATTCGCCACTGAAGTAATAACATCGCTGCGAGATCTAGTGAGACGCATTCAAATTTTCTGTTATTAATCGTAGATCTCTATTAGATCAACCGCTGACGTGGGAACCAGGAGAAACATTGTGCCGTGAATGAACATGGATTTAATGTTCCACTTCAAAACTCAAATATTATATACATATATATTTAAATGTTATTTTTAATGTGATTACCAAAACATTATTTGTTCATCCTTCAACCATTTAAAAATAGTTTTTATTTTTTTTAATACTATTTATTTTTATTTTTTGTTTACATGCCTTCCGGGTATTTTAAGTTGAGGTGCTATTTGATATTAGACTTTTTCTATATTTACTGTTGAACTAAAGTCCAAAAGTGAAGATTTTATTTATTTATTACTTGATTGTTCAAGCTACCTCACAGAAGTGCTCTGTTTGTTAACAGAGTTGTTGAATGTTCAAATAAGGTGAATTAAATAAAAAATAAGGAACATCCTGGATCTGTTTTTTCTCTCTTCTTTATTCTTTTTTTATGTATTTTAGAAGTATCGGATCGGGATTCGGTATCAGCAGATACTCAAAATCAAATGACTCGGACTCGGGGGCAAAATAACCTGATCGGGACATCCCTAATCAATACCATGGCGCCTTTTCAGGTGTGCGGATAGATTCGACGTATTTGCCGCAGTATCTTATCTCAGACTGACAGCCTTTCGCTTTGCAAACGGCAACATCTCTTACCACTGCTCCATCTGTTTTCCTGAAGCCAAAATACTTCCACACCCATGACTTTACGCCGACTGGAGTGTGTAACAAATCAGTTTTATTGCCAGCTCGCTGTGACGGTTCCATCGCTCTTAAAAGTCAGACTCAACAATGTGTGTAAACATAGATAGACTGTGAAACAAGTAACGCGTGTGTGAAGTAGAACAATAATGAGGTTAGCGCCATTCGCAGCTTAGGAGTCGGTTGCACGCATATGTTGGAGCGGATGCTGAAAATAGACAGGCGAACAGACAGGGGGCAAAATAAACACATTAATCGATTCTCTAGCAGACGCATCGATGCATTGAATCGTCGACTGTATAATCGATAGAATCGTTGGGTGACAGAGTTGTTGTCAACTCGTGTAGTGCGTTACCTCCTGTAGCGGATCAATCATGTTGTGTCGTGTAGTGTGAACAGCTCAACAACTTGAACACTCCTGATTTCACAGAGAGCAAGTCATGTAGTGTGAACCGCACAGTTCAGCCCGACGTTTTAAATCATGTAGTGTGAACTAGGCTTTAACAATGGAGTGAGCGAGCAGGAAAGAAAAAATTAAAGAAAAATTAAGCAAACGATACTTTGGGGATTTTTCGGAAAGAAGTCAGTGGGTAAGAATTCACTTTTTTTTATCCTTAAAGTCTGAAGATAGATCATCATCTGGCTGGCTTTCACTGTAGGCCTATTTGTTTAAATAGCTAGTTATTACCATAGGCTAACGTTATACGTCAGCACTTGTACTGGCATTTTCTAGTACAGGATCTCCTCCGGATAAAAACACAGGAGAAGAGGAAGCTGAAACAAGTGATAGAAGATTGCTCACTCACTCAAATATAAAATAACGTGATCATCATCAAACATTAAACAGTGTGTAAATCAAAAACCCGCTTAATATTATCAAAGGGGGACCACCTGTCCCGCATTTTGTGAAGCTGTGAAGCTTTTGTTGTCCCGCGTCACGGAAGTCATAAGCAGTGTGCTGCATTTTAATTTTGTCTGCATCATTTTATTTACCGGTAATCGTCCTTAAAAAAAGATCTAGATTTGAACATAATAGTATACTGCAAGTGCAACAATAATACATAAATAGTGAACTATAACAAGTATAGGCCTAAGTTTATAGTAGTTTACTGGTAGTACACCTCAGTGTGTATTTTCATAAACTAAAAAAATACTAATTGTATTAAAATAGTAAACTACTACTAGTATAATTATAAGTTCAGTGTAGTACAGATGCATTTATGAGAATCCTAGTTGTGTACTTACAGTTTACTAATCTTACACTTATAATACATTTAAACGAATAATACGTCTTCATAAAATGAACTTGAAATATACTTTTCTTTCATAAGGGTAGCCAGAAACAGTTGTATCCCACTGCACTGAATACTTTCCTTGTTTATCAGGTGTTGTTTTCTTTAAGGATAACCAATAAACATTAACATAAAATGTATGCGTGACTTGTTTGGTGTTATTAGTTTGTAGTAAATATACACTTTGTTTTGGTTAAATGCTTTTGTAGAGGGTAGCAAAGATGAGCTGCAGACTGGGGAGGAGCCAGCTGTGCCAGGATCAGACATGGAAACTGGTAACAATTAATCAGTCATTTTACTTTGGAGAAAGTTAAAAGTGAAGTCGAAAACAGGCCACTGTCCACACATCCATGGTTTAAACAGCAGAAGGGTCACAAGCTTATGCCACAATCGTTGTGAAAAAGTGATGATTTTTTTTTTATATGAGCTATTACTGTAAATTATATGAGATTAGGTTGTTCATAACCTTTTGATAGCAGACATGAATGTTACTGTTCTTTTTTAACTAAATGTTAAAAACTGTTTTTGTCACAAGTTATCTCACTGTTGTAAAACTGACTGATATTGTCATGCATTACATATTACGGTGACCGAGAGGAGACATGTTCGGTTCACTTATTTTTGTCGTGGCCACAACATATAAACTCGTGGGAACGTGATATTAAGTCGTGGCCACGAGATAAATTTGTTGAGGTAACACCATAATTATGTTGTGGCCACGCGATGCAAAGTCGTAGCCTCGAGATCATATGTCATGGCCACGAGTTATGTTGAGGAAGCCACAGCGGCCAATACTGTAACCGTACCATAGCATAGACTGGGCTACAGCAGAGATGGATATGACAGAAGAAATAACATTTTACTTTAAATTAGGAATGTCATATAAATATATACTGCGGTCTTTGGCATTAAGACATTGGTACGTTATAAGTAAAAGACACCGGAGTTCGATATTCGCATTTTAGGGACCGTCTCAAAATTACATGCGACATTGGCAAAAAGGTTTCCAACTTCAATAGCATTTTAAGACAATGACTTACAGTCATAAAACTGTACATTGTTCACCCAGGTCTCATGTATGATGCACACCATTTAGATTTTTGATATTTATGACAATAAACTGTTAAATCATATGCAAATATTGCTATGTATTTCACTAGTGTATGGGATCATACACAAAATATGACAATATTTAAAACTCAATAGAAATTGAAGACAATGACTTAGTCATAAAACGACCTGTACATTGTTCACCCAGGTCTCATGTATGATGCACACCTTTTAGATATTTGATATTTATGACAATAAAGACCTGGGTGAACAATGTACAGGTCGTTTTATGACTGTAAGTCATTGTCTTCAAATGCTATTGAAGTTGGAAACGTTTATGCCAATGTCGCATGTAATTTTGAGACGGTCCCTTAAAATGCGAATGTCGAACGTCCGTCAAACCAACTTCATGCCAGTGCAAAAGTGCGACAAAAAAGCCCAATTTAAGAATGCGCTTCAGGTGTCTTTCACTTATAACGTACCCATGTCTTCATGCCAAAGACCGCACTATATATTTATATGACATTCCTAATTTAAAGTAAAATGTTATTTCTTCTGTCATCTCCATCTCTGCTGTAGCCCAGTCTATGCTATGGTATGGTTACAGTGTTGGCCGCTGTGGCTTCCTCAACATAACTCGTGGAAAAATATATCGTTATAAATATATATCGTTACCTCAACAAAATGATCTCGTGGCCACGACTTAATATGACATTCCCACGAGATATTATCACGCTCTCACGACTTATCACGTTCCCACGAGTTTATATGTTGTGGCCACGACAAAAATAAGTGAACCGAACATGTCCCCTCCCGGTCACCGTAACATATAGCACGTCCTATGTGTTCCTTGTACTGAAAGAGAGTTGAGTTGACTAAAAGAAATGTTCATGTGTTGGGAAATATATTCTACTGTTAATAAAAGGTTCACTTGAGATGCCTTGTTTCTTTGAAATCATTTTGAATTGGCCTACATCAATTTATTACATTAAAAATGCAATGAAACATTGAAATTGTACTATGTCATACGGTAAAACAAAATATGTCATATGGTAAAACATTGAATTTAAAAGAAATAAAAATAGATACTTTGTTTACATGGTTCATGAAAATGGAGAGCTAGTATGATATACATATACATATATATATATATATATATATATATATATAAAACTTCAAAGCATTTTTGACTAATTTCTTGCAAAAAAAATAGAACAAATGTTCATAGATGACATGCTGTAGGCTAGTTGTTAAAAAACAAAATATCTAGTATTTGTGGTGTAGGTGTTTATATTTTGCAACTTGTTATAGAATACTTACAGATCAACTATTACATTCATGGTTGTATTTAACTGTGTCATGAATATCAAATTTAATTTATTTCTAAAAATCACTTCGTTTTACCTTATGACATTTTCAAGGACAGTATTGAGAATGAGGAGTCACGTGCCGATTTGGGCGGGGTCTGAGCAGGTCGGCCATGATGGTAGGAGACGCTATCGGTTTCCAGGGGCAACGCCTTCAGAACTTAACAGAGGCGCGACTAAACATTCCAGAAAAATAGCGAAAGAGAGACAGCGCAGCTTAGTATTTGTTTACATTTTAGCGATACGCCGTAGTTTCTTTGGAAGATATGGAGAAGGAAGAGAAATGAAAGGGTTCTATCGGGAGAGACTAAATAGCAATGCTAGCCAGCTTAGAGAAACTGCTTGTCAATAAACTGACAGCAGCAACAGCGAGCAAAGCATGATTTCTAAAGCAACACATTTCAGCACAGTTCGCCTTATATTTAACACAAACGAACGAAATGAATACTCTGTTATTCAACTAGAGTGGTTTCATTTGTTATAGATATATCGGTACCGTGAAATGTTTTAAAAAGACACTTTTTTTTAATGACGCATTGACGCAATGATTCGCATTGACATTTCGTCCATTCTGTAGCAGGTCTTATGTGTCCATTTTGTTGATGTCAAGTAGTTCCTCTAAATAACGCTGCTTTGTGTTGTTATTTAGTCTCTCCCGATAGAGCCCCTTTCCCTTTGCTTCCCCCTTCTTAATTTATTCCCAAGAAACTGTGCCTTATCGCAAAAATGCAAACAAATATCAAGCTGCTCTCTCTCTCTTTCGCTATTTCTCTCGGCCTCACGGTCCAAGTAACCATGACAACGGATAGCGTATCCTACCAAGATGGCGAATCCTTCCCACAGTGCAACACTTAAGGTGCGTTCACACCGGACGCGAATGGCGCGTCAGGCGCGAGTGATTTCAATGTTAAGTCAATGCAAAGACGCGTTACGCGCGTAAAAAATTCCTGCGGCGCGAATGAGGCGTAGAGCGCGGCGCGGTAGACGCGAATACGCCTCATTCGCGCGTCAAGTTCGCGCGAATGGCGCGAATTGAGCGTCTGGCGCGTTAAGCGCGAATGATTTAGTTAGTGCTATTTGTGCATTTACGCGTTTGACGCGAATTCGCGTCTGCCGCCCGAGTTGAAAAATTTGAACTTCTGCGTCAATTCGCGCCGCGTTAACCAATAGGGAGCCTGCTTGCTGCTGTCACGTGGTGATGTGAAAGTTTATGTTATTTTAATAAAGTATTTTGTAATATTACTAAAATGTCTGGTGTGGTTCTAATGCACAACAAAGCAAATCTTTCACATAAAAACTCGATTTTAATATATGAGAGATAGTACTCATTTTGTATTGAATGCTATTTATTCCATATCTATTTTAGATTATATGAAACATTATTTTAATGTAAAAACAACAAACACTTAGTGTATAAGAAATAAAAAAAAATCACAGGACAGGTTTCACTTTTGGAGGCTGGCTCCATTTATTATCAAAACAAAAATAAATGACAGATTAGGTGGGTGCGGGCGAGGGTGAACCTCGCGCCGGGCTGTAGAGCGCGGGCTCGTCAGGCAGCGACCACTCGAGACCGAGGCTTTACACGGCCTAAGCTGTCCTCGTCAGCGTCCTCACGTTAGGTCCACCAAACCTAGCTCCTGGAGCAAATGGTAAAACTCCTGAAACCCTCCGGAGGGTCTGGTGGATCCGAGTACAGCGACGATGTCCCCTACGCGGCTGTTTCTGCTCTCCAGAGCAAATACGAGCGGTGACTCTCTTGATTAATGCTACTGCTAGTGCTCGATAAACATCTAAAAAAAGATGGCCGCCTCCGGATTTCGATTCTGACGCGCGTAAATTTCGCTTCAAACTTTTGTTTTTACGCGCGTCAGTTTCACTCTTGACGCGCGAATTAACACAAAGCGGTCAAGCGTCAAACTAGACGCGGTAGGCGCGAATTTGACGCGCTATTCGCGTCTGGTGTGAACGCAGCATTAGTGATACGCGAGAACTACTCATTCTCAATACAAAGAAACACATTAAAATATCATATATTGTTATTTTTTATAAAGGGCACTAATAAAAACAAAAAATATACACATAGATTTACACAAAAAATGCTACATTTAATTTGTCCTTTCATTTTAATTTTTTTACTGTTTTGAAATTCTAAAACGTCACTGACTGTATACACACACACACATATACTAACATCTGACATTATATATATATATATATATATATATATATATATATATATATATATATATATATATATATATATACCGTCGTCCATGCCTTCAAGAGAATGGGTGGCGTTGCTGGGAGACAGGTGTGCTTTCCCGATAGGATTGTAGTGTATGAGGAGGGTCACTTGTGGGTTTTGTACCCATAATTGCGTCAACTTCGTCAAACCACAATAACTGCTTTTTACCATCAATTGAGCTGCCTGTTTTACGCAACTCGTCTCGTATTTTGAGGTATTGCTGACGAAGCTTTTTCAGTTTGAAACGACATTGCTCGCTAGTTCTGTGACGTGAAATCCGAACTCTTTTAACTTGGCGCTCAGCAATGCAAAAACGTCTGCATTCTTGCGAGTTTTGTCTAGCTGCTCCTGTATGTTTTCTTCTCTCACTGTATATATCAAATAACACATTACTTTAACTTCTCAACAGTAATTAAACTCATCAACTCTTATAAATCAATCGAACTCATTTTATGACACAATTAGCTTTTTTTTTTTTCATGTGGTAGCTAGCCCACGTGCTATTCAGCTCACGCATTACACACGTCACGAATTAATAGCTGCATTTTCACTCACCAAAGCGATATCAATCTCATAAAATAAAGATCATTCACATCATTCCATCTACTCTCCTCTGATTTTCAATTCTCTCTTCAACGTCAATTTTTCAGGCTTATGTATCCAAAGTCCAACTTTCCAGATGCTCTTAGTTTTGTACAAGATACATTTTTAGCGCAAGGATATTCTGAAGAAATACTCTGCTCTTTCGTCTAATCGGCTCTCATCTCACTCTCTCACTGCTGAACCCCGCGGCCTATGGGCGGCCTCTATCAATCTGCTGCTACCGTTGGCTCACAGAGGTGTCAGTCACTACAGCACGATGTGTGATTGGGTGACTCTTTTCCGTCTAGAACACTCTTTATCTTCTACTTTTAACTCTTTATTGGAAGCCAACGTTGCCTGGGTTACATTTAACAATTGTATTTTCATGCTTTATTAATGATCAATTTTTAAATGAAGTATTGCATTATTTAAAAACCAGTTATGTAGTTGTAAGTGAATCATAAGATCACTTATAAAGTGTAAATGATTAACAAAATATTTAAATGTACATTCATACATCTTATTATTATGACATAATAGTTACTTAGTGTGTAAATAAATGCTTTATTGACATGTATTTCTACTGTATTTCATTATTCATTAATATATCAGAGGATATAGTTTTGAGAACATTACTTGAGGCATTTCGAACTGTTTCCAGCCATGAGCTTCAGTTTTCTGTGTTCCCTACACAATTTTAGGTCTGCTTTTGCGTGTCTAATACGGCCGTGATGGACATGGTGATTTTTCTGTTCTGTTGTGCTGGCTCATTACAGGTGAACACATATTTGGCCTTGCAGTCCGAGAATGTGCACACTGCCTTTAACCTCGTATATGGTCCATGTTTTTGACTGTGAGGACATCTAACTCTCTGGTACTTAAATGCAATTGAACATGATGGATTTTTTTTCTGAACTCTATTATAATTTATTTGTAAACTATTTAAGTTCAAGGTCTTCTGAGTTTTAGTTGTTCTTCTTTATGTGTTATTTTTCCCAGTCTTTACTACATATGCGAATTTTGAATTACTTTTTACCTGGGGTTTGACTGCGAGGAGGTGAAAGGCTCCTCTGGTTCCATCTTTTTACAGTCGAATACTGTGCAACTTTCTGCCTTAATATTGATCCTGTGCATGGTCAAGTGCTTCATTAAATTGGTGGTATTGCCGCCTTTGGTTGGAATTCTCTTATATTCTCTTATCGCATATGTTGCACGTTGCTGACTCGGCATCCACTTTTATAAAGTGTAGCCACAATTCAGACCTCTTTGGCATTTTAAAACGATGCGGTAGAACACATGAGAAAAAACAACTACACTTGTGTTGTGTGACTGCAAGTATCTTTAGAAATCCTCCGTCACGTGGCGGCGACTTTAGGTCCTTACATGCAAGTATGCTACAGGCTCACACAGACACAGCCGCTTGGCTTTTGGAACCGAAATTTGGCACCGAAAGATAAATCATTTTTCGATACTCAAAGAATCTGAGTTTTTTGTTTGATACTATAAAAGTATTGACGTTCAGTGCCCAGCTCTAGTCACTTCCGAAAATATTTTGGGCTACCTCACTCCATATGATGGAATTCCATGGTATCCTTTTCTCTAGAGTCACCTCAGCTATTAAAAACTGTTCAACTAGTCTTTCAACTAGGGTTGCATCGGCTGAACATCGGTAACGGCCGATATTTGCCTTTTTAACTGCCATCGGCCATCGGGAAATAAAAATGACATTCGCCGATGGTTATTATATGTCATGAACGCTGTGCTCAGGAGAAACTATTTTCCCCTCTTCTTATTTGGGCGGGGGGAGATACCGAGACGGAAGAGGGCGCCCGCGCTCTCTCCGTCCTCAGTAACTTAGATTAAACAAAGAAGATGGCGGTCGTGTGGCAATATTTTACAGTTTCAGAGAAAGATCAGCGTTTTGCAGTTTGCAATACGTGTTCCATTGAAATTTCAAGAGGGGGGGCTGTTAGAAAGTCATTTAACACAACAAATCTCATTGGACATTTGAGAAGCAGGCACGAGGCGGTGTACGGCGATTACCTGCAAGCTGACCAAAAACGGAAAAATGAAGCCGCCAAGAAAGCGCAAACGCCCGGTAAGACTCAGACTTCAATTGACACGGCGTTTGAGAAAGCCAAACAGCTGCCTCCAGACAGCGCCAAAGCGAAACAAATAACAAACAAGGTGATGGAGTTCATCGCTTCAGATGACCAGCCTTTCTCTGTAGTGGAGGATGTGGGTTTTCGGAGTCTGATGAAGTTTATGGAGCATGTTCCAGCCTGTGAGTTCTGAAACACTGTAATGTTTTATTCTGTATGAGATATACACAAGGTGAAAGATAGCCCTATTTATGTTTGTATTTATGAATAACATAATTTATTTATTTTAATAACATAATTTATTTATTTCTCTTGTTTTTGCATTTACACTTGATGCATTTTTTTTTATTTATCAGAAAATATTTTTTTATTGGGCCATGAAAATAATCATAAGTTTTTGTTTATCAGGCTAAAACCACTCAAATAATTTTGCTGGGCAATGTACTGAAACAATCTTTTCATTGATTAGTTAGCAGTCAAAGGTTTTTGAATGTTATTTTTCAGAAAAGAACTTGTCATAAATAAGGTTATAATGTCAACCAGAAAGTGACATTAAAAGTTGTTTTTGTTTCATAAATTGGTCTGATTGAATTTGTGCTCATTCTAGGATAGTGTGATCAAGAGCCGAAAGACTTGTATGTTTCCGTGGCACAAAAGAATGAATAAATAACAAAATGGAAAAACATCGGCATCGGCCATCGGCCAAGTTGTTATGTTAAACATCGGTATCGGTATCGGCCCAGAATTTCCCAATCGGTGCATCCCTACTTTCAACCCCTCCACATTCACTCCAAAGGTCTGGAGCACCATGCTTTATACCTCTTTTTTTGTGTGTATTGGCCATGCTCGTCTAATCCACGGGTTAATAGTGCATGATTTTTCAGAATCGAATGTGCTGGATTTACCTTTAACGGGGTCTTTTGAGTATTTTTTTGATTTGCCTGTTATAATTAACTGTTTGCTATCTGGGTTCCCATTCCCTATTCTGTGTACATTTGCACTGCAAAAGGGTCAACTTGCAAATGATGTGCAGTATATACTGTAGGGCTGTTGAAAAATCCTGTCACACTCTCTGAAGATTTTTTGAGTTATCATCAGTTCCATAACAACATTGTCATTGTCAACCGCTGACTCCTTTTGAACTAAGAGGATATAGTTTTGAGAACATTCCTTGTGAGGCATTTCGAACTGTTCCCAGCCATGAGCTTCAGTTGGAGTTGAACTCAGTTTTCTGTTGTAGAAATCTGAAATTCCACCTTTTATTGCCTTTGCCTCTGCGAGTGTAACTTGCCCTACAACATTTTAGTTCTGCTTTTGCATGTCTAATACGGCCGTGATGGAGTTCTGTTGTGCTGGCTCATTACAGGTGAACACATATTTGGCCTTGCAGTCCGAGAATGTGCACACTGCCTTTAACCTCATATATGGTCCATGTTTTTGACTGTGAGGACATCTAACTCTCTGGTACTTAAATGCAATTGAACATGATGGATTTTTTTTCCCTGAACTCTTTGTAAACTATTTAAGTTCAAGATCTTCTGAGTTTTAGTTGTCTAATCAGTTGAAATAGTTGAAACTGCTGACTGCACATTTTTCCGGTTACTTAACTGAGAGTCACTTTTGGTATTTAAGTGTGTCACTTCCAAAAATATTTTGGGCTACCTCACTCCATATGATGGAATTCCCTGGTATCCTTTTCTCTAGAGTCACCTCAGCTATTAAAAACTGTTCAACTAGTCTTTCAACCCCTCCACATTCACTCCAAAGGTCTGGAGCACCATGTTTTATACCTCTTTTTTGTGTGTATTGGCCATGCTGGTCTAATCCACGGGTTAATCTTGCATTATTTTTCAGAATCAAATGTGCTGGATTTACCTTTAATGTGGTCTTTTGATGGATATTGTTTTGATTTTCCTGTGGTAATAAATATGAATAAAATCCGGAAAAAAAGTCTAAAACAGTGTATCATAATATATTCAACCGTTCTCATGCCCAGTGCGTCATATACTTACGCTTTTGTCACGTCCGTTGGCGTCTACTACCAACGCCCATGGCACCCTTTAGCGTCAATATGAGACGCACAGAGCTTTCCACTAACTCCAATGTAAACCCATCCGCGGTCGTATTGGTGCCTAGGGCATGGCAAACTGAGTATTGGCGTAACCCATAGACTGTAAAAAAAAACGCGGAAGTGTTTTAATATATATTATATATATCATTTTATTTTGATATATTTCAACACAAAAATGTGATTGATAGTTCTACAATACAATATGAAAATGTTATGGTCATTTCTTTTTTTACTTTACAACAGCGTCATGAATATACTCAATATATTGATTGGTTTAAATATTATTTTATTATTAATATTTATATTTCGCCTACCATTAGCCACAAACTTTACCATTTCACCATTAATAATCAATTAATCTCGATAAAATATTTGGCAGAAGAGATATACCCATATTCCGTTGCTATGGAGACACTGACAGGGTCAGGGGTCAGCAACCAATGCACCAGAGTTTGATGGGAGTTTTTTCTTCGTGCGCATTTTCTGAGACAGGTAAGTCAAACTTTGGCTATTATTTAAGTTCCGAAGGTGATATACAGATGTTTTAGAAATACAACGTTTCTGGCTTGATTTGATAAAATCTCCCAAACCTTTTTCAAAAAATTTAAATGTAAATCTTTGACTCGTTCTCAAAGTAGTTTAGGCCAATTTAAACTAGCTAACTAGCTTGCTAGCTGAATTATACCGTAAGGGAAACACATGACTGCAGGTTAATCTTTTGAGAAGACTATTGCAATCTGTTATGAAGTTGGGGCAAAATTAATTAATTGTATGGGCCACAAAACGAGCATTACAATATGTTATATTGTAATGTTATTAAAGGGAGTGTTTAAAATGGAAGTTCAGGAATTTTTGTAAAAAAATGCCAACGTGGCTAATTTATGACATTATAACCTCACGTTATAACTTTGCATGTATTTTCATATTTGTTTTACTTTACATTTTCACTCGAGTACAAACTAAGAGGATGCATTTGATTGTAGGTTTTCATTAAGTAAGCTATCTGTTTATTTTAATGTTACAGACATGTTCTGTCAATATTATCTCTCCTGTTTAGTTTGTTGAAAAATGAGTGGTTTGGATTTTGATGCTGAAGATTTGGAGTTGGAGGAAGAGCTTCAGGATGTTAACAGAGTTCTTGGGGTTTTGGAGGTAAGTTAAGTGTTGCATTATGGCAAAACGTTGAAGAAAATTATTTTACATCTAAATTATTGACTCATTATTTGGAGTGTTTTGTTTTTGTGTCTTGTTGAATTACACAGAGTGAGGCTCAGAAGGAACTCAAGGTACAGAGGGAACACAACCCAACTGGCATGTGTTTGTTATTCCTAAAAGGCCTTCATCCAGTAGGAAAACCAGTGGAATGTCATCTGGTTAGTAGTCCTACTTATATTTCTCCTTTCAGTTTACTTAACAATTTCCATTACTAAATTTGTCTCAATGTCATTTTTAGCGCCAACTACCAAACAACATAAACGCACTGTGACAGGTAAAGCAAAAACACATTTTGTGATTAATGAAAAACAAATAAAGATTGATATTAACATGGTTTTAATCTCCATAACCTTATTAAAGTCTCAACAGTTTCACAGTTCCAGATTGTCTTTTTTCTTTCCTTATGTCATGTTGAAGGGGTTGCGGTCTCAGCGGCAATACCATCAGTTAATAAAACAGAGCAAAGTGTCCTCACAAAAATGGAAAGAGGCCAGGCCATTTCTGGCGGATTAATATGAGAATAAAACACAGGTTTAATTTTAGACACATGAAAGGCGGGATGAATTCTCCTGTACGCAGGAGGGAGTTTGAGTCGGACCGTCACCGGACTAATGATCTTGGTGACGGAAAACGGGCCAATAAATTTAGGAGCAAGTTTATTAGAGACGGCACGCAAAGGAATATTTCTGGTAGAAAGCCACACTTTTTGACCGACGACGTATAGGGGAGGTTTCGACCGGTGGCGATCGGCCGTAGCCTTGGTGCGTGCCCCCACTTGGAGCAGAGTCTCACGGGCTCTGGTCCATGTGCGGTGGCACCTCTGGACGAAAGCGTGAGCGGAGGGGACCGCGACTTCGGATTCCAGACTCGAAAAAACTGGTGGCTGGTAACCTAAGCTACACTCAAACGGAGATAGGCCCGTGGATGACACTGGTAACGAATTGTGAGCGTACTCCACCATAGAAAGTTGCTGACTCCAGGAGGAAGGATTCTTGGACACCAAACATCGCAACATTCTCTCCAAATCTTGGTTGGCTCTCTCGGTTTGACCATTGCTCTGGGGATGAAAACCAGAAGATAGACTGACAGTCGCCCCAGTAATCTACAAAATTCTCGCCAAAATTTGGACACAAACTGGGGCCCCCTGTCGGAAACCACGTCTGTCGAAGCGCTCGAGCTCCGCTACAGGTCGCCCTAAGCAGCCGCCTGCTCGCAGCCGCAGCCTGCGCCGCCAGGCCCGAGACCAGAGACCGCGCTCTCGCTCTGCCGGATGCCGGGCCCCGGCCAAGGATTGAGATCAAGCCCGAGGCCTCAAAGCCTTCCTAGCCGCTCTAGGAAAGCGACGGTGTTCAGATCCAGCTGCGGCCGGATTTCCAGAAAAACTTCTCGCTCGTTCAGTTCCATGCGTTGTGACTGTCCCAGTGTATTTCGCAGTGAGCCAGCCGGTGTCTCAGCCCGCTTGCCTGTGCACAAAAGTCGTTTTTACGGCTACCCAGATAAATCCAATAAAAGATGCATTTTCTGGTGTTCCGGCCTCGGCCGATGGTGTTATGAGTGTTGTAAGAATGCCCACGTCCCAGTGCCCTTTCCCACACCCAGACACAGCCCGCCACGGTGCAGGGCTAGCACAAATGAAATCGGCCCAGGTTGATTGTGCAAACACTGTAGTGAATGCGCCCATGTCACAATGCCCGCTTACACTACACGCTGCGTGTCCCTTGGTTTCTGTAAAAACTAAACCAACACACATTCAGTCGGCTCTAATCGACAGTGTTTTCAGTGCAGTAAATGTGCCCGCAGTCCCGCGCCCACATTCCCTCACGTACACGCATCCCTCATCCACGGGATTCGCCCCGCTCGCCCTCTCTGCGCAAACCGCCATAGAGACGCTGAGCGCGGCCAGGCTGCCCGCTGTGATCAGCGCGCCCCCGCCTCGAACGCTGTAAACACGGCGTTGTGTTCCCAGTACACCGGGGCTCTCGAGCTGCCGTCTTGCCGCGGCCAGAGCCCGGATTTCATTCTACCTCTAGCTATTCACGCAGATGCGTGGTCAAATCTTCCCGGGTATCAGAATGGGTGCTGAACACTATAAAGAGAGACTATTCGCTACAATTTGCTCGACGTCCCCGCCGTTATACGGCGCAGCCGAGATAGCGAAAGTACTGAGCAATGGGGCTATAGAACCTTTATCTCAGGCTCAGAGCGAAGGGGGCCTATACAGCAGATATTTTCTGGTACCGAAAAAAGATGGGGGTCTCAGACCCATTCTAGATCTGCGACAGCTGAACAGAGCACTTTTGAAGCGCCAGTTCAGAATGCTTACGACCAGGAAAATCCTTGCGCAAGTGCGCCACGGGGACTGGTTTATGTCAATAGATCTGAAAGACGCCTATTTCCAAATACAAATAGCGTCCCATCACAGGCGATTCTTGAGATTCGCCTTCGGGGGCCAGGCATATCAATACACAGTCCTGCCGTTCGGCCTGTCCCTAGCACCCCGTACATTCACGAAGTGCATGGACGCGGCTCTCGCACCGCTGAGACTTGAGGGGCATGCGAGTTCTGAACTACTTGGACGATTGGCTGATTCTAGCTTGATCACAATCAAGAGCTCATAGAACACAGGGCTGCATTACTCGAGCACCTCGAGAAGCTGGGCCTTACAGTCAATTGGGCGAAAAGCTCGCTGTTTCCCAGCCAGAAAATTTCTTTTCTGGGAACAGTGTTAGACTCGCTATCCATGACGGCACGCCCGTCACCGGAGCGCGGATTAAATATTCAGCACGTCTCGAAATCCTTCCGCCACGGCTCTATAGTCTTGCTCAAAAGGTTTCAGAAAATGCTGGGCCTAATGGCCTCAGCAGCCTCTGCACTCCAGCTGGGCCTGCTTCGCATGCGCCGACTGCAGATATGGCTGAAAGCACGGGTTCCGCCCCGGGCATGGACCGCGGGTCTGTTTAGCCTCAGGGTCGACCTGCAGTGCGTTTCAGCTCTGGAACCTTGGAAAGTAACCGACTGGTATCAGTCAGGTCTGAGTCTGGGGATCGCCTCGAGTGTGAAGGTGGTGTCTACGGACGCCTCCACCTCGGGTGGGGAGCGATGCTCGAGGGCAGGCCGCTAGCTGGCCTGTGGTCAGAACGGGAGAAGCTCCTTCACATAAACTGCTTGGAAATGATAGCAGTCGACAAAGCGCTACGACGCTTCTGTCCCCAGATAAGAGACCACCACATCTTGGTCTGGTCAGACAACATGTCAGTGGTGGCATATATAAATCAGGTCCCGAAACCTTTACAGGCTGACGGAACGCCTCCTGGTCTGGGCTCAGCACAACCTGCTCTCGCTGAAAGCAGCACATGTGCCTGGTCACCTAAATACGGGACCAGACAGACTGTCCAGAAACAATCCCAGCAGGAGAATGGACACTGCACCCGCAAACAGTCCAGCTGCTGTGGGAAACGTTCGGCAGAGCGCAGGTGAATCTATTCGCGTCCCACGAGAACACTCACTGCCCGAAGTTTTTCTCGAAAAACAAAGACGCGCGTCATGTATGGAGTTTGGGCCCAATGACTCAAAGGTCATACTCAAACCTAAGCACAGCTACGTGCCGAAATCCCTCAATACACCATTTAGGGCCCAGGTAATTTCCATGTCTGCCCTTCAGGTTCTCAATGAGGAGAGGGACGCGAGTCTCCTTTGCCCCGTCAGGGCACTAAGAGCTTATGTGTCCCGCTCGTCTGGTTTCAGACAGTTTTTTCGTTTTGTTTGGCGGGCGTTCTAAGGGACTTGCCGCTTCAAAACAGAGCCTATCCAGATGGATAGTAGATGCCATAGCGCTGGCTTACACTTCTAAGGGCCTGCAGTGCCCCTTGGGTGTCAGAGCACACTCCACTAGAGGCGTGGCCTCCTCGTGGGCATGGTCTAGCGGGGTCACCCTGCAAGATATCTGTACGACCGCGGGCTGGGCCTCGCCGTCTACATTTATAAAATACTATAACCTGGAGGTACCCGCCTTACAAGCTAAGCTTTTGGCGGTCTAGAATTCAGTGCTATCTGCCCCGCTGTGTGGCCTGGATACTGAGTTTGACTTGCATATCGCTCACTGACCGATATAGCAGCTCCATGAGTGTTGACACATGTATGGCCACCCGGTTTAGGCTGAAAGCTTTCACCCTGGCTGCGTGGTTTAATTGTCATATGATTAGCTCCTCTGGATGCTATTTTATAAGGAATGACGCTTTTAGCCTCTCTTCCTCTACTCTCTGTGAGTTTGTGGTGATTATGCACTATATGCTCCCCGGGCTTCGGCCCCTGGGACTTTTGTGTTGGATCCCTGTACGCACGGCGTGTTGCACTGTGTTCCCCATAGCGTAAGATATTACGCAGTACGAGAGATGCTCTCGTAAGAGAACGTACTCGGTTACTAACGTAACCTCGGTTCTCTCTAGAGAGGGAACGAGTACTGTGTATCTTGCCGTGCGTGGAATAGGCTCTGGTTCACGTCTGTGATAAAAACCAGTGTGTACCAGCCTATCGAGCTTATTTATAGGGCGAGACCACGCCCATTCTGGCAGGACGTGACGATATGGGCGCGAAATGCCCCCATTGGTCATGACGTCACGCAGAGCCTCTCTCGATAGGCTGCTGCTTTTGCCGCAGGGCAGCCAATAGGCGCGCGAGCTGTCTCGCTTGCTGCTGCAAAGCGTTTTACATTGATTAAAAAATTAAGGATACTTTTTGACTTCAATATCTCGTGGAAAAGAGGTTTTCCTCATAGTGTAAGATATTACGCAGTACTCGTTCCCTCTCTAGAGAGAACCGAGGTTACGTTAGTAACCGAGTACGTTATTCCTGTTACTGGATTCACATTAAGAAACCAAATGTTAATGTTTTTCAAATTCTATATGCAATGCATATTTTTAGTTGAAGAAATAGTTAATATTTTCAGAACAATTTAGTGTGTGTGCTTTTTTTGGGTATCTAAACAATACACAATTTCATTTTTTTTTATAGCACGACTGTTTACCTATACAGAGACCAGATTGTGTGTGTGGCTGTTGAACAGTCAACATTCATGCATCACCTGGCAGAAATGTGGCTGTCATTATCATAAATGGTAAGTGGACATTTTACACATGGTAGCTTTGCTTTAATCTTGAGAAGCTGCAGAGTTACAGTCTCTATTATTTAATCACTGTAACTTACCCTGTACACTTACAGCTAAACTGAGGCATATTGTTGACATTTTTCTATCTGCTCTGCTCGCTTGCCAGTGTTGTGCCCGCTGAGAATTGCATGCACATCACGGTTCCTTGCGGGTATATTATAAAATTATTTTCATAAATACAGTATATATTTTTATGTTAAACTAAGGACAACTTACTTCTCAGCAGATGCTGTGGTAAAAATTCACAGTCTTATCTGTGGCTAGGCAGGCAGCAAGAAAAGGTAAAATCTCTGAAGTCTCTCAAAGGTGATTTAATTTTCTTGTCAGGGCCAGCTCCAAACAGTGTAACGGCGTTCCATCCACCAAAATTCCAATACAGGAAAAACAAAGTACAAACAAAAGTAAAGAAAATATAAAGAAAAAGAAAAAAAAACATAACGAAATAATATTTACATAAGAAACATCAAACACGTTGGCTACTGGCCCAACTGGCCCAACAGTCACCTTTTGTTCTCTTTCCCTTTTTGTCCAAACAATCAGACTCTTTATAGTTGAGGCTCCTCCCCTCAAATTCAAACATACCAATGGTAAGGCTGTCTCAAATACAATCTACATAACTTATTTATAAGATCATATTTAACATCAACATTCAAACATTAATATCAGCATCTTCTTTTTCAGGCTCTATTTTCATCATGAAAACCAACGAGAATCTTAAAAGACATGCATTCAATGTAATAACATTCAACATTTTCAATACTTGAATTCCCGCCCAAGTAGATAATATCGGAGAGAGTCAATAGCCCACTTGATCGCAAGGCCTTCCTTTTCAATCGTTGAATATCTTCTCTCTCGATCAAAGAGTTTTCTACTCAAGAACAGTACTGGCCTTTCACTCCCAACTCTCCTTGGGCCAGAACTGCTCCCAGTCCGACATCCGAGGCGTCCACCTGCACAAGAAACTTCTTCAAGAAATCAGGGCCCTGCAAAACTGCTTCTTGACATAATATATCTCTAAGTGCTGTGAAAGCTCCTTCGCACTCCACTGTCCAGTGAAACTTATAAGGACTCTTTTTGGTTAAGTCAGTCAATGGGGTAGCCAGAGATGCGAAATGGGGAATAAAACGACGGTACCACCCAATTAAACCAAGGAATGATCTCACATGTTTCTTTGTCTGTGGCCTTTGAATGTTTTGAATACACTTAAGCTTCTCCACCTGTGGCTTAATCTGACCATGGTCAATGAGGTATCCCAAATACTTCACCTCTGGTTGTGCCCACGAGCATTTTGTGGTGTTAATTGTGAGTCCAGCTTTCTGATGCCTTCCTAGGATATCACAAAGATGATCTAAATGCTCCTGCCATGTTCCACTATATATCACTACATCATCTAAATATGCTGCTGCATATTTGTCACACTCAGCAAGTACATTGTCCATAAGTCTCTGGAACGTTGCTGGAGCTCTGTGTAACCCGAAAAGCATTACATTATACTGATAGAGTCCTGTGGGGGCACGGAAAGCAGTATATGGCTTACAAGAGGGGTCAAGGGGCACTTGCCAGTATCCTTTACATAGGTCTAGTGTAGTCATGTAACATGCTTTACCCAGCCTTTCAATCAGTTCGTCTATTCGAGGCATTGGGTAGGAATCAAAGCAGGATACACTGTTCAGTTTTCTAAAATCTGTGCAGAACCTCAGTCCACCGTCTTTCTTGGGAACCAGAAGTATAGGACTTGACCACTCACTTTGGGAAGGTTCGATTATTCCCATCTCCAACATTGTGTCAATCTACTCCTTCGTTTCTCTAATCTCTACCATCCTCTCAGGAACTCGATAAGGATTCTGTCGAATTGGAACTTCCTCTTTCAAGATGATGTTATGGGTGACCACTTTGGTACGCCCAGGTCTTTCCTGGAAGAGAGATGGAAAAGATTGGCATACCTCTGCGAGTTGTTGTTGGTGTTGTTCACTTAAATGTAAATTACGGCCAGGATCCTCAGCTGAAAGTCGGATTAGTTCCATCTCTAACTCATCTTCTTCCTCCACGACTGCCCGCACCATCAGTACCACTTGTTCTTTAGGTTCAAGCCCCCTCTCCTTAAACTCTCTCAACAGGTTAACGTGAAGGATGTTTAGGACACTTTCTATCAGGACACAGAATCTCATATGTTACAGGGCCAAGTTTTCGGGTTATGACATACGGACCCTACCACTTGGCCAACAGTTTGCATGTACCTGAAGATAGCAGTACAAGAACTTTCTGTCCAGGTTGTAGGTTCTTTTCTCTGGCATGATTGTCATACCATACCTTCTGTCTCTTTTGGGCATCTTGTAGATTTTCTTTGGCCAAAGTCCGGAATGTCTCCAACTTGTCCCTCATCTGCAATACATAAGAGATGACACTGCACTGGGCTGGTTTCTCTGCCGTCCATTCCTATTTGAGCATGTCCAGGGGACCTCGAACTTGCCTGCCATACAAAAGCTCAAAAGGAGAGAAACTAAGGAAGTAGATGATGCAAACCTGCTGCTGGCCCACGGCGCGATCATAGCCTAAACACGTGGTTTTCAAATGCACTGAGGTTATACTAAGCGCAATTCACTGCAGAAACAGGAGGAAGATCGTGCTGAAGACGAGCGAAGAACGGGCCGGAGGATGAGAGAGAAGACCCACGCCTTAAAGGAAGCGAGATGTTACTAATGCTCTTTTACCACAATTTCCATCCATCTTACATAACACTTACCACAAGAGAATATTCCTCACATATAATTCCCTCTGGCTACTGTTTACAGCAATCATCAAGACCGCCGATTAACTGGGGTACAGGAAGCAACACATTAATAGTAACATAGCGACCCACTATTACCGCACCCCAGTACTCAATACAGAGACAGAACATACCTGAAGGGTGAACAGACACTCACTCTGAACTGATAACGTGCACCGTCGGAAAAGTGCTGATGGACAGCTATAATT